>BLSH010238340.1:360368-375081 GCA_018402905.1 Glandirana rugosa
AACAGTGTCTGGGAGGCTGTGGTTGCTGCTGCACGCAATGTTGATGGTGAACAGATCAAAACACTGACAGAATCCATGGATGGTAGGCTTTTGAGTGTCCTTGCAAAGAAAGGTGGCTATATTGGTCACTGATTTGTTTTTGTTTTGTTTTTGAATGTCAGAAATGTATATTTGTGAATTTTGAGATGTTATATTCGTTTCACTGCTGAAAATAAATAATTGAAATGGGTATATATTTGTTTTTTGTTAAGTTGCCTAATAATTATGCACAGTAATATTCACCTGCACACACAGATATCCTCCTAAAATAGCTACAACTAAAAACAAACTAAAAACTACTTCCAAAAATATTCAGCTTTGATATTAATGAGTTTTTGGAATCATTGAGAACATGGTTGTTGTTCAATAATAAAATTATTCCTCAAAAATACAACTTGCCTAATAATTCTGCACTCCCTGTATAGGTCATTGTAGAAGGACAAGAACGCAAGTACAATATCTTGCGGAGCGTCATTAATCCCTCCCTGTGAGGTGAGAATTCGGGGAATAGAAACAGGGCTATGCTCTGGTCTAACTAGGTAGGCTAAAAGCCGACCTGCCTTATTCCCGTGCTCAAATATTTTTTGTGTCACATGCAACATATGTTTTTGAGTTAAATCTAGCAATTTAAGTTCATATTCTCTGCGTTTAGATAGCCACAAATCGCGCCTTGAGGGATCTGGTTGAGCCACAAATCGCGCCTTGAGGGATCTGGTTGTGCCACATAATCTGCCTCAGCCCCCACCATCGCCTCCTCCAAAACCTTAGTGCACTGTACAGCATTTTTACGTAAAACACCTGTTATAGACATGAAGGCACCTCTTAGTACGGCCTTAGAAGCCTCCCAGACATTGGAGGCATCGGTGGAGCCCCTGTTTGTCCTCCAGTAGTCCACTATGTTTCTCCCGCAGGATCTCTGAACAATCTCGTCCTCCAGCCACTGCGGTCCCATACGCCACATGGCAGGTCCCTGCGTAGGCAGGAGGAGAAGATCCACCAGTAGAGGCGCATGGTCAGACATCCCTCTGGGCAAATACATCACAGATGACAACAGCGGGAGAGCATCGGGGGTAGCAAACGCTAAATCAATGCGAGACATTGCATGGAATGAGTCAGAATGACATGAATATTGATATTCGGTGGGGTGTTTCCACCGCCAAACCTCAGTGAGGCCGTAGATTCCAGCCCAATCTATCAAAGAGGGACAAGGTCTGCCACCTCCCCCAAAAGCGGTCCATTGAGGGATCGAGTACAGCATTAAAATCTCCTATGTATAGCACCGGACCAGGGGACCTGGCGACCAGAAGAGATATTTTAGAGAGAAGAGCTGAGTTGAATGGGGGAGGCACATATACATTAACCAGAGTAAAGGTCTTCCTAGCAATTTGTACAGTGAGAAGAATAAATCGGCCTTCAGGATCCGTCTTGACAGATACAATTTCAGCTGATAGTGACTTGGCCAATAAGATGGAGACACCCCTAGAGTATGTGGTGTGAGTGGCATGGTACGAAGAGGCCACCCATACTTTTTTAAGCGAGCGTAACCGCTCTTTGACTAAATGCATTTCTTGAAGACAGATAATGTGTGGTTTGTAACGCTTAAGAAATGAGAAAATTAGGGACCGCTTGTGAGGAGAGTTTGCCCCTCTTACATTCCAAGAGATAATTATAAGTGGTTTAGCCATCTATAACATTTAAAACATTTCTTATACTGTAAAGGATATTGAAAGAGTCAGTAGCATAAAGAGCAAGCCCAATAGCGTAGCTGAAATATACCCATAGGCAAACTGATGGTATCAAAAGTTTTGTCCATATAAAGCGATGAAGAAAACGTAGTGCTGTAGCAACAAAAAACAACAATAAAAAGTAAATCCAGTCTCGGAACCAAAGTAGGTCTACTAATTCCCCCCCTCCTCCGCCCGTCCCACCCCGCTCAACCATCCCCAACTTAGCGAGCTTGGATCCCAAACCAGTCAAAAGTTCTCCTAATAACCCAAAAAGAAAAAAAACAAGTGAAGAACAATTCCCATGGCTTCGCCATAAAATGGGATGGGGTTGGTGAATTGGATATTTAGCTCCATTGAAACATAACCTTAGTCCCTGAGAGGAATATGTAATGCGTTGGATGAGCCATATGACCACCTATATAGTTGTCCGTATCAATGATACTTTTAGAGAGCTTGAAATAGTACTGCTGACCTTGGTCATGGGCCTGTCAGTTGCAATGTGGCCTCTGAGGCAGTCTGGTAGTTGTTCAAGTTGAACCGCATTCTTTCCAAAGGATATGGAAGACTGATATATGATTAACACAAACTGATGAGGAACAGGCACCTTCTGTATGACAACTGTATTGTAAGAGCGTACAAATGGATATAAGGCCAGTGCCCATATCAGTTCATTCCTCCCATGAGCCAAAAGTCCAGGTACAAGACAGTGGACTATTTAAATCTCTTCTCTGGGAGCATCCATCGAGGAAAGGAAGTCTCAACTCGATAAAGGCTCATCAATACGTGTATCCTGAGATTCAGCAGAGCGGCTACATATCCTAGATGAATATCTTACTAACCATTTCTATTGACCCGTGCGCCCTCGGCGACGCTGCGGGCCAACGTGGTCGTCAAGCCATGCCATAGCCTCCTTAGGTGTATTGTAAAAGTGGGCCTTACCGTCACATATGACTCTCAATTTGGCAGGGAAGAGCATGGCGTACTGCAGGCCCTCCTGTCAGAGACGGTTCTTTACCGTAGAAAAGGAAACCCGTTGACGCTGAACATCCACTGAGAAGTCAGGGTAGATGGAAATGGCGTTACCATTGTACTTAAGTGGGCCTTTTTCTCTGGCCAGGCGCATGATGGTCACTTTGTCCTGGAAGTTGAGGATCCGTGCGATCAGGGAGCGTGGAGGGGTCCCAGGGTTTGGTGCTCGTGGCGGGGTACGATGTGCTCTCTCGATAAGGAAAGCGTGTAACAGGTTTTCAACCCCCAGCACCTCTCGTAACCATGAGTGTAGGAATCGCTCAGGGCGGGAGCCCTCAGATCTCTCCGTGAACCCCACAAAACGGAGATTATTTCTCCTGGAGCGATTCTCCAGGTCGTCGATTTTTGCTCGGAGTGTCGCCAGTTCAGCAGTGTTTGTCTGTACCGCGGCTGACAATGGATGCACTTCGTCTTCCAAAGTACTTATACGTTCTTCAGCAGCTCCAGTTCTTTCCCTTAAAGTTTGTACATCTTGCTTCAGCAGGGAGTTGTCAATGCGGATAGTCTCAATTTGTAGCGACAGGGAGGTCTTGCAGTCCTGAATCGCCATCATAATCTCAGCTAGTGTAGGTTCCGCAACAGGCGGTCCGGAAGCAGTGCTATCAGTGGGGCAGTAGGGGGGGTCCAGTATCGGATGTGACTCACCCTGTGTTTTGAAGATTGCTGGGCCAGAGTCGCTCATCCCTTGGGATGGCAACGATGAGGTGGCTGCGTGTATTGAGGACTGGGGTGTGCGCTCAGGGCCCGTCGCATCACCTGCACCCTCCTGTCTTTTGAACCGGGCCAATTGTTCTGCTGCCGAGACAGGAGCAGGAGGACCATATTTGACCATCATTCCGCCGCTATACTGGGGATACGGATCCTACCTTCCAGTTGGACAGGTGTGCAGAGGGAGAGTGGAAAAGCAAGTGAGGATACTGGCCTGGGGAGGCGCTGAGCACCGTGCACTTCAGGTGTAGTTTGCTGCAGGGAATATTAAGACAGTCACGCAGTCACCTGAGGAGGTGGTATCCCCCTCAGGTGTAAGTGTATATTAAAGTATTACTGTCCCATCATTGTCTGCTGAAGTTCACCAACTGTATGTTGAGGCTGATTTCTTAAACAAATTACTCCCAATGCCTATACCGCCCACTCCCCCTCTTCAGTCAGTTCCTCTTGGGGGGGGCAGAAGCAGTGGCTAGGGTAACAGGGCAGATGTGGAGATGAATGTGCCCGTTTGTCCTCTTATTAGGGAGATATCAGGCCTAGGAGGGTGTACCAAGATGGCAGCGGCTCGTGTGTAGGCCGCGGCTCCCGTTCTAACCCCTATACTCATGGTATCCTCGGGCAGCACTGCTCCAGGGTGGCCAGGAGAGTAGATGGATGTCTGGATAGGCGGTTCAGGGATGGCAGGAACGCGGATGGCCAGGTACTGTGATGGATGGCGGCGATCCGCGGACTAGGCCGCAGGCCGGGACCTCAGTTAGCGTATCCGGCCGGCCATCTGCCGTGATATGTCCCAGGATGTACAGCCGTCAGTCAGCAGGGCATATGGTGATGTTGGCTGATCCCGTGGGGCTTACAGAAGGGTGGATGGTGCAGGATGAGATGAAGGATGGCCGGAGCTCTTCTTCTAGACGGACACGCCCCCATCTATGGCGAGCTTTACAGTAAAACCATAATGCTTTGCATTTTGCATAGCCTTTAGACAATGGCTAGCGGGTTTAGAATATCGGGGGTTTTGGATAAGCCTCCCTTTCAAAGGGAAGGCTCAGGGCAGACATAGTGTAAATGTATTGGTGCCGCTGTAGAGAGGAATAGGAACAGCTGATAATCTGCATAGGGTCTATTAGCAACCTGTGCTTTACCTCCACCTGTGTACTACTTATTAGTCTTCTAATAGACGATTGATTAGTGTTTAGCAATCACACTCTGTTGCCTTCTTTTCTTTCATTCTATTTTTTTTTGTCATTAGTTTTAATTTGTGGTGGAATTGATAGTAGCAGCCACTTCTAGCTGCTGTCCCACCCATAGCAAACTGCTGTTTTTTTGAGGTGGGGAGCAATTTGGGGGGTTTCTTTTCTTGAGTAGGTATGTTGGTTTTTATTTCAAATTGATATGGCCCTTTTTAAAGTTTAGTGAGTTGCTCAAAGTGCAACATTAACTGTTAGCTGACAAGTGTTTGGAGTTGCTATTTGTTTGCAACCACTACCGGGACAGGGTTGTCCAGTGCCCAGGGCAAGGATCCAGAATTGCATGCCGCTCCCCCACTGTCAATACATGCTTTAGAATGGATGTACCACCCTGTATCCATTCCCTGCCCCCATAGCTTCACTGTGAACTGCTTCCCCTCATGCCCACACCTTGTCCTGGACCTTTTTGCAACACACTGCTACATAATTTGAAAGGAAAAAAAATCTAAGTGCAAAAACAGTGCGCATCTTAACAACCAGTGGCAGCCCATCCATTAGGGGCGCATGGGTGCTGCCCCCCTATCCATGCATCTGGCCCCCTAATCTACATATAAAATAAGGATAAAATATCTGCACTACAAAGAACAAGCAGCTGTCATGATCTTGATTGAACCTTCAAGTCTTTAAATATATAAACAAAAAATGCAGCGCTCAATAATGTCCAATAAGTGCAGTAAATACTTGCAGGGAGATCAGAGGAGATCCCAACACCAAGATTCAGTGTAAGATGTAAGCACACCACACCACTATTGTGGATTTTCCTCTGTCCCTGATCATTGAGGTAACATCTGCCACGGATGCACTTTATTTGGCCCATTGGAAGTGCGTTGTTTTGGGGATTCATACCTACTTGATGGTTTAATAGCCACCTGTTGCTGAAGTGTCTGAAGGAGGTTTCCCTTTACCAGATGGTTGGATGTTGATATTATCCTACATACGTGTCGCCCCAGGGGCTTTTTGGTAAGCAGCCTGAGTGCTCACTGTGGTGTGGTGTGCTTACATCTTACACTGAATCTTGGTGTTGGGATCTCCTCTGATCTTCCTGCAAGTATTTACTGCCCTAATCTACATGCAGGGTGCAGGACACATGCATTCCAATGGGGGGGTGTTTTTGTTTTAAGCACATGATTAGAGCCAGAGGCTATAATAGGCTTGAAAAAAGGGTGGGCTTGGGGCTCAGAGCACTGCGCTCCAAGCCCACCCAGTTGTGTGACAATAGCAAATGAATATTCGCTATCGTCACACTGATCCGCCTCCCGGCCAATCAGGAAGCGGGTCCTGAGACCCATCACCCAATTGGCTGAAAGGACAGGTGATCCCATTGGACGCCTAGGAGGAGGAGGGAGGATACGCACCATGGAAAACCACCGTGATGCAGAGGAGGAGGGGATGCCCACTCGTCGCCCGTAGGAGCACTGCCGCCCACAACCTAGATGGGGTAAGTGCGGGGCTGGATGACCGACCGTGAGACCTCCCGGGGGGGGGGGGGGCTTGTCAGGTGACCCAACCGAATGACCGACAGTGGGTGAAAAAGAAAACAACAAAAATAAAGAGCGCTAGCCAGTTTTTAGATCTGCCTGTGCCCTGTGTATCTAGTACATTTTGGCCAACTCTCCATCATTAAAAAAAGCCTTGCCACTAGGCAATTTTTACAATGTTTTATTATCGGACGTCTATTAATTGTTTGATAGAAATAAGCTAGTGGCGGGGTTGTTTTGCATAAGCGAGAACAGGCACAATCTCAGCAAACTGCTGGGCAATTTCTACCTTCTGGTCAAAGCAGGTCTGTTACTATTGATGAAAAAAGCATGCGTCACTGCTAAAACTTTTTTTTAACTGAAATAAAACAGATTGGGGAGCTGTTGTGTTTAACCCAAGCTACAAAGAAAAAAAATTCCACAACCCAATTCGCGCTACCAGAGTAGGCTGTCACTGAGGCTATCCATGAAAACTTGTTTTTCTGTGTCCAGGCAATGCAGACCATACCCATTTCCAGGAACACAAACTCCTTGTACGTACAGTCAAAACTATCTTATGTAAGGATAATTAGTATAAGGGTCACCATACATGCTACATTTTGACCACACAATCATCTGTAGATTTACCAACACTATGCAATTTGAGAACCAGGCAGCCCCTTGCACTACATAGTTGTTGGTCGATCTAAAGGAAATTGTACAATCAAGTTTTTGGTGACTTTTAGGAGACTAGCATGTAAAACTAGTTTGTGCACAAGCTTACAAAACGAGTAAATGAATATGGATAAAAAACATCCCAGAAAGGGTCTGGCGAAATACTTTATAACCAATAAAATGAATATTCCATTCAGAAATGAAACAATTCATCAAGTTCTTGCAAATATTATTTTGGACTTGGCCGTATCAAAGAGGCATTTGTTTGAACAGATGTCCAATAGGTACTGAATGTCCTGGGCTTGATAAAAGTTGAAATGCCAAAAAAAGTAGGGGAAAGGCTATGTGTTTTTGAGGAGCATTGAAAGGTATGTGTTCAGAAATATTAGGCAAAAGGATGCTTCACACAAAATGGCAGACAGAGTCACTTATGAAAAAAAGGGGCAAAAGCCTTGCAAGCATATGAATCCATCACATCTTCGCCCTGTAGATCATTCTCTGAACTAACACCTTCCAAGGAGGATTCTGCACCCATTCATGGGAATGGAAGGGCCCACCTCCCAACTATGTCTTCTTTTTTCTTCTTACAGCCTTACAGCGGAGTTCCGCCCACATTTTTCACTCCTCACCATGCAGCACATCCTTAAAATGAATTGATAATTTATTTTATTTTTTTCTGTTCACTTACTTGATTTATGCCTATATCTAATTTCACTTCCTCCTTTAAGGGTCGTGAAGCCGTACGTAATTTTCGGCTTTGCATTGGCTCCTGGGAGATCTTGGTCAGCTTGACATGGCACTGCTCTCATAACATTTAACATTGGTGTCTATGGAAAATCTTGGTCAGCTTGACATGGCACTGCTCTCATAACATTTCACATTGGCATCTATGGAAAATCTTGTTCAGCTTGACATGGCACTTTGAGACAAAAGGTCCTATTTTTTGCCTGTTTGTAGCTCTTGAGTTATTATGTCATGTAACTGTTGTTGTGTTTATCCTGGTCTGGTTTGTCATGTGACCCCCATATTCAACATCTTTGGCCTTGGCTTGCACCCGGTACTTAACTAGTGACTTATTGAGCTCACACCGTATCCTCTACCCCTTCCCTTCCTCTGGGCCTTCCAATCACTCAGTGATGTCTATAGAGAGCATTTGCTCTTTTATCAAACCTTTACCCTTTCTTTCCCTCCCCCTCTTTTTACTTTTTACCCTCACTTTTCCTGTCACTCCCTGCCATTTGCTTAATATTACTATACAATGCCTTTGACATTGCTCTCTCTTAATACCCAAGGCCTCAATCAGCCTCAAAGGAGAGTAAAAGCCCTTCGTTATTTCAGGTCTCACCATGCAGATATGGTCTGTCTAGAGGAGACTCACATCCAGTAGTGTTAGGTTCCAACTTTTCTACACGTTTCCTATCCTCAATTTTGCAATGCTTCTGCCACAACAAACAGGTAATATTTTTCTAATAATGCCCAGTATTCACTATGACATCTTCATTTTTCAAGATATGCAACCTAACCCAAGCAATAGCAACATGTACAGCTTATTAAAATGAAAGCACACAGGAGAGACACTTCTATGGATGAATGGAACCAGGAACTGTAGCCTCAGTAGAAGGGGTATCAGGATCTGAATCACCTGCTGGTGGCATTGCGCTTCTTAAAGTAGAAGGTTGCAGTTCCAGTGACCACCAGCGGGTGTCTCCCAGCAGTCTGCAGTCTCCACCTGTTGCTGCTTGCTGGGAAGATATTTAGGCCTCCCCTTTTTAGTGCCTTTTTAGACCCCTTTCACACTGAGGCAGTTTTCAGGGGTTTTAGCGCTAGAAATAGCCTCTAAAAACACCTGAAAACTGCCTTCCATTCATTGCAGTGTGTTTTTTCACACTGGGGATGTGCGCTTGTGGGATGTTACAAAAAGTCCTGCAAGCAGCATCTTTGGGGTGGGTTGGGAGCATTGTAAATAGCAATCCCAATACGCCCCTGCCCATTGCAATCGCCTGAAAGGTGCTTCAGAAGCAACGCAAAACTAGTTTTTCTTTTACACAAATAAACCGGCCTGCAAGCACGCAAAAACCAGAGCAAAAGCGCCACTAAAGAGCAGCAATAACAACCGCTGTTTTAGCGGCACTGCAGTGTGAAATGGGTCTTACTTCAGTGTTTTTCTGCTGCCAGACCTTGTTGCCAATAATCCTGATCTTGCTGTGGGTGGGGGCACTCACCCTGCAAGTGAAGGTTCCTTTCGCCCGGTGTGCACTCATCAATGCCAGGGACAGCGTTCATGTGAAAATCAAACATTATGAAGGTACCCCAGCTTAGAGATGAGCCTTACACAGTGTTCAGTAGAAAATGTACAGAGTCCTTCTGTAAAGTACTGTTCCGTATCACTACACACACTTTCCTTCTGTATATTACAATTAGGTGAGACACTGCTGAGTCCTCTTCATCAGTCCAGTGTTCCTCTGTCACCTAACTCTCAGTGACAGAATGGGGCCCCGCTGTGTGCTTAGCATGGATCTCATGTGTGCACCTTTAACTCCTACATTCCCATACCATGCAGCCAGGCTATGGGTCTCTGTACCGCAGTCCCGTTTGCTTTGGGAAACCGCCTGCTGGGGGGAGCCAGATTTCCTACTCCCTCGCTACCGGAGGACCCATCACCTAAACCACGTACCATGATTTACAACTGGCTGCACTGTACCTTGCACTAGTTCTTGGTTACCCATTGCAACTTCATGACCTCCTTCTGCTTCCCTTGCTGAGTACACCTTTTTAGTGGCTTTGCTTTATACCCCACATGTGCTTTACTGACCCTAGTTTCATACCTCCATGCATGCATCCCTATATATTACTTTAGATCAGGCTTAGAACAATTGATTCAACTTTACTTGAACATTTTGTGGCACAGTCCAACATGAACAATTTAATGCAATATTACCTAACTAACTCAATTAGGCTGCCCGGGCATACCTCAACAAGGTAGTAGTCCAATAGTGGCATCCTCCAAGGCTTAGTAATTCTCCGGCCTCCCGGCGTCCTCCAACAGACTGCTGGGCACAGCAGTCCCACTCAGTACTCTGCCCTAGATTCTCCAAGGGCATCCCAAGGCCCACGCATAGTGACAGGGCTGGTCTCTGGATTTTCAGACAGTGGCATTATATGCAAGATGTAGCACTGCTGCATTACAAACTCCCCCCCACACAAGCACATCAGCACAGGCTGTATACGGGGCTTGCAGTGTGGGCAGATCCCACTTCTGCTGCACTGCCCGACTCACAGCTCAGCCTTGACAGCTGCAGTCAGTGCTCTCCTGCAAGGCACCGGGCAATTAGGGTGTGCCCCCGGCCCACCCCTGTGCAACCACCTATGGGACTGACAAAAGCCCTGGTGCCAGGATGCAATTTCTAGTCACCATAGTGACCTGCTGTCTTAGATTGTCGAGTTCTGGTTTAATAACACTTAAAGCGGTTGTAAACCTAAAAAAAAAAAAAAAAAAAAAAATCCTGTTCCTTTAACCACTTCAGCCCTGGAAGGTTTTACCCCCTTCCTGACCAGGCCATTTTTTGCGATATGGCACTGCGTCACTTTAATGGACAATTGCACGGTCATGCGATGGTCTACCCAAATAGAGTTTTCTTTTGGTGGTATTTGATCACTTCTGCGGTTTTTATTTTTTGCACTATAAACAAAAAAAACAAAAACAAACAATATTTTTTACTTTGTACTATAAAACATTCCCAATAAAAAAATGTAAAAACAATCAAATTTCTTCTATCAGGCTGGAAGTGGGCCCTAGAGATATGAAAACGAACCAGTTTGTAGCAGTACGACGAGACACAGGAGAGAAAATGACCATCACAGAGGACCAAGCAGAGACCAAGTTAAAAGATATTCTGGAAGAGATTCACAGGAACTGCAGGCAAGACCAAGAATGACTGTATCTTTCTAGCCAAGCCCTCTGGTGGTGAGAAAAAAAAAGAAGTGCAGGCAAAAGGAGGGAACAGTTACACAAACTTTTTCCTATGTTTGCAGGAAGCCAGCTGGGTTCAGTAACATTATCCTCATTGGGGATTACTCACCATACCTGCCGCAGGGCCTGGAAGAGACTGCAGGTCCAACCTTCACCCATCACGGCGGGCTGTGGCTCAAGGACCTTCAAAAAACAGGTACCCATTCTGAGGGTCCACTCCCTTGGACCTGTATAGCACCCTGCAGGCGTACCTTGGTTCAGTATTACAGGTTTACCTACACGCAGGATCAAGCGCCATATATGGTCGTTTACAGGCAAAACCTCGCAGTTTCTTCTGTATTCTCAGCCCGGGTATCATTTATCTTAGCTTAATGCCGTTTGAAATGGATTCGGTATGAAGGCAGTCCCTGATTCTAAAAGAACCTGTGTGGGAACCAGCATAGAAGCTCCACAGAGCTGTAGAAGTGACCACCCACCTTCAAGACACTGGCAAAAAAAACATGGGAGGGGTTATATAGGAGGGGGAACTTCCTGTTTGTTTTTTATTTGATTACCAGTGCCCATTCACCTATAGGTGGCATATAACCCAGTATGTAAAGAATATATAGCCTGCTCTGTGTCCCGTGATGTCCGAGAAAGAAAAAAAAATCTCAAATAGGCCCCATAACGGACGAGGAAGGGAAGATGGTTACAGATGACAAGAAAGCAGCTGTACTAAATGCTTTCTTCTCAGTCTTCACACAGGAAAAGGATGGGTATAAAAACCACGACTGTATTGTTGGTAATACATTACAGGATCTACCCTGTGGCTAACAGAGGCCAGAGTCAAGAAAGGTTTAGAGAAGTTTAATATAAATAAATCAGCAGGAGAAGATGGCTTACACCTGAGAATCCTTAAGCACTAAACAACCGGAAGGTTTTCCAGCTTTAGGACCAGAGCCCTTTTTGCGATTCGGCGCTGCGTCGCTTTAACTGAAAATTGCGCGGTCGTGCGACGTTGTACCCAAACAAAATCTGCGTCCTTTTTTTCCCACAAATAGAGCTTTCTTTTGGTGGTATTTGATCGCCTCTGCGTCATTTCTTATCGCCGCTATAAACAAAAGAAGAGCGACCATTTTGCAAAAAAAAACAAATTTCTTACTTTTTGGTAAAATTCAACTCCAAAAAAAAAATATATATAAAAAAAACATTTTTTTCACCTGTTTTGGGCGATTTATATTCTTCATCATATTTGTGATAAAAAAAAAAAATCACATTTGGCGTTTATTGATTGGTTTGCGCAAAAGTGGCTGTGTTTACGAATGATGAGAATTAATTTCTGGGGTTTTTATTTATTTTTTTAATTTTTTACTAGTAATGGCGGCGATCTGCGATTTTTAGCGGTACTGCGATATTGCAGTGGACATGTCGGATATTTTTGACACTTTTTTGGGACCAATGACATTTATTCAGCGAAGAGAAATTTAAATGTCCACTGATTACTGTATAAATATCATTGGCAGTGAAGAGGGACAGGGATCAGTAGATCTCCCATGCCTGCACTGTCAGAATGGGGAACTGCCGTGTTTACATCGGCGGTTCCCTGTTCTTTCCCTGTGGCCGCTCATCGCGGCTCGCCGGCGGACATCGGGTCCGCCCGAGCCGCGGGCACACTCCTCTGGAGTGTGGCAGGCCCTAGCGGCTGTTTGCAGATCACCGTCTTTTTATGGCGGTTCACGCTCAGCATCCCGACTGCCGCCGTGAAAACACGGCACGCGGTCGGGAAGTGGTTAAAGTACCTTAAAAATGAATGTATTGCACCGCACAAAACCTAAGATGTAGTGGCTGCATTGCTTTTGTTTTATAAGGATTTTTCTTCCTGTCCTAGGGAGACATTGCTCACATGCTGTACTCTGTCTATGGAGGATCAGTGTTATGTCCCTAGGACAAAAACAGTATTAGAACTGCAGAGCACTTCCCCCTCTTCTCAACTCCTTAAAATGAGGGAGCTGTTCTATAGTATATTCCAGACTTCATAGATCCCTTTGCACTCACCTCTCATCAACATAGGGACAAGGGGCTTTTCCAGGAGGGGACCCCTGGCAAGGCATTCTCCCCCTGTTGAGTGGCTTGGTTTGGTTCAGTAGAGAGGGGGTCACAAACTATCTGCCCCTCTTTCATAGCCAGCCAAGACACAGGGGAGCACAGCGTGACGATCAGTGGTGTGGTGTGTCAGTCTGGCACACCGCATCTCCAATTGTGGTAAAGAGCTTCTGTCTGATTGGTGGTGCAGTGTGTCAGTCTGACCCACCGCATTACCAATCTCGCTAAAGAGCTTCCATCAGAAGCTCTTTACCACGTGATCAGCCATGACAATCACAGTTGATCACAGTGTAAACAGGAAAAGCCGCATATGGGCTTTTCCACTACTTGTGTCTGCAGACGCGTTTAGATGAGAGCTGATCCGCAGCTCTCCTGACAGGGGCGGTCTGCACTGATTGTTTATCAGTGCAGCCCCCCTAGGATCGCCACCCAGGACCATCAGGGAGCCTACCTAGGACCACCAGGGAATGCCCACCCAGGGACCACCAGGGAGACAACCAGTGAGCCCACCCTAACCACCAGGGAGCCCACCCAGGGACCACCAAGTATGGGGCACAGTGCCCACCAGGGAATGCCAGGGAAGGATCACCAATATAGTGCCATCTAGCATTGCCGCCTACCAGTGCCCACCAGTGCCACCTATCAGTGCCCACCAGTGCCACCTATCAGTGCTCATCAGTGCCACCTATCAGTGGCCAGTGCCACTTATGAGTGCCTGTCAGTGCTGCTTATTAGTGCCGCCTATCAGTGCTGCGTATATGTGCCTCATTATCAGTTTCCATCAGTGCCACCTTATGTGTGCCATCTCATCAGTGCCAATCAGTACTGCCTCATCAGTGCCCATCAGTGTAGCCTCATCAGTGCCCATCAGTGAAGGAGAAAACATACTTATTTACAAAGTTTTGTGACAGAAACAAATTTTTTTCAAAATTTTCGGTCTTGTTTTATTTGTAAAAATAAACCCCCCAGAGGTGATCAAATACCACCAAAAGAAAGCGCTATTTTTTTTTTAATTATAAAAAATTTGTTTGGGCACAGTGTCACATGACCGCGCAATTGTCATTAAAAATGTGACAGCGTTGAAAGCTGAAAATTTGTCTGGGCAGGAAGTGGTATAAGTGCCTGGTATTGAAGTGGTTAAAGGGGATCTACCCTCTTTTTTGTGTTTTTGTATGGGGTCCCCCTTAAATCCCATTACATAACCTAATTAAGGATAAAAGCCTGATATGGCTTTTTAAGGGAAACCCACAATGTTTTTTTTTTTCATGGGATCTTTCTTACATGCCTTACGAGGATAAGTGTCTGGTCTGGATATTTAGGGAAATCACAACTGATTTGTTTTACAAACAAAACAAGACAGATAGGAAATGTCATTAACCACTTAAGGACCGCCCCACATACATATATTATGGCAGGATGGGCCTTAAGCGCAAATTCACGTATCTGTACGTGATTTTTTTTCCATCGGCTCTGGGGCGTGCGTGATTGGACACAGCGGGAACCAATCAGTGGGTCCGGTAGCTGCAAAGGCTTCCGGCCACCTGCAATAATTCTCTGGATAGACAGAACAGTGGTCTGCCTATGTAAACAAGGCAGACTGTTGTTCTGTCAGGGAGGGAGAGAGAGATCTATGATTCTTGCTAATCAGGTATTATATACATACACCCCGCCAGGAATTCACCAATTACTGTAAAGGATAGACAGAACAAAACAAACATTTTGTTTAGTCAACACTAAAGGGATTTATAGGTCTGGTCTGTGAATAGGAGCATTCCGTACATT
>BLSH010238340.1:407625-418615 GCA_018402905.1 Glandirana rugosa
AGACTGCCCAAAAGGACTGTGGTTCTTTTTTTACCACTGTGCCCTCCCTGGAGGTCGTCTCACCGTCGGAGTCCGACAAGGACACACTTCCCCGCTGGAGGTCCCTCCCGTGTCACCATTTTTTTCTTGGTGTCAGGAAAACCCGTCAGAAGTGATTCATGCTGATAGCAGAGGAATAAAGCAGCCAACAAAAATGACACTTGGTGTTCTTAATTGAGAAAAGTACATACTATAGAAGGATATGCTTTGTTTATATGTCATGTCTGAGGTTTACAACCACTTTAAGCTTTTCCCTCACCGGAAAGACCAAAGATGTTTGACAAGATATGGGATTGTTGGGTCTCTATGCCTAGTACACAAGGGCCGAATGTCGGGAGACATTGGCTGGTTCAATAAAAACCGGACAACATTTGACCTGTGTATGTCAGCTGGTCTGACAGAAGCTGGCCGTTTGGCCATCTTCTGTCCGAAAAGCATGCTGGTAAACCAGCAGCTGATCAGTGCTCTCAGCCAATGGCTGAAAAAGCTGATCAAAGTGTTCTGGCGGGGAGCAGCCCCCTGTCAGAACACAACAGCTTAGCGGGGGAGATCGCTGTACTAACATTGGACTGTTTGTACAGCGGCTCCGACCAGAACTGTCAGTTTTTTTCTATTTATATATTCCAGGCTTTATGATAAATTCTCTAGATCTGGGATGTTAAGATTCGAATGTTGCTTGTCTATTTTGCCAACTCACTTGATTTGGTTTATTGTACCTATCTATAACGGATAGGATCTGACTTTTTTTTATTATTATGTAATAATCAGACACGAGAGACCATTGTTAGTTTGTGTTTTTTTTTGTGTTGGAGTAAAAAAAAAAAAAAGAAAATCAATAAAATGGTCTTTTAAAGGGGTTGTAAACCCTCACAGTTTTTCACATTAATGCATTCTATGCATTAATGTGAAAAACCTTTTCTGTTTCAGCTGCCCCCCTTTACTTACCTGAGCCCGATCGGTCCTGCCCTGGGGACGAGCACACCCGCTCCAGCCGGTGTGTCTGGGGTCCTCATTGGATAGATCGATAGCAGCGCAGCCATTGCTGTCAATCAAATCCAAAGACGTGGGAGCCGGGGGGCGGGGCAGAGTCCTGCTGTCTGTGTCAATGGATGCAGCAGCAGGACACGGGTGCGAGCCCGCACAGGTGACCCCAGGGAAAGCCCTTCCCCGACGGGTCACTGTGGGGAGGAGCCAGGAGCGCCGCTGGGGGACCCCAGAAGAGGAGAATCGGGGCCACTCTGTGCAAAACCCTTGCACAGAGGAGGCAGGTATAACACGTTTGTTATTAAAAAAAAAAAAAAAAAAAAAAAAGCTGAACCTTAATCACTTTAAAATAAAAAAAAAAAATCCCATCACTTTGGAAAAATTTTACAACCCTGGCTTGCTAAATCTGACTTGTCTCAACTGATAACTACTCCAAGTAGCAGCTAACCCCTAAATACCCAGCTTGCTGCAGACTGTCAGTAAAAATGCCTTCAGTGGACTAGGTATAATAAATCTGAATCCAGATCAATCTCATGACCAGAATACAAACAGCATTGACGTGTACAAGGGCTCTGGCGGGCAGCTCAGTGTCATGAAGACATCTCTTGAGGGCACACTGGGGGGAAATCCATGAGATACAGTAAAATCAGAAGCATCAGACAAAAATGTTGAGAGACTATGAGAAGCTCATTTCATCATAAAATGTCAAAGGAGTGAGCTAACATGTTTCCATGGTTAGGAGCAATGTTCATGGCACACCTAACAAAATAGCAGCCATTAACATCTTAATACTTCTTACAATGCAACCATCCAAAGAGAAGTCTGGATCAGTGACTGAAATAACCTGCTTCTAGCTCTATCCTAGTGCAAGCATTTATTAAAGCAGCGCAAGATGCCAAAAGAGCAAGTCTGCTCCCTTAGCACAACAAACAGTGAGGTTATAAATTACTAAGTGGATTTATTAATGGAGTTTTCAACAAATCAGAGCTGTACAGGATGTCAGCTTGGCTTGTTTCACTACAGTCTTAGGTTACAAGCAAGCAAAGAAATAAGCCATCAGACGGTTTATTAGTAAAACCAAGTCACTCATGTAGCAACATTTTCTGTAAACTTCCAGTGCAAAAGAAGCTGGGGATATTTATATCCAAACTTGCATGGAAGAAGAAAAAAAAAAAAAAAAAAGAAAAGTTTGGGGGAGAATAAAAATGAAACTTCTGGTCTACTAGAGTTCAGGCAAATCTTTGCTTATATGACCCTACGGGAATGAGTTCTGCTGGGGTGAAATGAGGACACAAGACAACTGGAAATAGAACTAAGGACAGGTAAGGCTCGGTGCAGTGTGTTGAGGGTGCCATCTTGTGGCTCGCTAAAGGAAAGCAACTACTTTCTTTAAAGGGATTGTAAAGTCAGGTTTTGTATCTTAATGCATTCTATGCATTAAGATAAAATAACTTGCGTGTGCAGCAGCCCCCTCATACTTACCGGAAAAAATGTGAAGAAAGCGCCTCTCAGTCAGCGGAACTTTATTGTGCAGAATGAAGTTTAAAATCACTTACATCTTAAAAAGGGACAATCGGCTCCTCAGATGTAAATTCTCCTGGTCCGTCACTGGCTGCAAGTAGGTGGTGAGGCCGGCCGTGGGAGCCGCGGTTGGGAGGACGACGCCGGCAGTCCTGCCTCGATCGCGGATGGCAATAGCACGGGGCCAGCTTGGAACGCAGCGCCGAGTGTCACGTGACGTCACGGGAGACCCAGGGACAGAACGCGTTTCAGAGCATGCGCAAAGTCCTCACGGAACATGTGCGCTCCTTTCTCAAGTGCGGGGAAGAAAGGGGAGAGGGAGCGAAATTTAAAAGGAGAAGCCAATTAATACCGCAGCAAATAGGATGCAAAAGGGGAAAAGAAAGGGGAGGGTTTTGTTGGACTGCCTTTGGATGTCAACTCTCTTTATACCTCCATTCCACACCACGTAGGCATTATGGCTGTTCAACGATTTTTATCAGCTGATTCCTCCATGTATCCTAAACAATCTGCCTTTATTTTGGATGCCCTTCTTTTCTGTTTGAGTCACAATTATTTCCAATTTGATGGGGACTTCTACCTATAAACCCATGGCACGGCTATGGGCGCCAATTTTGCCCTGTCCTATGGGGGTCTGTGGGAGGAGCATTTTATCTGGAAAAAGAACCCTTTTGCCAGCAATTTGGTCTTTTTTTGGTCGTTACATTGATGACATCGTCGTCATCTGGGAGGGTTCCCCCTCCCTGTATGATGACTTTGTCAGACATTGTAACAACGATCTTGGATTGTCCTTCACCTCTGTTTGGAGCTCGGATACACTGGCCTTTTTAGATCTGGAAATAGGCCATGAGGCGCTTTTCTTCACATTTTTTCACATGCTTTATGAGGGACTTCCCTCAAGAGCGAAGCAGCCATCAGAGCGGTCCCATTCGGCCTGGATTCCCACATGCCTGAATTCTATTGACTACAATTGGCCGTGTGTATTACTGCTTTGGCACCAGTTCCCCCATCTGTGTTGTCATACTTACTGGGGGTCCCCCTCTGTCCAGCGATGTCCACCAGTATCTCAGTCGTCTGAGATTCTCCTTCCTGACTGGCCGAGACACAGCAGCAGCACCATTGGCTCCCGCTGTTGTCAAAGTCAGCTAGCCAATCAGGGGAGAGAGCTGGCAGGGACGGGTTGGGGCTCAGTGTCCGAGTGGACACAGGGAGCTGTGACTCAGGTGCCCCCATAGCAAGCTGCTTGCTGTGGGGGCACTGAACAGGAGGGAGGGGCCAGGATCACAGAGGAACCTGAGAAGTGTTTTATTGAAGCACCAATTAGAGCCAGAGGCTCTAATAGGCATCAAAATAAGGCAGGCTCGGAGCGCAGTGCTGTGAGTGCGCTCTCAGCCCACCCAGGTATGTTACAACAGCGAATGAACATTCGCTGCTGTAACACTGATTCTCCTCCCGGCGAATCAGGAAGCAGGTTTTGACACCCTCACCTGACTGGCTGAAAGGACAGGCAATCCTATTGGACGCCTAGGAGGAGGGGAGGAGGCGCACATTGGAAGGCGCCACACTGCCATGGAGGAGAGGAGACGGAGACGCTGCCCGCCTAGATGGGATAAGTGCTGGGCTAAAGGGGGTTGGCTGGGTGCTTGTTAGCCATCTCCCCCCCCCCCCACTGCAACAGAGCAGGTAAGTATAACATGTTTCTTTCTGTTAAAAAATAAAGAAAGAAAAGTATAACTTGTTTATTATTTTTTTCGCAGACCACAGAGCATTGCACCCGCAATCAGAAGATCGTAAGTGCAATATCAGGCTCCTGCAGATCTATGCCAGTAGTCCTCTAGCAAGCAAACTTATTATAAAGTCAATTTGACCTGGCTTAAAGTTTTTCTAAAATAAGGCCCCTTTGCACCTTTGTGGCTCACCCTGATTGAACTCCTCATCGATCAACTGGTTGACGAAGTTGCGTTTGCCGACTTGTTGTAAAGTGGTTTCAGCATCGGGTGAGATACATAGACCCCTGAAGGAGTTTGAATGCCTGTGTCTTCAGTCCGATGTACCCCGCCACACTTTATCAGCGATATATACATCTATATTGGCTCATATGTATAGTAGTGTGCTTTCCACATTTACAAGGAGATGGTTGGAAGATTTGGGGTTTGAGGTCTCTGCAGAGGATCGGTCCACTGCATTTTTATTTACTCATAAATCTTCTGTTTCGAGCTATGCAACAGAAGAAAAATTATAAGCTCCTGTCTAGATGGCACCTGTCACCGTGCATCAGATTTTTTCCCGCTACCCCAGAAAGGTGTTGGTCACTGGAAGAGAGGAACATATATACATATCTGGTGGGAATGTGATAGAATCTGTCCTTTCTGGCTGCAGCCCCTCGCCCCTTCCCCCTCTATAGCTTTGTTATCCATCCTACCAGGGACGATAAAATCCCCAAAAAATAGTCTGCTTAGGTTTTTTCTCTCTGCAGCTAGGCAGTTGATCTCTAGGCACTGGAAGAGTGTGTGGATTCCATCCTTGTTGACCCGGGTGACTGAGATCAATGATATAATGCTAATGGAGGAACAACAGGCTACGGAACTCGATAAGTGGGAGAAATTCACCACACTTTGGTACGTTTGGATATATTATTCCTCTTCAGAGGAACTGGGTAATAGACTCACCTCTTAAAATGTATCTTTAAATTAATTTGTATACTCCCTTTCAGGCAATGGGGAGCCCATGTCTGCCCCAGGGTCGTCTTCTACTTCCTTTCTCTCAACTTTCTTGTCCTGTTCTCTCAATTTCCTCTCTTTACTAATCTTCTGTTTTCTTCTCCTCACTACAAGGTTACAAGCCTCTTCACATTTATTCTTTTCTATATTTTTAATTTTTCTCATTAATTTTAGTTTTGATGTTTCATTCTTTGGATTTTTTTTTCTCTTTGCTACTGTGTTAACATGAGCAATACGGATCATCTGGAGCCATTGGCTCACAGTGGTCCTTCGTTCCCATTAACGTAGCAACGACCGCTCTGAGAACCTGTGTGGGTCTTTATGATTATTATTACTGTATCTTTACAATTGAAACCTCTCATATAGAAAACTGACTTTTTCTTTTACAGCTGTCGCAGTTCATCATTTTCACATGTATGTATGTATGTATGTATGTATGTATGTGGTCTCATGGTTATTTTTCTATATCCACTTTGTGCATTGTTCATGTAATCCTTTGAATGTTGTTAATATATATATATTCAACCATAAAATAAGTCCGTCTGGCTGGACCAAATTAGAGGGCAGTCAGGTGTAAATGGACAGCTGGTCCCTTTACATCAGCCAGTCCATAAAGCAGTGGGGGCTGTTTCCGCTCTGCATAAGCGGACAAGGACCTGTCATCTGCCCGCTCTGCTCAGCTCAGCAGGTGATCAGTGGACAGATATCCAATGAAATGGATTTGGCACGTGTGAAAGGGGCCTAACCGTGGTTAGATTTTGCTTGTTCAGCCCCATGAGATATCACTTTATTCCCCCCTCCACACTGTCTGAATACCACCAGAACAGTGACTGCATCTGATTGGCTGCAATCACTGTTTGGATGCTTTTCCATCCAGCTTCAGCAATTTTGCAATCAAAGTTT
Organism: Glandirana rugosa; assembly: GCA_018402905.1. NCBI lineage: Eukaryota > Metazoa > Chordata > Amphibia > Anura > Ranidae > Glandirana > Glandirana rugosa. The sequence continues at coordinate 413,793 of BLSH010238340.1, forward strand.
GTCAACCTGGGTAATGCCAGCAGGGCTGGCTAAGGCCTTCATTTTAAACAATTCAGCAGGAATCAGCAAGATTCAAGCATTGTGTGACTAGCCTTAAGTCTACAAAATAGATAACGGTCTGCCTCTGGAGTTGCCCGTGGATCTCAGGTCCCTGCTGTGAATGGAGATTTGACTTCTCACTAGGTTAACAATGAATAAACTCTACAGACTGTTACGTACCTCCTCTGCAGCTTCCTCATATGTAGCAAAGGCAGTGTGTCCCTCTTGCCACAGGAACTCGCGAGTGCGCAGGAATGGCTGGGGGTGCTTAAACTCCCATCTCTGTACAAGGCAAAACACTTTTGTTTAGTCTATGACTCACAGATCTTACAGAACTATCTAAACTAAGTATGGATAATCTGACAAAAATGATCACATTTAAACTTACCACAACATTGCACCACTGGTTAAGTTTGATGGGGAGGTCTCGGTGAGACTGAACCCATTTTGCATAGGAGGGATACATAACTGCAAAAGAAAACACAAAATTATGTATATCTCATGCACAGTGGTTTATGGAATGTGTTGCATTAAAGCTGAATCCAGCATTAAATTAGTCCAAAAAATATCCTTACAGTGAGGGGGTCCCAATGGGTAAGGAAAAAGGCTGTAATCCTCACTTTACTCATCACACCCCAGCCGCTGGGGCATTTTCTCTTCTCTCCGGTGCTCCAGGTTGTGGACAGGCAATCGACCGACTTCATGAAAAATGCAATACTATTGGTTCTACATTGGATATGACATCAGATTGCAACAGCCGGCCAAAGCTCCTTAAAGAAAGTGTTACTAAACCTAAAAATGTTTTACCTTAATACATTGTTTGCATTAAGTTAAAAAACGTTTTCAGTTTCTCTGTGCCCCCCTTCCCCTGTTAGAAGAGTAAAAGAGGGGAGAAGAGATCAGTGCTGTGCATGGCTGCATCTATTTCCCCCTTCTCCTTTTTACACAGCATTCGAGGAGCAGGAGCCATTGGCTCTTGCTGCTGACAATCAGATGTAGTGAAGAGGAAGTGTGGATAGGCCTAAGTCTCGCTATAAAAGTCTATAGAGTGCGGCTCCATAGACACGCAGACTACTCTCTCCCCATAGCAAGCGGCTGGCTATGGTAGTCCTAAAAAGAAGAGGAAGAGCCAAGATCGCCACCGGGGACCCCAGAAGAGGAGGAGCCAAGATCGCCATGGGGACCCCAGAAGAGGAGGAGCCAAGATCGCCACGGGGACCCCAGGTGAGGAGGATCAGGGCCACTCTGTGCAATACCACTGCACAGAGCAAGCAAGTATAACATGTTTGTTATTTTAATTTAAAAAAAAAGCATGACTTTAGTAACACTTTAAAGAAGAGACTATGGAGAACCAGCTGCACAGCTAAGCTGAGTGAGGAGTAAGTTAACCATTGCATCTTTTTCCTGTACCACTAGACATAAGCACATTTTACCCTTGTAGCGTGGGGTGGCCCTGCTGCAGTTATATTTTTTTCATGCCCATGGTTGCACTTTCAGGCTCCATTCACACTACACTGTGTGCACAATTATTAGGCAAGTGAGTATTTTGATCAAATCATCATTTTTATGCATATTGTCCAACACCAAGCTGTATAAACTTGCCTTATTGCTTATTGGAATTAAGCATATCAGGGGATGTGTATTTGTGTGACGAGGGAGGGTGTGGCCTAAAGAGATCAATACATGGTGTGCATACTTATTAGGTAGCTTCTTTTCCTCAGGCAAAATGGGCCAAAAAATAAATTTAACTGACTGAAAAGACAAAAATTGTAAAAAGTATTTCAGAGGGATGCAGGAAAATGCTAAGATGTTGGGGCGTAATCACAGAACCATCAAACGTTTTGTTGCAAATAGTCAACAGGGTCACAAGAAACGTGTTGAGAGAAAAAGACACAAATTAACTGCCAAAGATTTAAGAAGTATCAAACGTGAACTACCAGGAACCCATTTTCCTCCAGTGCTGTCATATTCCAGAACTGCAACCTACATGGAGAGCTCAGAAGAACAAGGTGTTCAGTGCTCAGAGACATGGCCAAAGTAAGGAAGGCTGAAAACCGACCACCACTGAACAAGACATACAAGTTGAAATGTCAAGACTGGGCCATGAAATATCTAAAGACAGAAGAACATCCGCTAGGCGATCCGAGTGGACGTGGGAGCCGGTAGCAGCCCCTCCCCCAAAAAATTACAATCCAAATGTGGCAGAGGAGGGAGGGGGAGGAAATACAGCAGAACTTGTCCCTTTTGGGTGAAGTTCCTCTTTTAAATGTATTATTCAGTTTAAGGCTGGGTTCACACATATGCACATTGGATACAGGTTTCTCCACATACAATTCTTATGACAGGCGAGTGTGACCGGCTCTCAATGGAGTCGTTCACACATGTCCGGGGCGAGTGTGACCGGCTCTGAATGGAGTCGTTCACACATGTCCGGGGAGGCCGCGGTCTGGATTGAAAAAGGGTCCTGTGTGTTTGAGTCTGGTTCAGGCAAACATTCAGACCTGAATCACAACTGAACCCGTGAACAGACACGGACCAGACCCTAGGCACGAACCCGCGGCCACACAAATGTGAACCCGGCCTTAAACGTATCCAAGGTCAGTGCTCTTTCATGGTTTTAAGCACACTTACTACCCAACTCTAGGAAATTGTTCAGCCCTTTCCAATAATAACTTACCAGTTTCACTTGTGGGTCGAACAGCAATGGGCTCAGCCAGTTCCGTCTTCCCTGACCTGGTAACCCAAGCCACCTGCAGATAAATTAAAGCGGTTTGTAGATAGTAGTAGAAAAACCTAAATAAACATAAAAGCTGCCAGTTAACCACAAATAAGCGCTCCAGGCAAATCACTAAATACTCAAATACACACAAAGGAGCTGTTCTGCCTGTCAAAAAAAATGTGTTTCTCTATACAGTCTTGAGAATTACACATTTATGTCTGGCAGGGTTGGAGATCTATTTTTTCCCCTTTCATTTTCCCTAGCCTGTGACTGGAAAGGGAAAAGAGAAGCAATGCTCCTTAGTATTTGAGCACTGCAGCACAACTAACTGCATTGCTCCCCCTTTCCTAGTTTGAGCTCTTCTGTACAGAGACTGCAGGAAGACTAATACGAGTCAAATTCATGTACCTACGCTGCTTGAATTTAAAGTAATAGGTTTACGGATTTATTCACGAATATAGAGCTACATTAATTTGTGTCTTTTTTTTATCTGTGAATCAGGTTATACCAACCAGGGTTTAAAACCATCAGTCACCATCATCTGTCAGCTTATGTTCTTTCTGCACTGTGCAGGCTGCAATGTACTGATCGGCCACCCCAACTAAAAGTAAATCTCTACCAGCTTCCTGTGCTGGATAGAAGCACATTGCACAATATGCTTTATTTCATCTGAGGATCCACCAAGAATTATGTCTGAGAAAGCCTTACTGCACTTTGGTTTTTATTACAAACAATTAAGGATGCTGTTTACATATTTCCAATTAGTTGTTTTGTGCCTGGAGTTCTAATTTAAAGGTCATTTTTATGTTTCTTTTGGTTAATACTGCACATGCTTCATTCATGCATGTTCTCCCTTTGCCTGTGGGTTTCCTCTGAGTATTCCAGTTTCCAACCACACTCCAAGACATGCTGGTATGTTTGGCTCCTGCGTAAATTGGCCCTAGTATGTGTATGTATGGATGTGAGTTATGGACCTTAGATTGTAAGCTCCTTGATCGCAGGGACTGATGTGAATGCATAATAAATATGTAAAGTACTGTTTAAACTGATAGCGCTATAGACGTAGCAATATATACAATATGAAATTAAATTAAAAAAATAGTGGACTCCTTCCTCTCTGTGCAAGTAAACCAATAAATCTATGTGTGGTTTTTAGCTTTATTTTAATGAAAATGTTTTAATTACTTACATGTAGCAACAATAAATGCGTATTACTTATGCTGTTGGTCTTGCTCAGTAGTTGGTAGTAAAAAACACACAGGAGAGCGCAAACACCTCATGCATTACCATAGACAGATTTATGCCAACAAGCAAGACAAATGGATATTTACAGGTATTAAAAATCAATAGGCATAAAACATCAGTGCTTCAGCAGAAGGTGATATGCCCGTCACAGGGCCATAACCAATTGGATGGCTGATGCGTTCCAGGGGACAGACCCCCTTCCTCAACACTGATCCAATCTACAGTTTAGTGGCCATTTAAGTGATCATAGATCTGGGGCCCTCCTACAACAGGAAGGAAAAAAAAAAAAAACAAGAGACGGACTGGACATAGTTTGTTGACTATTCCCCAGTCTGAGGATGGCTACACCCAAGGGGGCACTGCGTACTAAAGCTCTGCGAATGAGAAAAGAAACCCCTGGTTCTAGCGCTGGAGTGTATTTTGCTTTACTGCTCCTCTCCTCCAGTGTCTAATCCAGGGGCCTCCAAACTTTCTAAACAAAGGGCCAGTTTACTGTCCTTCAGAGCTTAGGAGGGCTGGACTGTGGCCAGTGGGAGTAGAAAATGCCCCAGCCTCAGATGCCCCCATAAATGCTTCACCATTGGTTTTAGTGGGTGAAATAGTGCCCCATTGTTGGTAGCACTGGGATGAATATTGCCCCATCATTAGTGCCAGTTGTGGATGGAATAGTGCCTGAAGGGCCAGATAGAGGCAAGCAAAGGGTCACATTTTACATAGTTACATATAGTTACATAGTTAGGTTGAAAAAAGACACAAGTCCATCCAGTTCAACCAAAAAAAAAAAAAACATATACGGTATATATACATACATACATACACG
>BLSH010238340.1:424718-435843 GCA_018402905.1 Glandirana rugosa
GGGGGGGGGGGGGGGGGGGGCACACCGAAAAGTGCAGTTAAGATGGTGCTGCTATAAGACCATACAAACAGAACAACATATTACAGCGTACACATGCAAAAATGATTTTTGTATGGTCTTATAAAGCAACACCATCTTGAATGTAATGCATTGTTAAGGTGTGCCCCCCCAAGTATTTGTCTGTTTTATGGGTTCTGACCAGACCCCTTTAGCTGGAGCAGCCCATCCTCCCCCCATAATTACCTCTAATCAGTGTCCACCTGAGCTTTGGTTCTCCCATGGTTATAAGACAGGATCTAACATTCTATGGCTAGTGTAGGAGCCACTGAAAATGGGGTACTTTGACGCAGTAGTGGGCTTAAGCACTCTATGGCAATATAATGTGACCAAATCCCCATATTTTTGCTGTATACAGGCGGTCCCCTACTTACAAACATCCGACTTACAAACGACTCCTACTTACAAACGGAGGTAGACAACAGGAAGTGACAGGAAATCTCCCCCTAGGAAGGGAAATTTACTCCTGTAAGAGTTATTATGGGAAAATGGTGTCTCTGATAATGCTTTATCACCAATCATTGCTTCCACAACAACCCAAAATTTTCAAAATCCAATTATCATTGGGACAGGAAGTGAGGTGAAATCTTCTGAACAGAAACACAGACAGCAAAACAAACATTACAGGGGTGTTAACCCTTCCCTGTGCTATCTAAAAAGCTTAAAAATAGTTTTTTTGGCTGGAGCTATACTTAAAAAATGTACCTGTTCTGACTTACAAACAAATTCAACTTAAGAACAAACCTACAGTCCCTATCTTGTTTGTAACCCGGGGACCGCCTGTATGTTTAGGTGCTTTTAAAAAGCCTTGCAGGAGTTAAATTACATTTTTGCATGTGTGCGCCAATATGTTGCTCTGTTTGTATGGTCTTATAGCAGCATCATCTTAAATGTAATGCATTGTTAGGGTGTGCCCTCCAAGTATTTGTTTGTCTCTCCTCCTCCCGGCTGACGTCAGTGGGAGTTCCTCGGCTTGCCCACTTTGCTGTCAGACATGGAGAGGAGAGAGACAGTTGGTCACATGACCACCGATCAGCGCTATAAAATAAGGTATTTATTGGAGGATATTTTTAGAAAACACATACAGCGGGGCACTGCATTTATTATGACAGAGGGAATGGTAGCAACAACAATAAGTGGGTTAACAACCACTTTAACTGCTACCTAGTCTATATATTTCTGAATCTTGCTTCAAAAATGCCAAAATATATTTAAAAAAGCACAGTGTTAATGCAGAGAAGAATACTCGCCTTTGGAGCTTTTTCACTTTTCAGTTTTCGGACCTCCTCGCCTTGCTTGGACACCTTGTTATAGAGTTCATCAGCTTCTGAAGAGCTGGAGGAATTTTCCTGCACACTGACAGAGTTCTTTACTGTTGTGTTTGTAGGCGGCTGCCCTGGTTTGTACTCCTGACCCGTCTTTTCTTTGTATTCTGCTTTCAGAGCAAGTAGACCCTTCACTGCCTCATCTACCTTGTCCTTTAAAAAGAGAAGCATATATCAACACAACTGGTAGGCATACTGTATATTAAATGTTATACTAAGCTACAATGGAACAATGATATCCAATGACTAATTCTACAGAGATGTTTACAGAATCAAGAATTCTAATATTCTTGTGCCCAGGACAGCTCAGAAGCTGTTTACCAGCACTAATTGCATAAATTTGAACAGCTATTAGAACACCTAGATATCCATAAATGGATAATTTATGTATATCACACAAGAGGTATAATTTCTTTCTCAGTGCTTAGTTTTCAACCCCACCCCTACTGCTAAACCAAAGCAGTGCAACAAGGATGGTGTCTCTGCAGCATTAGCATATTTAGGGCAAGAAGTCACAAAACAAGTCACACCTAAAACCACCAGCCTTCAGAGCGCTTTACCTTGGGAGCCTTTCCAGATTTCAGCTTGCGGACAGCCTCTCCTTGCTCAGCAACTCTGTTATAAAGACTAGCATGGTCTGTGGAGGTGACATCTGCTTTACCAGAGCTCTTTGCAGTAGCAAAGGTTTTGCAAGGAGGCTGAGAAGACGGAGGGCACCCAGGCTTATACTCCTGCCCAGTTTGCAGCTTGTATTCTGCTTTTAGGGTTAGGAGGGATTTCACAGCAGCATCAATTTCGCCCTAATGACCAAAGAGAGGAGGAAAAGAGAACAGCGTAGGAAGGGAAACCTCATAAGTGCATGCATTGGAAACAATCTGGGTGAGAATAGAGCATTACATTAATGTAGAACTATATGCAAAACTTTTGTTTTTTTCATTTTGAATATAGTAAGAAAAGATTATAACCCGTTAGTTAATTTTTTACCATCTGTGTCCCATTTGGGGAGATTATCTTTCACTTCCTGTCACATAGCCAAAACAGGAAGTGAGAGCAAATCCCTGGAAATAAAGGAAATCCCTTGGGGGTGTTTGGACAAAATTTTGAACCTAGATAAGTAAAAAACAGATAAAAAAATAGAAATCCCAGCGCCAATCTCCACCTTTGAAAAACAATCAGTATATGGATACTGATTCAAAGAGCACGAGGAAAAAAAGCTGCAATCTTGTTACGTCTGAATACTTAGACGTCAAAAAAAAAAAATAATAATAAAAAAACAGAGGCCCCCAGGACTAGTATCCCCACTGGAAGATTTCCCCTCTATTAGTGTTCTGGTGACAACCTAAAATCTGGAATTTTCTTTTACTTGCAATGATAGTAAACAAGACAAATAGAGGGTGAATCTCCCTAACAGGGACACAGACAGCAATAAAAACTGACAGGTGTTCTAATTCCTCTCCACTCCACCATAGTTTTTCCTTTAGTTGTACTTTAATTCACATTGAAAAGAAAAAAAAAGACTAGAAAAGCTTTCCACAATTTGTTATAACTTCCTAAAAGAACTCAGGTAATACGTCTAAACGAGTCCATGAATTCAGCTGGTTATACTAAGCACAGAGACAGACCTGTGTTCTCCATGTACTCTACCTTAGGAGCCTTCTTGCTTTTGAGCTGTCGGACCAGCTCTCCTTGTTCGGCTACCTTGTTGTAAATCACTGTGATATCAGGAGAATGAGAAGCAGAAAGACAGGGTGCAGGATTGTTACTTGCAGCTACTGGAGGGCTGCCTGCTTTGTACTCCTGCCCAGTTAACTGTTTATACTCGGATTTCAGCTCTAAGAGGGTTTTCACAGCAACGTCTACCTGAGGCTAGTGTAAAAAAAGAAGAGAAAATGGTGTGCGCTGAGAGAAAGGTAAAGAGCCAGGAGGAAAAAATGCATGCAGAGTTAAAATAGCAGCAAAGCAAGCAAAGTCCAAAAAGTGTACCCATCACCAGAAAAAATGGATTTTTTGTATAACTTACTGTAAAATCCTTTTCTCTGAGTTCACTGACAGACGCAGCCTTCTTATGACACATGGGGGTTATGCTCATCCTACTAGGAGTAGACTAGGCAAAAACAAACAAAAGCGTAGGCTGGCCCCTCCCAGGGGGCCGTCCTCACCTCAGCATATAATCCCCCTGCTCTGCATAGCACATCAGTTCGTAACAAGCCGTACAAAACCAACGCATAGGGGTGGGTGCTGCGTCTTTCAGTGAACTCAGAGAAAAGGATTTTACGGTAAGTTATACAAAAAATCAATTTTTCTCTTCCGTTCACTGACAGACGCAGCCTTCTTATGACACATGGGGACGTCCCAAAGCTGTGCCAATCAAGAGGGGTGGGCAAAAACCATAACAAAAGGTACCCAACAGAAAAGACGCCCTCTCAGGCGGCGCTAACCGCGCCTAAACTGCCGCTTGTAATACCTTGCGACCAAAAGCAGCATCCGAGGATGCTAAAACATTAACTTTGTAAAACTTAGTAAATGTGTGCCCTGAGGCCAAAGTAGCAGCCTTGCACACCTGGGACACCGAAGCTTGGTGTCTAAAGGCCCAGGAAGTACTAACTGCCCTGGTGGAGTGCGCTGTGACTGGAAACGGGGGAACCTTGCCCCGAATCTCATACGCATGAGTCACGGTCCTCCGTATCCAACGTGATACGGTAGCCGACGAGGCCGCCAAACCTTTGTGCGACCCTTCTGTCAGCAAAAATAAAGAATCAGACTTCCTAAAAGAAGCTGTAGAACTTAAATATCCCCGCAAAGCCCTCACCACATCCAAAGAATGCAGCTCGACCTCTTTAGGATGCGACGGGTGCGGACACAATGAGGGAAGAACAATATCCTCATTTAAATGAAAAGAAGAAACCACCTTCGGAAGGAATGAAGGTGGAGGCCGCAGAACTGCCTTGTCCTTATGGAGGACCAAGTAGGGTGACTTGCAGGACAAAGCTGCCAGCTCCGACACCCGCCTGGCAGATGTGATAGCCACCAGAAAAGCCACCTTCTGCGACAATAAGCGTAAGGGAATATCCCTGATCTTTTCATATGGCGGTTTCTGTAACACAGAAAGCACCAGATTCAAATCCCACGGTGCCAAGGGCGACCGTATCCGAGGGACCACATGATGTACCCCTTGTACAAATGTACGGATCAATGAGTGAGACGCCAAGGGTCGTTGAAAAAGAACCGCCAGGGCCGAGATCTGCCCTTTAAGCGTACTTAACGCCAGGTTCTTGTCCAGTCCTTGCTGCAAAAATGACAGTACTCTGGATACTCTATAAGAGCGGGGATTCCATCCTCACGCCTCGCACCAGGTAATATAGGCCTTCCAGGTCCTTTGATAGATCTTACGTGAGGTACTCTTACGTGCTTTTACCATAGTAGGGATTACGGAGTCCGAGACACCCCTATCCCTTAATACCTGGGATTCAATAGCCAAGCCCTCAAAGCCAGCGAGGGTAAAGCAGGGTGCAAGATGGGCCCCTGCGAAAGTAGGTCCTCGCGAAGTGGAAGACGCCATGGAACATCTGCCACCATCCGTACTACGTCGGCATGCCACGGACGCCGCGGCCAATCCGGAGCCACCAGGATTGTCATGATTCCCTCTGCTTCTATCTTGCGCAAAACGCGCGGTAGAATCTTCAGAGGAGGAAAGATGTACAGTAGCTGATATTGACCCCAAGGCGTTACCAGTGCGTCCGAGGCGACCGACAACGGGTCCTTTGTTCTGCATACAAAGGCCTGTACCTTGTGATTGTACCTGGAGGCCATCAGATCCACCTCTGGAGTGCCCCATTTGCAGCAAATCTGGTGGAACACCTCTGGATGTAGGGACCACTCCCCTTGATCCAGAGTCTGGCGGCTGAGAAAGTCCGCCTGCCAATTTTCTACGCCTGGGATGTAGATTGCAGAGAGAGCTGGCACTTGAAGCTCTGCCCACCGAAGGATCAGAGCCGCCTCCGCGGCTGCTGCTGAGCTTCTTGTTCCGCCCTGATGGTTCACATACGCCACCGCTGTGGCATTGTCCGACTGGACCCGAACAGGGCGGCCTTGCAGCCTTTCTGTCCAATGAGACAGGCAAAGCCTGATCGCTCTCAGTTCCAGTACATTTATCTGTAGACGAGCTTCCTGTACTGACCAATGACCCTGGACGGAGGATTGTCCCATGACTCCTCCCCACCCTGACAGGCTGGCATCCGTTGTCACTATCGACCAATTGAGGGGAGGAAGACTCTTCCACCTCCTTATGGCCGGAGCCCGAATCCACCAAATCAGAGACCCTCGAGACTGATGATCCAACCTGATCAGTCTGTCTAGGGAGAGGGGAGACTTGCCCCACTGAGACAGATTTGTCTTCTGTAGGAGTCGGATATGACTCTGAGCATAAGGCACCGCCTCGAATGTCGACAACATGAGACCCAACACTCGCATACAGAACCGTAAGGAGAACCACTGGCGTGACAACAGGGTTCGCACTGCTGTCTGAAGAGTTAGTAGCTTGCCCGGTGTTAGGAACACCCTTGCTTGTACCGTGTCCAGAATCGGACCCAGGTACTCCAGCCTGCAAGTCGGAGTCAATGATGACTTTTGTAGGTTGATCAGCCAACCGAACCCCTCTAACGTGGCTACCGTGATTGTCACGTTCTCCTCCAGCTCTGCAGCCGACTCTGCCCTCAGCAGTAAATCGTCGAGGTACACTACCATCGCAATACCTCTCTGTCTCAGTAATGCCAGCATCGGGGCCACCACCTTGGTGAACACCCGGGGAGACGAGGCCAACCCAAAGGGAAGTGCCACAAACTGGTAATGCAGCTCTCCCACTGCGAAACGCAGAAAACGCTGATGACTGAGACAAATCGGAACATGGAGATATGCGTCCTTGATGTCCAGGGACGCCAGAAATTCCCCCTGGCGTAGGGCGACCACGACCGAGCGGATGGATTCCATCCTGAACCTCTTCGTCTCCACGAAGCAATTCAATGCTCTTAGATCCAAAACTGGTCTGACCCCGCCCTTTTTGGGTACCACGAAAAGGTTTGAATAAAATCCGTGAAATCTCTCCATCCTGGGTACCGGTATGATCACCCCCTGTTCAGCTAGAGCTCGGACAGCACCTAGAAGCGCCTGGTGGCGTTCCTGCGTGAGCCTCAGGTTTGAGGGGAAGAATCTTTCTGGGGGCAGAGAGCTGAATTCTATCCTGTACCCGGAGGACACTACCTCCAGTACCCACCGATCGGTGATGCGGGCAGCCCATCTGTCTGCGAACCCCAGTAACCGGCCCCCCACCCGTGAAGCGGGTGGGGGCAACCCATCATGCGGAGGCGGATTTATCCTTTGCTTTTTCGGACTTACACTGCCAGGGCCTTTTACTGTGCCCTGCGAAACCTTTTCCGGTCTTACCGCTTTTACCTGCTGAGCCGGATGCCCGAAAAAACTTCTTCTGACCAGACACGACAGGCCCCTGTCTGCGCCGCCACTCACGCCGTTTAGGCTTCGGGAGAAAAGTACTTTAACCTCCCGTGAAATCCTTAATGATTTCATCCAATCGTGGGCCAAACAGACGCTCTCCCTGAAAGGGGAGGTCTGCCAGTGCTTTCTTTGAAGCCTGGTCGCCCGACCAAGATCGGAGCCATAGCACCCGTCTGATAACAACTGAAAAAACAGACATCTTTGACAATATAGGGAGGAGGTCCAAAGCAGCATGACATATGTAGCGGAGTCCTTCCTCCAAATGTTGTGCCTGCTGTACCTCAGCCTGTGCACAATCACAAGTTAAATTAGTGCATAGAGCGGTAGCATGCTCCCGCAGAGACTGTGCCGCCATTGCAGTTGCTAGCGCCGGCCGCATGGCTGACCCAGCCAACAAGAACAGTGCTTTAGACACTGTCTCTGTGCGGCGATCGGCCGCTTCCTTAAAGGAGGGTGACCCCTCCAAGGGAATGGTGGTTGCTTTATTTACCCAAGCCACAGCAGGGTCCACCACCGGGGAGGCCCATCTCTTAGTAAAGCTCTCTTCAAAGGGGTAGCGCACCGCAAAGTTTTTAGGCAAAGCAAAGGAACTTGGTGGCCTACGCCACTCTTTAAACACTGCCTGCTCAAATACTTGGTCATAAGGGTACGCCCTAGGGGCCCTAGGCGGTTTAAGTGGGCCACAAACATAGACGGACTCATGCGACTCCCCAGCTGGATCAAGACGCATGGAATTGTGGATATCAGTGATCAGTGCCTCCACTATCGCTTTATCCCGCGAAGACAGAGTTTCTTGACTCTCCTCACCCTCTGAGGGTGGTTCACCCTCTGAAAGATCCACAGGTGTGACCATTGAGGCGCTTTCCAGATCCGAATCCTCCCCTGAGGAAAGAGGGGGGGGGTGGGCGTTTCTGAGGACCCTTTGGAACGGGTACCTCCGCCCGGGGAAAGAACTCCCCAAACACCGCCCTCAACTGTTCCAAAGACACCAGTGTTCCTGGGGTGGATTGTAGATCTGCAGGTACTCCTGCCATAGTATTGCCGGCCTCTGACATTACAGGCTTCCGGCACCCCTACTGTGTAACCACCACCTCTACTCCACCAATCAACCAGGGAGACCCAGGAGGATTGCCCACACCGCTACCAGCACCCAGGAAGGGCCTGCTATACTTGCTGTTTAGATGCCTTAACACTCCGACCGGAAGAGAAATGCCCACGAACTACTGCACGCCAGGAGCCTGCTGCTGTGTGTCAGCCACGCTGTACAAGCGAAAAACCGGAAGCCCACTTCTGTCTTTAAACACTTCCTGTACCTGGGCTGCACTTCCTTGAGCTACCACTGGGGGCCGCCAGACCGCAGGCTGAGAACCGCATGGTTTCCCAAACAATGGGCGCTGCCATTACACCCGTGTGGTCGGCCACGAACGAACGGTGCTCCATCCTTTAATGGCGATGACCCGCCGAACACATCGCTCCGGTCGGTCGGTGCAGAGTCGAACAGTCAGTGCAACAGTACTGCGGAATAGGGGGAGTGGGAGGGGGGAGGAGGATTAACCTCCCAAGGGTATTACCCAACATGTCCCTCTACTGAGCCCCCACCGGCCGGCTTACCACAAGAGCTGCCCAGGCGCCCACTCTCCACGCCCTAAGGCGGCAGAGGGGTCCACTCACCAATCCTTGACGGGCGCAGCGGTAGCCACCGGAGCAGACCTACCATCCCCTAGGGGAGGCATGCTGCTGGCCAGGCTCCTGGACAGGCGTACCTAGTCACTGGGCTCTAGCGGGTCTTAGCCACTGGCCACCCGCACGAAACGGGCGCTATGCGGTGGGCACCCCTAAGGGCGTTCGCATTGTGTCGGCCGGACTGGGGAAAGATTTGGATTCGAGATATCCTCTATACCACCAGACAGCTTCTTGATAGCAGTCTTCATCAGATGAATCTTCAGGAGACCGCAGATCCCAAAGGGAACCAGGTCTACTCCTTGCACTAGGCAAATAAAAACTGATGTGCTGTACAGGGCAGGGGGATTATATGCTGAGGTGAGGACGGCCCCCTGGGAGGGGCCAGCCTACGCTTTTGTTTGTTTTTGCCTAGTCTACTCCTAGTAGGATGAGCATAACCCCATGTGTCATAAGAAGGCTGCGTCTGTCAGTGAACGGAAGAGAAATGGAGGCAAGCAATTACGTGGAAGAGTAATTTTTTTTTAGAAATGCAGCCCATGGATTTGCTAGGAAGCAAATGCATTATTGATTCTTCAAATGTTTGTTGTATCGTACCAGTACTTCACAACAAGGCCCAGGATCAATCGGGTTTTCCATTTTCAGAGAGAAAGGTGAAAATTTATATTGGCCCCAACCACTGCTGATTGTCGGGCATGTATAAATAGGAGCATGGTTTTCTCTATAGCTACCACCATTCAGAACTGCATGGCTTTCTTAGGCAGCTCCCGGAACCTATTTTTTTCCAACAAGCTTCAGTGAACTCTTTCATGCGTCCTTTGCCACAAAAAGTAATCTCCAGATTTAAGGTATCAGATCAAACTTTTTTTTTATTTATTGATATTTGAGAGACAACAGTAATCATTAAGGATAAAAGCCCTGGCTATAGGCATCTGGGTGTTTTCTAAGCTTTCATACCACAGAAGCTGAACATTTTGTATCCTCGCGATAGGTAGAAAGATATGCAATTTAAATTTAAGTTAACCTTTCACAACATGCTACACACATATTCAGGGTTTAGCATGTTACAAACGGACCAGCCCCTGCGCTCCCAACCCCCTACTCTGACAGCTAGCAGGAATCCCCCACCCAGACAATTTTAAAAGAGCTCTGTGAATGGAAAACTGCAAGGTCCGGCAGCATTTGCGGCTGTCGGCATGTCGTTTTAATGAACTACCACGGCGTTGTACGAGATACAAGCAAGCCGACACACTGCTGCTGCCATGCAGGTCTCCTGCAGATCTGTCAATCTGCCGATTGCTCGTACAATGCTTTCCACTGGCTCTCAAAACGAAAAATAATAAATGCTATTTTTTTTAACAGCAAAAAAAAGGGATTTTATTATAACTTACCGTAAAATCCTTTTCTCTGAGTTCACTGACAGACGCAGCTCTTCTTAATTGACACGTGGGTTTTAGGTCGTCCTATCAGGTGTGACTAGGCAAAACAGATGCAAAAGCATCAGGGATAGGCTGGCCCCTCCCATGGGGGCCGTCCTCACCTGAGCCTATAAAACCCCCTGCTGGCCAATAGCATTCAGTTCGTCACAAGCAGGGCAACAAAAAAACCAGAGGGGTGGGAGCTGCGTCTGTCAGTGAACTCAGAGAAAAGGATTTTACGGTAAGTTATAATAAAATCCCTTTTTCTCTTACGTTCACTGACAGACGCAGCTCTTCTTAATTGACACGTGGGGACGTCCCAAAGCAGTGCCAAAAACTAGAGGGGTGGGCAAACAACAACAACTGTACCCAACAGAACCCTCTCAGGGAGCGCCAGACGCACTCACACTGCTGCTCGCAAAACTTTGCGGCCAAAAGCAGCATCCGCCGATGCTGAAACATCAACTTTGTAAAAACTAAGTAAACGTGTGCACACCTGAGACACCGAAGTCTGGTGCCTGAACGCCCAAGAGGTACTGACCGACCTGTGGAATGAGCCGTGACCGGAAAAGGGGGAACCTTGCCCCGAAGCTCATACGCATGGGTCACGGTCTGTCTAATTCAACGGGAAATGGTAGCCGCCGAGGCTGCCGAACCCTATTTGGAGCCCCCGGGTAACACAAACAACGAGTCAGACTTCCGAAAGGAAGCCGTAGCACTCAAATAAACCCGCAGGGCCCTCACCACATCCAAGACGCCCAAATAAACTCACGATGCCGAAGGAAAGCCTTCAGACTGAGCAACAAACACAATGGGCCCCCGAGGTTTATCCCAAGCCGTCGGAGCCGCCGATGGTAAAGGGCAACTTAATCTGTCTGGCACTGGGTACGCATACTCGAAGCCCCGTTCCAAGGGGGAAAAGGCCAGTGCCGAGTAAGGTGTCCAGCCAGTCATGGAGAACCCGCAAGTCCGTGGTCTGAAGCCACAGAGTCCACACGTGTGCAAATGAATCAAAAATGTTTCAACTACAAAGTCGTAGCCGCCTACGACGAAAACCGGCGTTTCAAAACGCTCGTCGTCACACTCACGCAGACCGCGAGGGACTCTCCCAAGACAACCCATGTCAACAACAACAAA
>BLSH010238340.1:437273-456310 GCA_018402905.1 Glandirana rugosa
TAGCCAATTATATGGAGAAGGGAAGGGACTTCGACAACGGAGCCCAAGACGCGTCCTACCGACGCCTTCCATAAGGCTGCTAGGCCGCAGCCATCCTGCGCAGAACCCGAGGCAACAGCTTCAGGGAAGGGAAGAGGTATATTAACCGATACCGACCCCAAGGAGCCACCAGCGCGTCCGTGGCGACCGCCAACGGATCTCTTGTTCTGCACACGAAGGTCTCGACCATGTGATTGAACCTGGACGCCATGAGGTCTACCTCTGGTGTGCCCCACTTGCAGCAAATCTGGCGAAACACCTCCGGATGCAGGGACCAAGTCCCCCCGGTCCAGTGTCTGGCGACTGAGAAAGTCCGCCCGCCAGTTCTCCACTCCCGGAATGTAAATTGCGGAGAGCACCGGAACGTGTTGTTCCGCCCAGCGGAGAATCAGAGCAGCCTCTGCAGCTGCCGCGGAACTTCTTGTCCCTCCTTGATGGTTCACATATGCCACAGCTGTGGCATTGTCCGACTGAACCCGAACAGGGAGGCCATGCAACCTCGTCGACCAACGGGACAAGCAAAGCCTGATCGCTCTGAGTTCCAACACATTTATCGGAAGTCGAGCTTCCTGAGCTGACCAATGGCCCTGAGCAGACAACTGACCCAACACCCCTCCCCAGCCCGTCAGGCTGGCATCCGTCGTTATTATCGACCAGTTGAGGGGAAGAACGGATTTCCCCAGAGTCAGTGCCGGAGCCTGGAGCCACCAAGTCAGTGATCCCCTGGTCTGGTGGTCCAAACGGATCAGTCTGTAGCTTGCCGGGAGGGAAGAACACCTTCGCCTGCACCGTGTCTAGAATCAGACCAAGGTATTCCAGGCGACACGAGGGGGCTAGCGAGGACTTTTGCAGGTTGATGAGCCAACCGAAGTCCCTTAGTGTAGAGGCCGTGATTCTCACGTCCTCCTCCAATGACACTGCCGACTCCGCCCTCAAGAGCAGGTCGTCGAGGTATGCTACCACTGCGATACCTCTCTGTCTTAGCAGTGCTGGGACCGGTGCCAACACCTTGGTGAACACCCTGGGAGCCGAGGCCAGACCGAAAGGTAGGGCAGGTCTCCGACTGTGAAGCGCAGAAAACGCTGGTGATTTTGGCAGATGGGAACGTGCAGATAGGCGTCCCTGATGTCCAGGGATGCCAAGAATTCCCCTTGATGCAGGGCGGCAACGACCGAGTGAACGGACTCCATCTTGAACGTCTGTGCTTTGACAAAGCAGTTCAGAGCTTTGAGGTCCAGAATCTGCTTGACCCCGCCCTTTTTGGGCACCACAAAGAGGTTTGAGTAAAAACCACAGAACCTCTCCTCCAGTGGAACTGGCACCACGACGCCCATGTCCGCAAGGGACTGGACCGCGCCTAACAGCTCCTCCAGACGCCCCTGCGCGAGTCTCAGGTTTGAGGGAAAAAACCTGTCAGGGGGCAGAGCTTTGAACTCTATCCGGTATCTGGTGGACACCATATCTAGGACCCACCGATCGGAGATGTGAGCTGTCCAGCAGTCCGCAACTCCAATAGCCGGCCCCCCACCCGAGAGATAGGCGGGGGCAACCCGTCACGCTGAGGGCGGCTTATCCTCCGCTTTACCGGGTTTCCGTTGTCAGGTTCTCTTACCAGACCCAGCCGAGGCCTTACTGGACTTGGAACCCGCCCCGGCTGTGCCGGAGGCACGAAAAAACTTTTTCTGCCCAGAAAAAAGGGGGGCCCTGTCGTCGGCGAAAGACCCCACCGTTTGGGTTCCGGAAGAAAAAGACTCTTCCCCCCCCCGTGAAATCTTTAATGATTTCGTCAAGCTGCGGTCCAAGCAAACGACCCCCCTGGAAGGGAAGGTCTGTGAGGCGCTTCTTAGACACCTGATCACCCGACCAAGACCTCAGCCACAACACCCGTCTGATTATTACTGCAAAAGCGGAAATTTTTGACAGCATGGGCATGATGTCCAGCAGGGAGTCGCACAGATAATGGAGGCCACGTGTTGCACCTTATGCAACTCATTCCTCGCACAATTGCAACTTAAATATTTGCTCACCGAGGAGAGGCACTCAAAAAGAGACTGTGCTGTCATTGCTGAGGCCAGAGCTGGCCGCATAGCAAAACCTGCTACCCGAAAGATAGCCTTAGACACTATTTCCGTGCGACGATCCGCTGCGTCCTTAAAAGAGGGCGAACCCTCCACAGGAAGGGTTGTAGCCTTATTCAGACGGGCCACCGGTGGGTCCACCGAAGGGGAGGCCCACTGCTTAAGGAAAGCATCCTCAAAGGGATAGCGCTCCGCAAAACGCTTAGGCAAGGTGAAGGAATTTTTGGGGAAACCCCATTCCTTAAAAACAGCCCGCTCAAAAAATTGATCATAGGGAAAAGCCCTAGGGGACTTAGGAGGCCTCAAAGACCCACAGACATAAGTGGAAGTCTACGCCTCCGCTGACTGATCAAGACGCAGGGCCTGGCGAATGTCAACAATTAGCGCCGCCACAATTGCCCTGTCGCGCGCCACTGAGATCCCCTGGTCCTCTTCAGTATCTGAGAGAACCAATTCGCCTTCAGAGAGTGCCACGGGGGTCCCCGTGACAACCGAAGCGACTTCATGATCTGAATCCTCGCCTGAGGAGACATGGGGGGCAAATCGCTTAGCGGGGGGCTCCGGGGCAGTAACCACCTTTGGAATGAATTCCAGAAAAAGAGCCCGCAAAAGGTCCAAAGTGACCGCAGGGGCTTGTGCGGAGCGCTGCTCTGCCGGCTCAAAATCAGAGGGCGCTGTAGGGTCCATAGCCGCAGCGTCGCTGTCCCCAGACATAGGCCTGAATGGGACACCCCCCCCCCATGTAATCACCACCACCACCTGAAACCAACCAGGGAGCCTGGGAGGACAAGACCACTAATACCAACACCCCACGGAGCCAGCCAAAACTGCTGCTTCTAGCCCTGTAGCCTGTCAGCGCTGTGAGAGAAAAAAAAGCGCGCTTGGGGACTGTACCACACGTGCAGTTGCCGCTTCTCTGAGGAGAAAGCGCATGCAGTTACACAGGGCGCAATACTACAAACCGCCACCGGGGAGAAAATGGCGCCTGCGCAACACGAGCCAACCGCCGCAAAATGGCGGCGGGGCTAAACTACAATCCGAACGACCGTTCCCAGCGGGAACACCGGTACAGGCCCAGGGCCCCTTGAATCACAAGCGCAACGCCGCGCGAACGCGGCAGGCCAGGGGGGGGGCTGGGGGCGGTTACTAGGTGCACCCCTGACAGGGAAAAAGCTACCGCTAAATTTTAACTGCCCCGGATGCCGCTCCCCACGCCCTAAGGCGGGGGAGGGGTCCACTCACCAGTCCGACGGGTGTTGCGGGTAGCCACCCGAAGCAGACTTACCCCCCTTGTCCCGGGAAGGATTGCTGCTGGCCAAGGCCACTGGAAAGGCAAAAGCCAGACCCTGGGCACAAGTGGCAACAGCCACAGGCCGCCTGCACGGAACGGGCCCTGAGCGACATAGCCCTGTCATTTCAGGGTAGCTCGCCAGGAGGTGGCCGGGCAGGGCAAAGCTTTGGATTCGTGATATCCGCTCTATGCCAAAGCCGGATACTTGATAGAAGTCTTCATTTTTTCCTCAGAGAAAATTTACATACAGAAAACGCAAGTCCCAGAGGGAATCCAGTCAACTCCTTTGCACTAGACAAACAAAAACTGAATGCTATTGGCCAGCAGGGGGTTTTATAGGCTCAGGTGAGGACGGCCCCCATGGGAGGGGCCAGCCTATCCCTGATGCTTTTGCATCTGTTTTGCCTAGTCACTCCTGATAGGACGACATAAAACCCACGTGTCAATTAAGAAGAGCTGCGTCTGTCAGTGAACGTAAGAGAAATGTGCATTTATTATTTTTTGTTAAAAGGTGAACACAAACCCATTAAACCCAAAAACAAAAGTTGAATATACTGCAGTGTTACCAGTCTTTAGGTGAGGTGACTATTAGTTTTCCTTTCTTTAAGCTTTTATTCCTTGTATTTTCATCTGGCAATTATACTAGTAATACAATTTGTGTTATAGGGTGACAATGCTCATTCGCTGTTCTCTATGCTACAAAGTGTTGCCTCCCTAGGACAGGAAGTATGTTAATACTACAAAATATATCTCCCTCTACTCATTTCCACAACAAAGTGGGGAGATGTTTAGGATCTCAAATACCAAGAATGATGCTGAGCAATTAGTCAGCAGAGGTAATGAGCACAGGGAGGTATCAATGCACTTGATTTTTGTATCAAAAGGCTTTTTGCACTTATTGATCAGGTATGACAATTTCTTTTAATGGTATATTTAAAGGATAAGTTCACCCTTCATAACATGTTACACCCGTATTCAGGGTGTAACATCTTACTAAATCAGCAGCCCCTGCATCCCCCCGAGCCCCCGTGGTGACAATGTGAATGAGAAGAACTACAACTACCATCAACCAATTGCAGCTGTCGGCTTGTAATTCTCAATGAACTACGAAAGTGCTGGTGAGCATCCTAGCAATTCATTGATGCTTCCTGGACTGGTCCCTACGAGGTACAGGCAGACAGCTACACTAACAGTCTGCAGGAGCCTGACACTGCACTGCGATCTGCTGATTGAGGTTGCAATGCTTTACAGGCCCCTAATAAATAAAATAAATGCACATTTTTATCTGCAAAAAAATGTGCATTTATAATTGTTTTTAAAAAAGGTGAACTTAGTCTTTAACAGAAAGAGAGATGTGCATTAGAATATGCGTCTTGTGAAGAAAACATTATAAATACACATGAGTACAGCAAAATCCTATGATTAAGGATATAGAAAACATTGGTAACTTTCACGTGATCATTTTAAAAGCAAAACAGGCAATTCCATCTTTTAATTTAACTAGGTGAATCGGTGATACTGTAAGAAATACACATATTAACAAGAGAAAAGTGTTTATTGCCATAAAAAAAAAAAAAAAAAAAGAACCTGTTCCCTTAAAGCATGAACGTACAGTGCTTGTGCGGTGTAATTTGGCCCCTTCTATCACCTAATAAACCTAGCTGATCCTGCCTGGCTATACCCTCCCCCTGTAAAGTGACCACGGTTTATCATGGCTGCTGAGCACTGACACCGCGGTCAGTTTACGTGCCTTCGTCATCCGCAGCTCTGCTCTGTCGTCCTCTCCCTTCCTGTCTGCTCTGTGTCAGTGCCCACACCCTCCCCTCCTGCTGCTATCATAACTACAATAAAAACATACAATCCCCTCTGTAAAACAACATTATGTGCCCCAGTGTCTGTTACATAAAAAAGCTGCCGATCTGTACCCTGTATCAGAGCATCTCCTGGCGCTCACGTGACTCCTCGGGTCTCTCTTCTTTCTCCTCCCCGGCTGATGTCAGCGGGGGTTCTGGGTCCCCGCCCACTATAGTTGTCAGCTGGGGAGAGGAGTCAGGTGAGCACCGGGAGACGCCTTGATATAAGCTAAAGATCGGCAGCTTTTTTTATACAACACAGACACTGGGGCGCATAATGTTATTTTACAGAGGGAATTGTGTGTTTGTATTGTAGTGGCTTAACAAAGTTAACAAACTTTAATTCCTTCAACCTTCCACAGACAAGTTTTTTCTACACTAATATTACCTTAGGTGCTTTGTCAGTCTTCAGTTTCCGGACTAAGTCTCCTTGTTCAGTCACCTTATCATACACTGTTTTATGATCACTGTTGTTCGTGGCTGTTGGGCTGGGGTTGGTGGTGGTGGGTACAGGAGCATTTCCTGGTTTATAATCTTGCCCCGATGCCTGCTTGTATTCCACTTTCAAGGCTAAAAGAGCTTTCACTGCGGCATCAATCTCGGCCTTCTCCGCTTTCTTGGCTTTGAGGTCTCGGACAAGATCTCCCTGAGCCGTGACCTTGTTATACAGTTCTAAAGGACTACTTGAAACCACTGCTGGCTGTGGTGCTGGGGCTGGAGAATCCTTCACTACCTCTTCTGCAGACTTTCCCTTGGGCTTGGCCTGTGGACAGCAGAGACAAATTAGTAAATTTAACATTTCAATAGGTCCATATTAAACAGGCTGGGAAATGTGACCAATCATCATGTTAAACCCTAAATATATGGATGTATTGACAGCAGATTAAGGAAATCTCAACAAAACAATACATTTCATATAAATTAAAGTGTACCTATGATCAAACACTCTAGATATACTTTTGTTTTGAATTCCTCAAGCAAAACAGCAGAGCACTTCCGGTGCCTGGGCACAGCTGTACCTTGAGCTTCATAGCTGTATATCTGCAGTGTGAGAAAATTAAAGCATTGCTGCCCATGACTGCTAGTCCAAGATTCGGAATGAGACTTGGTGATGTCACTACTGTGCTGCTCACTGTTCTCCTTGCTGGAGAAGATGCTGTACCTGAGGAGCTGCAGGGCAAGGCATGTCAGTAATGATGAAAAAATAAGATGCAGGGAAACTACATGCAATGCTGGCAATTGCTTGCCTTACTGGCCGCATCTTTCACAGTACAGGACCTCCTTAAACCCATACTGAAAGAAATAACAAGGACAGTCAATGCTTCCACACTTGATCCAAGCCTGTGCCCAAGAAAGAACTTAAGCCATTAGGTCAGCATGACAGCCAGGCAACTATTATTTTTGTATGCAAAGTCAGTTACGGCAGTCTCCATATTCAGCCATTCTAGTTCAGACAGCCAGGCCCTCCCTTATCAGCAGTGGTCACATAACCGAATGCCTAAGCCTACATAAATGTCACACACAGAAGGGATTCCAGGGCATTTTCCTCAAGAAAGGGATTTCATCCCTTCTGTTACCCTTTATTTATCCATCCCAGCAAGACAGATCGCTTGTACCAGATTTTTGGATAAATCCAGAATTACAGAATATTTTTGTTCTTTCATAATAAAGGTACAAAAATGAAAGTAAAGTTGAAAACCCATTATCTATTCATTTTCATCTGCTTACCTCCTTTTTGACACTGGCCACCTTTGTCTTCTCTTTAGATCCAGATGTTGGCATCTCCTTGGTGTGACCATCTGGGATGTAAATTAAGATACATGGGGCCTCCTTGCAGCTGTGTGGACTAGATAAAATAAAAGATAAAAACTGAAAGGTTTGGTCCAAAGATCCGACACTCTGGGCTGCTAATAACATTAGCACACAGGCTCTAAAGGTAGAGGCTGATTTATATCATGTGAAAGGTAGGCCCAATGTTAAACAGCAGAAGAATGACAGGATTGGCTTCCACTTGCCTTAAGGCTCCATTCAAATCATGGCGTTCCGTTTTACGGGCGGAATTGACGCGTTTCTGCAAGGGATCCGGAAATGCCACAAATTGCGGGATGCCCCTGCGATCCCCGTTACTTTGAATGGCACCTAAATCGCGGAGCGATTTTGCCGTGATTGCTGCCCGACGTATTGCGGTAAATTGGCGCAAACAGAATCCCGGGACGCCTGTCGCCCAAAAGTAGTAAAGGAACTGCGATTCTGTTTGCATGATTTTACTGCGATTCACGGCAAAATTGCGCAGCGATTCAGGTGCCATTTAAAGTAATGGTGATTGCAAAGGGCGTCCCACGATTTGCGGCGTTTCCAAATCGCGGCCATTCCACCCGCAAAACAGAACGCCATGGTGTGAATGTAGCCTAACAGTATCTTTCCCTCACTGGCCAAGCATGCCAACGAATCACACTTTGCAAGGGTGTGACATCCTGCTGGCTTGGCAAGCAAGGGAGTAATTCCATAGCTGTCGGCTAGTGATTCTGTTGCTGGAGAGTCAGGATTGCTCATGTAACAAACCTAAGAACATATTTTCACGGTCCAGTAATTCATTACCTGATTGGCTCATAGGGTTCGTCACAAATGTAAAAGCCCCTCCGCTGGAGTTGGACAATGTCACCTTTCTTCACGCTCTTTAGACAAGGGTCTCCCAGCATCACTTCTTCTTGCTGCAAAAAGGCAAGTTTTAGAACAGAATTAAGAGGTACGGTATACTTATCTAGCACACACACACTTTTAATACACACTCACATGCTGTAAGTAAGTAGATAATGGCTACCTACCAAAGCAAAATGTTGCAAGAACATTTCCCCCTGTTGAATAATGGGGGTCAGCTATACAAGTATTGCCACCAAGCAGCACAAAGACTACTACGATACTGAGGACTTGCTTTTGTACAACACAGCCTTGTCTCTCAAAGTTAAATCAAACCCCCAAGGTTTCGAAAGATGTGTCCCAAATGAGGCAGAGGAGCGCTTAGCATTGGTATCATTGAAGTTGCAGCTAATTGGTGGGGATCCGAGTATGAAGACCCCCCCCCCCCAGGCTAGAGTATACACCTAAAGTTTTTCCACCTACTACTGGATAGCTTCAGTTTACCCAAATCTAGTATTTGTATTTGGCTGGTTGGAGGCAGGCTGATGGGCACTTGGTCTTTTTTATTTGCAATTTTATTCTTCATTTATTTTACCATTGTGGTAAATCTGCAGAGGGCATGCAATGCCCTCACTTAAATACATGCAGGATGGCCCAAGGGGGAAGTCAGGGACTCACAGAAAAGATAGTACCAAGCAAATATAATGCCGGTGGGTCAATTTAATAAATGTAATACACTTGCAACTGAAGGACATAGGACAGGCAATGGTTTATCAGCCATGTGTGCAGGGCACACAGGCCCCCAAGGGTACAGGGGCCAACTGCTACAATCCCTATTACATACCTCCTATTTCTGTACACTGCGTTGTACATTCCCTATTCCACACCACCGCATTCTGTACAGTGTCTTGTAAATCCCTTATGCCCCATCACCAGATTTTGTACACTGCGCTGTACATTCCCAATTCTGTACACTGCACTATACATTCCCTACTGCCTTATTCTGTACACTGCATTGCACATTCCTAATAGCACACTGCCACATTGTGTACAATGCAGGGTACATTCACTATTCTATACTGCTTTACTCTGTACACTGCACTGTACATTCCCTATTCCACATCATCTTATTCTGTATGCTGTGCTTCACATTCTCTATTCCACATCCCCTCATTTTGTACACTGCACTTGTACATTCCTTATTCTACAATGCCTCATTCTGTACTCTGCACTGTACATCTCCTATCCCACACAGCCTCATTCTGTACAGTGTGCTGTACATCTCCTATTCCATGCAGCCTCACTCTGTACACCCCCCTATTCCACACATCATTGTGCTGTACATTCCCCATTCCACACTGCCCAATGCTTTACTATGCAAATTTTCTCAGACTATTTTTAACCATACGTTTAAGCCATGCCCAACATTCAGCAGCACCCACTTCGTGCCATGGCACACTGTTCATTCTTTTTTTCTTGCAGAAGGGGGCCCAACTCATAATCCTGCACACAAGCCCACTGTATTAATAAAATGCCCGAGCGTCGGCTTGTATAGTGCATTATCTGCATCTTTTTCCTGGAAATCTGACAGGCTCATTTCATTAAGCTATAAGCCATGTGTACTTATGCACCATAATAATCACTATTATCAACCATTGAGAACCAAACTCCAAACCCAACCAAACAAAACAGGCTCTCAATGAGAAAAAGGTAGGTATACCGATATACAAAAACCTTTTGAGGGAAACTGTACATAAAGAGTTAAAGTTGTTCTGAAGTCTAAACATTTTTACCTCTTAATGCGTTCCCTGCATTAAGGTAAAAAATGTTTTAGGTATTGGTATGCCCCCCAGCCCACACCCCCTTACTTCCCTCACTCGATCCATCACCGTGTGGCTCACCTCGCTCTCACAAGCTTTGCTGAGGCCATTAGATCCCGCAGCTGTCAGTCAAATCCTATGATGAGGGCATGGGGCTGAGCCACACTGTCTGAGTTTATGGATGCAGACAGCATGGCTTAAGAACAAGCCCAAAGGGGTGCCACTATAAGAAGTGGCTTCCCACTGTGGCATACCGAGAACAAGAGGAGCCAGGAGCACCAGCAGGAGACCAATTCTATTGCACAAAGCAGGTAGGTGTATCAGGTTTGTTATTTTAAAACAAGAAATTTGACTTTACAACCACTTTATATAGTAAAAAAAACTGTTACTTTTTCATTATTTACAAAGTTGTTCGCACCCTGCAAGGGTGGAGAGAGTTCAGTCTCACATATGGTTACCAATAGTGTGTGAGACGGAGTGGAAGCAAACTACATACACCTGGTTCATTCTAGGTTTACTTTTCTTAGGTTTCACTTCAGAAAACTGCACAACTACCCAGTGTTAAAAACCCCAAATTATTTACGTCAAGGTTTTCTGTACATTCTCTATTCACCATTGCGGATATCGTGCTCTTATTCAAATGCAGAAAATAAAGCTGATCACTGGTGTAGATGAGGAGCCCCAACCAGTAAAACAATCACCTTGCTGCTTCTGTTAACATACTGCTTGAAGTCTTCATCTCTGCCCAGGACTGGCTTGGTGATCAGGTGGTCGTAGTTGGCACATGTGGTGGGAATGAAGGGAGCTTTATCCGTGTCTGCCAACCAAGTAATCTTTGTGGTTTTCTTGTAGTCCTTGTTATCCAGGTTCAGCTTGGCGTCCAGAGACTGTATTTTGCCACTGGAGTCCCTGCAGTTAAATTAACGAGTATATGCATTAACCAGTTGGGACCTGATATTTGATCGAATTACCCTTTCCTTGGGCCTCATGAGGCAGGGGAGTGGGTGATGTTGAACAGGGAGCGTTCATTCTTGTTTCCCAGACCCTCCCTGCTTCCCATATATTCCCCTCGCCCTCTACCTATTCCTACCTCCCATCCTCCACCCTGCTTTTTTTTTTTCTTATGCGTCCTTTTTTTTCCCCTTTTTGTTTGATAATCCCCACCTCATGTTTTCCCTTATAAATTCCCCTTTGTTGCCCTTGTGTTGGGGTTTAGACAGGAAGAAAAAAAATAGGTGCACATTGTGTTGCATTGGATGATTATTTTTTACCTATTCCATGACTGGTGTGGTCATCATAGGTGCAATTGTTTAATGAAGGCTCTCTTTAGCATACCCTGGCTGTTTTTGGTTTATAAGGTTTGGGGTTCAATTTGCACGTTAGGATATGATGCATGTTTCTATTGTGCGTTCTTGTCAGTGCACCTTTTTTACTCTTTATGCGCTCTTGTATGTAAACCTGTGTGACTTTTAAAAGAAATGCCTACATGTGATAGTGCCATGCAGATTTCAACACCAGACTGGAAACTGTATTGTATTTGCACAATGTCTTAAAGTGGTTGTAAGGGCTCAATGTTTTTTTTTTTACCTTCATGCATTCTATACATGAAGGTAAAACATTTTGTGTGCAGCAACGCTCCCAGCCCGCTCTAATACTTAACTGAGCCCCATCTCGATCCAGCGTTGTACACAAGAGCCTTGGCTCTTCCAGGTCTCTCTCTTCTCATTGGCTGAGACAGCAGCCATTGGCTCCCGCTACTTTCAATTACAGCCAGTGAGCCAATGAGGAGAACTGGGGCAGGGCCGAGCCATGCGCTATGTGTGAATAGACACACAGAGTAGCAGCTCAGGATTGAGCCTGCTCAAGTACCCCCATAGTAAGTTTGCTTGCTATGGGGGCACTAGGCAGGAATGCGCTGGTGTGGGACCTGAGAAGAGGAGGATTGGGGCTGCTCTGTGCAAAACTGCTGCACAGAGCAGGTAAGTATGACATGTGTGTTATTAAAAAAAAACCTAGCCTTTAATATCACTTTAAATAGAAAATTAAAAAAAAAAAAAAAAAATGTAAATCCATTTTCATCTTTCAAATAAAACTGTAAACAGACTAGTTGCTATGTGTATTTAATGTACATTTGTCCAGTGTTCTTTGCTTCTGAAAGTCAGCCTCAGCATAAACACTGGCCATCAAATAATATAGTTAATATAGTTCCAAAAGTTGCATTAAATCCTTTAAAACATGTAGATTTTATTCACACAACCCCTGGTTATCCTGCTATGAAAGTCCTTGTTCAGAAACTTCCTGTTATAGGGTGACCAATGAATCCCAGATGAGTTCTTGTGCTGTCACCCTTTCACACACACTCCCGATGGAGAGTACAGAGGTCTTGCCAACACACATTGTACAATCATGATCCACTATTGTCATTATCAGGAAGCTGATTCAGAACAATGATGGGCAGCCAACAACACAGTGCATGTAGACAGGAAGTGGCTAAAAGAGGACAAAAATAATCAGCGACACAGAAATCCAAGACAACGGTGGAATCGGCATATTACCAAAAAAAATAAAACGAGCAGACAGATACTCTGACAAGCCTGCAGGAGTCCTGCATGGCATCCATGATCTGCTGATCATGGGTGCAATGCTTTACAGGCTCCAAATAAAAAAAAAATAATAATTTCACTTACCTGCAAAAAGATGTGCATATTTTTTTTTTTTTTACCTGCTTGCCAACCGTGTCGGGTACATTTACTGCGGCAGGTTGGCAGCGCGGCGCAGACCGCGGTCTATAAATGCAGTTCGGTGAGCGCCGATCTCCGCCGGCGACCCATAATAACCTTCTAGAGAGGAAGAACAGGAAACCGCCGATGTAAACACGGCGATTTCCCATTCTGTCAGGCGGCATGACAGTGATCGCCGACATTACTAGTAAAAAAAAATAATAATAAAAAAGTCATAAAGCAAACCAATCAATATACGTCTATTGTGATATATTTTTTTTTAACCACAGATATGTACAAGAATATATATCGGCCTAAACTGATGAATTAATTTGTTTTATTTTATATATATAATTTTTTATATTTATTATAGCAAAAAGTAAAAAAAATGGGTTATTTTCAAAATTGTCACTCTTTGTTTATAGCGCAAAAAAAAAAAAAAGCAGAGGTGATCAAATACCACCAAAAGAAAGCTCTATTTGTGGGAAAAAAGGACATCAATTTTGTTTGGGTACAATGTTGCACGACCCCGCAATTGTCAGTTAAAGCGACGCAGTGCCGAATCACAAAAAGTGCTCTGGTCAGGAAGGGGGTAAATCCTTCTGGGGTTGAAGAGGATAAAAATGTGAGCTAATCCTTAAAGACCTAAAATGGGTGGCTTTAGTGTGGGTGGAGTAAGAAGGACCAGCTGACCATAACAAAAAAATAAAAATAAAAAAGTATATTACCCCAGAACACATGTGCAGCTCAAAGTGCAGATATTAAAAAGAAAAGAAAAAAACACAGTCAGAAAGAAGCATTTATAACATAGGAGACATACAGAGTCTCTTCCGTCATAAAAGTCTACTTGTCAGCATTTTTTCAAAGCGGGGATATGGTTCTGTTTTAAAATTAGAGGTCTGCTATTTCAACCCACGATAGAAGAAATAACCCTAAAGATTTAAAAGGCAACAAATATTTTTACCTGTGTATTTTGGTGATGTTGATATTTCCCCAATTAATAAAAGTGACCGTCTCGCCCTCAGACAACGTTTCAGCATCTGCTCCCTCGATGAGAACTCTCGGGCCATACCACACCGGCTTCAAACCAACCTCAGCATTCTGGATAACAAACCTCAAACCATTAACATGTAAATCCAATCACAAGAATTTCACTGAAGCTTTAACATGATAATGTTATTTCAAAAGTTGTCTTTAGTCTCTCTAATGTTAGAAATTCTATTCTGAACTGTGATAAAAATAAGTGCTTCTGAAGGTTTGGCAAATTTTTCTTCAAATTAAATTCTTAACAATGAGCCTACTGTATATTGTAGCAGAACTGCCTTTTGTTAACTTTTTTTTTTTACATATTTAACTTAAAGCGGAACTTGAGCTTTTCTTCCTTCTCATTCAGGTACACGCTCCCCTACTTCCGGTCAGATCGCAGCGGCGATCCGAGCAGAAGTTTAGTTTTAGCCCTCAAGGACACTTCACTGGTCCCAGAAAGCTGCAGGACCATACAGATAGCGCAGCGTGGCTCACGCATGCGCAGTGAGCAGCCAGCTGTGAAGCCGCAAGCATTCACAGCCGGCTGCCCACAGTTAGCATGCTGGCACCAGGGACCAAAGACTGATTAAGACATTGCTGGATCCCTGGACGGGTGAGTGTGTCCTATTGTTAAAAGTCAGCAACTACAGTTTTTGTAGCTGCTGACATTTAAAGTGGTTGTCAACTCGTGACAACCACTTTAACCTACAGCTAAGCCTATAATAAGGCTTACTTGTAGGTGCCCTGCATATCTCCCAAGCCTGCACAGTTTAGGAGATATACAGCGTACTCGCATTGCTGACGTCATTTCGGCACATGGGCAGTGAAGAAAAGGCCTCCATGCCGTTTCTTTACCGAGATCGTACCGTGACTAGCGGCTCCCACGCGCATACGCGGGAGTGACGTCACGCGACTTCGGCCAGTCAGAGCTGGAGATCGCGGCCCCAAAAGGAAGAGGGGCTGAAGATGGACGCTGCCAGCACAGGGAAATCGCTGGACATCGCAGGCTTTGTTTGCAGGTAAGTGACACAAAATGGGCTACTATGAGATGCATAGTAGCCCATTATGCTTCTACTTTACAGGGGAATATAGAGGAAGTAAACCCCATCAGGGTTTACTTCCTCTTTAAAGCGGTTGTACCCCAAAAAAAAAAAAAAAACACCTGCAAGGCAAAAGCATAATAACGAAGCTCCCGCAGGTCCGCCCGGTCCCGTGGAGGGAGCTGCCATGTTCCCTCCGTGGATCCTTCCAGGTACGCATGCGTGGGAGCCTGTCTTTATGGCGGACTTTCCGGTAGGGGCCGGCACTATGTGCCGGGCCTTCGTCGGGACATCACTGTGCATGCGCCTGCTGACGTCAGCGGTGCTTACAGTGAGAATATCTCCTAAACCGTGCAGGTTTAGGAGATATTCATTTTATCTACAGGAAAGCTTTATTATAGGCTAACCGGTAGGCAAAAATGTCATTTTAGGGGATACAAACGCTTTAATTAAAAAAAAACTGACTGAACTACTTTAAAGACTTTTTCTTACAGGATGCTTTCATCGGTCACATTTGAAATGCATGTTTGGTTTGGATGGAGTATGGAAGAAGTTGACTACCCCTCAATTATGCATTGTGCTGCCCCCACTATACATAGATTTATTCTCCGTTTGTTCTGACAACTATTGCCGCAGAGACAGAGGGTGACTGGAAATTCAAATATTTCACGGCTGTCCCAAAAATAGGAATTGGAATATACAATATATTGTCAAAAATATTGGGGCAACTACCTTTACACTTTAATGGCATCCCAGTCTTAGTCCGTTGGGTTAAATATGGAGTTGGCCCACCCTTTGCAGCTATAACAGCTTCAACTCTTCTGGGAAGGCTGCCCACAAGGTTTAGGAGTGTCTATGGGAATGTTTGACCAGAAGTGCATTTGTGAGGTCAGGCACTGATATTGGATGAGAAGGCCTGGCTGGCAGTCTCCGCTCTAATTCATCCCAAAGTTGTTCTATCGGGATGAGGACAGGACTCATCCATGTCTTTATGGACCTTGCTTTGTGCACTGGTCTAAATCATTTGGTGGATGGGGGATTATGATGTGGGGTTGTTTTTCAGGGGTTAGGCTTGGCCCCTTAGTTGCAGTGAAGGGAAATCTTAAAGCATCAGCAAACCAAGACATTTTGGACAATTTCATGTTCCCAACTTTGTGGGAACCGTTTGGGGATGGTCCCTTCATGTTCCAACATGACTGCGCACCAGTGCACAAAGTAAGGTCCATAAAGACATGGATGAGCGAGTTTGGGGTGGAGAAACTTGACTGGCCTGCACAGAGTCCTGACCTCAACCTGATAGAACACCTTTGAAAGAATTAGATTGGTGACTGCAAGCCAGGTCTTCTCATCCACATCAGTGCCTGACCTCACAAATGTGCTTCTGGAAGAATGGTCAAAAATTCCCATAGACACTCCTAAACCTTGTGGACAGCCTTCCCAGAAGAGTTGAAGCTGTTATAGCTGCAAAGGGTGGGCCAACTCAATATTGAACCCTATGGACTAAGACTGGGAGGCCATTAAAGTTCATGAAAATTTACAAACGGTCCCGTTTCAGAGAAGTGGATCATTAGATCAACTCGTCTTGAAAGGGAGCAGCCATAGATGGAAAGAAATTCAGCCATTTCCTGCTGAACTGGTCCAATTTTGATCCAATTATAGCCAGATTAAGAGGGGGATATATCTCCTTATTTTGTAGGGATTTCCTAGCACTCCATTCTTCCTTTTGAGTCTCTGTAAAAGAGAGAGAAGGAAAATGCTGATTTTACTCCCATCTTTACTCAAACCTATAAAGAAAGGTTCTGGCTAAGTCTAACTCCAGCCACTTTAAAGTTCAAACTTTTTTTTTTTCGAGTGGGGAAAGGACACAAACCTCTACCTGCTTTTTATTGTCCCTGTCCCCAATGGAGATTTCCCCTTACTTCTTGATGACAACAGGAAGGGAGGCAAATCTATAGTTAGGCCAAAGAGAGCAATAACAAAAGTGACATGGAATCCAATTTGAATTTTTGCACTAAACTAAAAAAAAAAAAAAAAAAGAAGAAAATTTGGCTGAAAATATACTTTGATAATATTTTGTGAAAAAGACAAATATATAAAAAGGTAAATAATAGAGTAAAGTAACCTTGGGATGCTTGGCTACTTCTGTCACACCTTCTTCTGCGTCCGAGATGTTGACTGGGACGACCTGGCTCTTCAGCAGGGCAGTGTACCGTGGAGCTACAGGATCTATCACCTAGCAGAGACACACACACAAGCAGATTAGGAATATGCAACCTGTGGATAGAACAATCATTAAAGTATATAGACAATAACTGGTCTTTTATAAAATCGGAAAAGAAACCTGATGCACTTGCTTTATATGTTTCAAGTAGAAACAAAAAATACATTTTATAACTGTGTATAAAACTGAATGGAAGACAGTGTGTGTTCTGTTTTAGGGTCCTTTCACACATACGGGCAGTTCAGGTCCGCTTTTCTGATTTTCAGACGGACCTAAACAGACGCTCCATTCTCCTCTATGGAGCGACGGATGTCAACGGTGACATGTCCGCTAACATCCAATCCGCTCCGCTAAATCCAGACGGATGGAAACCCAATTTCCATCTGGCGGATCGGATGAAAACGGACAGGCGGATCCGTTTTCATCCGATCCCCCATAGAGGAGAGCGGGGCTCTGACAGGTCCGTTTCAGCACATTGAGCGGAGACAGATCTGTCAACCGCCAGCTCAACGGGGATCAGCGGAGTGATCCCTGCTGAGCAAGCGGAGTCCGGGAAAATGGACATGCAGCTGTGAAAGCACCCTTAAGCTACATTGGCTCCATTTTAAACAAAGTGTGTAAAGAAATACTACAATTCAACAAACCATATAAAAGTTTTTAACAGAGGTATGAGCACAGAAAGTTGTACCTATTCATTTTCCCACTGCTAAACTTTAAATAGGTTATTCTGTGACTAAAGACCCAATAGACTGATGCCCATTTCAACTCGCTGATGCTAATAGGACCAGTAACTAACCTAAAAAGGATTGATTGGGGAAAAAAAAAGATGGAGCTTCACTAAGATTAATGCCTGAATAGCACAACAGTAGTGGCAAGTAGGGAGGAGTAGGGATTCTAGCCAGCAGATGTCTGTACTGGAGCCCTGGAGGGGCTAAATAGTGCACCATATTTATTTGACCCCTTCCGAACTGCCTTCTGCACATTTACTGTGGCAATGACGCACCTGTACATCGCTTCATGCAGTAGCCTCCGGGGACTAGAGGGGGAGCCAATCAGCAAGTCCTCCGGCCACCTGCGATTGTTCCCCAGAGAGCAGAACTGTAATCTGCCTATGTAAACAAGGCAGATCGCCATTCTGACAGGGGAGAACAGAGAGATCTTGTGTTCCTAAGCAGGAACATGGATCTCTATGTTCTCCCAATCAGAGAAATCCCCACACAGTTAGTAAGCACCCCCTAGGGACACAATTAACCCTTTGATCGCCCCCTGGTGTTAACCCCTTCCCTGCTAGTGTCATTAGTACAGTAACAGTGCATATTTATAGCTCTGATTACTGTATTAGTGTCACTGGTCCCCAAAAAAGTGTCAGTTAGGTGTCCGATTTGACCGCCGTAATGTCACAGTTCACCTAAAAATCGCTGATCACCGCCATTACTAGTAAACTAAAATAAAAATTCCATAAAAATATCCCATAGTTTGTAGACACTATAACTTTTGTGCAAACCAATCAATATACGCTTATTGGGATTTTTTTTTACCAAAAATATGTAGCAGAATAGATATTGGCCTAAACTGATGAAGAAAAAGGGATTTTATTATAACTTACCGTAAAATCCTTTTCTCTGAGTTCACTGACAGACGCAGCCTTCTTATGACACGTGGGGTTATGCTCATATCACTAGGCGTAGACTAGGCAAAAATAAAACAAAAGCGTAGGTTGGCCCCTCCCAGGGAGCCATCCTCACCTTAGCATATAATCCCCCTGCTCTGCATAGCACATCAGTTCGTAACAAGCTGTACAAACTCAACACAGAGGGGTGGGTGCTGCGTCTGTCAGTGAACTCAGAGAAAAGGATTTTACACTATGTTATAATAAAATCCCTTTTACTCTTCCGTTCACTGACAGACGCAGCCTTCTTATGACACGTGGGGACGTCCCAAAGCTGTGCCAATCAAGAGGGGTGGGCAAACTATAACGAGTAAGGTGGTCCCGTCAATCATGAAGGACCCGCAAATCTGTGGTCCGAAGCCACAGACTCCACACGTTTCGCCGATGAACCCGGAGTCACGTGTGCAAATGATTCAAAATGTTTTAACTACAAAGTCGTAGAAGCCTACGACGAAAACCGGCGTTTCATAATGTTCGCCGTCACAACCGCGCTAATCGCGGTGGACTCTCCCGAAAAAGACAACCCATGTCAACAATATCAAACGGGTGGGGAGAACTAACCGTGTCGAAACCCTGCAGGGGTGCACAGTATTCTTCCGACGCAGACAGTCACTTGCCTTCTCATTTTCCCTAAAATAATATT
>BLSH010238340.1:456320-484725 GCA_018402905.1 Glandirana rugosa
GTAAAATCCTTTTCTCTGAGTTCACTGACAGACGCAGCCTTCTTATGACACGTGGGGTTATGCTCATATCACTAGGCGTAGACTAGGCAAAAATAAAACAAAAGCGTAGGTTGGCCCCTCACAGGGGGCTGTAGTCACCTTATCATATAATCCCCCTGCTCTGCATAGCACATCAGTTCGTAACAAGCTGTACAAACTCAACACAGAGGGGTGGGTGCTGCGTCTGTCAGTGAACTCAGAGAAAAGGATTTTACACTAAGTTATAATAAAATCCCTTTTACTCTTCCGTTCACTGACAGACGCAGCCTTCTTATGACACGTGGGGACGTCCCAAAGCTGTGCCAATCAAGAGGGGTGGGCAAACTATAACAACTGTACCCAACAGAAAAAGCCCTCTCAGGTGGCGCTAATCGCGCCAACACTGCCGCTTGTAATACTTTGCGGCCAAAAGCAGCATCCGAAGATGCTGAAACATCAATTTTGTAAAACTTAGTAAACGTGTGCACTGAGGCCCAAGTAGCCGCTTTGCACACCTCAGACACCGAAGCCTGGTGTCTAAACGCCCAGGAAGTACTAACTGCCCTGGTGGAATGAGCCATGACTGGAAACGGGGGAACCTTGCCCCGAACCTCATATGCATGAGTCACCGTCTTCCTTATCCAACGAGAAATGGTAGCCGACGAGGCCGCCATGCCTTTGCGCGACCCTTCCGTCAGCACAAATAAAGAATCAGACTTCGGAAAAGAAGCTGTAAAAAAACAAATACACCCACAAAGCCCTCACCACATCAAAGTCCGCCTGCCAGTTTTCCACGCC
The DNA here is from genome assembly GCA_018402905.1 of Glandirana rugosa. NCBI lineage: Eukaryota > Metazoa > Chordata > Amphibia > Anura > Ranidae > Glandirana > Glandirana rugosa. The sequence continues at coordinate 457,137 of BLSH010238340.1, forward strand.
TGGGATGTAGATTGCAGAGAGAGCTGGCACGTGAAGTTCTTCCCACCGAAAGATCAGAGCCACCTCCTCGGCTGCTGCCCAGCTTCTTGTTCCGCCCTGATGGTTCACATATGCCACAGCCATGGCATTGTCCGACTGAACCCGGACAGGGAGGCCTCGCAGCCTTTCTGACCAACGTGACAGACAAAGTCTGATCGCTCTCAGTTTCAGTACATTTATTGGAAAACAAGTTTCCTGCACTGACCAACGACCCTGGGCAGAGAACTGACCCAGGACCCCTACCCAGCCCGACAGGCTGGCATCGGTCGTTACTATCGACCAATTGAGGAGGAGAAAACATTTTCCCAATTTTAGGGCCGGAGCCCGAATCCACCAAATCAAGGATCCTCGGGACTGATGATCCAACCTGATCAGTCTGTCTAGGGATAGGGGAGATTTGTCCCATTGCGACAAAATCGCCTTCTGCAGGAGCCGAGTGTGACTCTGGGCGTATGGTATCCCTTCGAAAGTCGACACCATGAGCCCCAACACTCGCATGCAGAACTGTAAGGATGACTACTGGCGTGATAACAGGGTCCGCACTGCTGCCTGAAGTGTCAGGAGCTTGTTTAGTGGTAAAAACACCCTTGCCTGCACCGTGTCCAGAATCAGACCCAGGTATTCCAGCCGGCAGGATGGAGTCAACGATGATTTCTGCAGGTTGATCAGCCAACCAAACTCTTTTAACGTGGACACCGTGGTTGTCATGTTCTCCTCCAGAGCCGCAGCAGACTCTGCTCTCATGAGTAAATCATCGAGGTATGCTACTACCGCAATACCTCTCTGTCTCAGCAGCGCCAGCATCGGGGCCACCACCTTGGTGAACACTCGGGGAGATGAAGCCAGCCCGAAGGGAAGTGCCACAAACTGGTAATGCTGGTCCCCCATTGCGAAGCGTAAAAAACGCTGGTGACTGTGACAAACTGGAACATGGAGATACGCGTCCCTGATATCCAGGGACGCCATGAATTCCCCTTGGTGCAGGGCGGCCACGACCGAGCGGATGGACTCCATCCTGAATCTCTTTGACTTTACGAAGCGGTTTAATGCCTTCAGGTCCAGAACTGGCCTGACACCGCCCTTTTTGGGCACCACAAAGAGGTTTGAGTAAAACCCGTGAAATCTTTCCGCCATGGGTACCGGTACAATCACCCCCTGTTCGGCAAGCGCCCAAACGGAGCCTAGCAGCGCCTCCCGACGCCCCTGCGGGAGTCTCAAGTTTGAAGGGAAGAATCTTTCTGGGGCAGAGAAATTAATTCTATCCTGTACCCGGAGGACATCACCTCCAGTACCCACCGTGCGGTGATGCGGGCAGTCCATCTGTCTGGGAACCCCAGCAACCGGCCCCCTAACCCGTGAGTCTAGCGGGGGAAACCCATCATGCGGAGGTTGAATTATCCTTCGCTTTTTCGAACTTATGCTGCCATGGCCTTTTACTAGGCCCAGCGGAAGCCTTACCGGACTTGAAGCCCTTACCCGCTGAGCTGGGTGCCCGAAAAAACTTCTTCCGACCTGAAGAAACAGGGCCCTGCCTACGGCGAAAATCCCGCCGATTTGGCTCTGGAAGGAAAGTAATCTTCCCTCCCGTGAAATCCTTAATGATTTCATCCAACTGTGGGCCAAACAGATGCCCTCCCTGAAAGGGAAGATCTGCAAGAGCTTTCTTTGAAGCCTGGTCGTCCGACCAAGAGCGGAGCCACAGCACCCGCCTAATAACGATTGCAAAAACAGACATTTTTGACAATATGGGAAGAAGGTCCAAAGCAGCATGGCATATGTAGCGGAGACCGTCTTCCAAATGTTGTGCCCGCTGCACCTCAGCCTGTGCACATTCACAAGTTAAACCAGTGTGCAGTGTGGCAGCGTGCTCGTGAAGAGATTGTGCCGCCATCGCAGCCGCTAGAACTGGCCGCATGGCTGACCCAGCCAACAAGAACAGTGCCTTAGGCAGTTCACCCTCTGATATGTCCACAGGTGTGACCACTGAGGTGCTTTCTGGATCCGAATCGAGGAAAGAGGGGGGTGGGCATTTTTTGGGGCCCCCCGGAACCGGGTTCCCCGCCCGGGGAAAGAACTCCCCAAATACCACCCTCAGCTGTTCCAGGGACACCAAGGTTCCCAGGGTGGATTGTTGATCCGCAGGTACACCTGCCATAGCCTTGCCGGCCTCTGACATCCCAGCCTTCTGGCACCCCCACTGTGTGACCACCACCTCTACCCCACCAATCAGCCAGGGAGACCCGGAAGGATTGCACCCACCGCTACCAGCACCCAGGGAGAGCCAGCTATACTTGCTGTTTTAAATGCCTCAGCACTTGTGACCGGAATGAGCAATGCCCAAAAACCCACTGCACTTCAAGAGCCTGCACCACAGAGCGTCAGCCACGTTGTCCAAGTGAAACCGGAAGTACTAATTCCGTTTATATCACTTCTTGTACCAAAAAGGACCACTGGGGGCCGCCAGAGGACAGGCTGAAAACTACATGTGGTTACCAAACAATGGATGTGCTATGCAGAGCAGGGGGATTATATGCTAAGGTGAGGACGGCCCCCTGGGAGGGGCCAACCCCTTTGTTTTATTTTTGCCTAGTCTACTAGTGATATGAGCATAACCCACGTGTCATAAGAAGGCTGTGTCTGTCAGTGAACGGAAGAGTAATTTGATTTTTTAAAATTTTTTATTGGATATTCATTATAGCAGAAATTGCATTTTATTTTTTTCAAAATTGTTGCTCTTTTTTTGTTTATAGTGCAAAAAATAAACACCGCAGAGGTGATCAAATACCACCAAAAGAAAGCTCTTTTATTGAGATTTGCGGGGGAAAAAAGGACATGATTTTTATTTGGGTACAGCGTTGCACGACCGTGCAACCATTAGTTAAATTAGCGCAGTGCCGTATCGCCAAAAATGGCCTAGTTATGAAGGGGGGGGGGTAAACCTTCTGGAGCTTAAGTGGTTAAAGAGTATGGCAAACAAGAATAACCCATATGCAGTAAATCTCTGCAATACATGGACATTTTCCTATGATTTGTTGCTTTAAAGCAGGAGACTCCAAACTTTCTAAACAAAGGGCCAGTTTACTATCATTCAGAATTTAGAGGGACCAGACTGTGGCCTGTGGGAGTAAAAAAATGTCCTGCCGTTGATAACAATGCCCCTTCATTGGTGTCTATTAGAAGAATAATACCCCGTTATTAGGGTTAGTAGAAGGAATATTGTGCCATCACTGGTGGGAGGAATAGTGTCAAATCATTGGTGTCAGTGGGAGGAATAGTGTCAAATCATTGGTGTCAGTGGGAGGAATAGTGTCAAATCATTGGTGTCAGTGGGAGGAATATTGCCCAACTGTTGGGTGTCAGTGGCAGGAATTATGCCCCACTGTTAGTGTCAATGGGAAAAACGCCAGTGTTTCAAGAGCCCTGCTTAAGAGGCGAAGTTGATCTTAAAAAAAAACAAAAAGCATTTCTTCTATCATGAGCCTGCAAAGCATTGCACCTTTGGATCAGTGGATCAGTGGTACAATGTCAGGTTCCTGCAGACAAGCTCTGTAGCTTTCAGCCCGTACCTCCAATACAGGTTGACTGTTTACAAGCTGCCGGGGCTTGTGAATAAACTGAGAATGCTCATCAGCACCTTCGCAATTCACTGAGAACTACAGGCAGTCTGCCACATTGGATGATGGTACTTGTAGTTTTCCCATTCAGATTGCAGTGAATGAGTAACGTGGCTGGATAGGTGGAGACCTGCATGGCCATGCTATGATCAAAATGGAACAGCAGGTGTGGGGGAGATCCCCTGTCATGGGGGGGGTGGAAAAGTTTGGAGTTTTCTTGCACACTGCTATTATTGGCTGTTGAAGATGCAACAGCAATCTGATCACTCTACAATTTCATTTTTCCTGAAATAATTTAACCAAAGTGTACATGTGCCAATGTTTAACTTGGAACAGCAGACCGTAGGTGTGCACACAGCAGACGCTAGGTGCACGCTTGTACAGGTGGGTTGTGGGTGCGGGACAGCACGTAAGTCACACCCGTTTCCAAACCCACAAGCAAACCTTGTTGTTCCTTTGCAGATGTATTGGGCTGTCATTCATTCTTAATGGCACCACCACACATTCGAAAAGGCAGCTTGTTGCAAATGCACTATGCAATATCTTTCAGACTGTGTTTAAAAAAAGGTGCAGGAACATTTTTCCTGCCTGAAACACAGGCACCGTTGCAGCACAAACACAGCTGGCAGAGCCGCTTAAGTGTGAATCTAGCATAAATGGCAGAGGCCAGGAATCCAGGCTGTTCTATTCTATTGCCTCTGAGCATTGATATTGGCCCATCACCGTAATGGCTGGCACGATTAACCAATAGTGAAGGTTATGGGGTGGAAGGGATGGGTCAAATCTCCAGCTTCATGGCTGAAGTCAGTATTTTGTTAATATTTCTAAAAAAAAAAAAGTTTACTTTGAACAATACAACTTCTTTACAACTATCCATTTTTTAATTTAGCTACTTTCTATTCTTCACTGAATGCATTCAGGTTTGCATTTCTCCAGTTTCAACAAATTGAATGAAATTTGCTGTAAAACTACTGCAAACATTATTTGTTAAGCCAGTAGAAAGATAAAGTGCAAGCACAATACCTCAAAGAAAGCAATCCGATTTTAGTTTGTCTTACCCATATCACCCAAAAATTCATTCTAATTGGCTGCTATGGGTTTCTGTATTATGTATTGTTTGTTGCTTTCTTGAATAAGCCAAACTGTAAATCTATGAGCCAAGGAAATTTGTTAGGGTGGCTTATGTGACTTAATATACATTCAAGTGTGTGCAAAGTTTTTTTTTTTTTACCTTCACTTCATGTTCTGGAGGCGCAACAGGAAACGAGAAGAATCCTCTCCAAAGTGAATGGAATTCTCATCTTAGATGCATTTCCCATCACATTCTATCTCAGTGAAAATATTCACCAAGACAAATAGAGAGGGGGAATCTCCCCTGCTGGGTCACAGAGAGAAAAATGGAGCATGTTACATGTTAAGCTGGTGTTCTGTCAAATTAGCCAACTTGTCAAACTCCAACCACATTACTTTCGGTTTCTTTAAACCATTAGTAATTGGAGGCATTTACAAATTGCTGTTTGGACACAACACCGGCAACTGAATACAGTCAGTTGCACGATATTATGAGGAGATTGTTACTCCGCTCAGATACTAATCAACAAAATGGCCACCTCCAAGACCGACGACAACTTTGTCCTAGTTAGCTGTTGTGCTATCAAAACCGCTAAATTTTACTGTAGTGGACTGTATTCGGTTGCTGGTGTTGTGTCCAAACAGCAATTCGTCAAAATCTCCAATTACCGATGGTTTAACCACTTCAGCCCCGGAAGGATTTCCAGCTTTAGGACCGGAGCCCTTTTTGCGATTCGGCACTGCGTCGCTTTAACTGACAATTGCGCGGTCGTGCGGCGTTGTACCCAAACGAAATTTGCGTCCTTTTTTTCCCACAAATAGAGCTTTCTTTTGGTGGTATTTGATCACCTCTGCGTCATTTCTGATCGCCGCTATAAACAAAAGAAGAGCGACAATTTTGCAAAAAAACCCAAATTTCTTACTTTTTGCTAAAATACAAATCCAAAAAAAAAATATAAAAAAACATTTTTTTCACCGTTTTTGGCCGATTTATATTCTTCCTCATATTTGCGATAAAAAAAATCGCAATCGGCGTTTATTGATTGGTTTGCGCAAAAGTGGTCGCGTTTACGGATGATGAGAATTCATTTTTGGGGTTTTTAATTTTCTTTTATTTTTTACTAAAAATGGCGGCGATCTGCGATTTTTTGCGGTACTGCGATATTGCGGCGGACATGTCGGACCATTTTGACACTTTTTTGGGACCATTGGCATTTATACAGCGATCAGTGCTATAAAAATGCACTGATTACTGTGTAAATGCCATTGGCAGTGAAGGGGTTAACCTGCAGGGGGGGCGCTAAGGGTTAACTATGTTCCCTGGGCGTGTTCTAACTGTATGGGGGCTTGCCTAGCTGGGGAAGGGAAGTGGTCACAGCGTTCATGTACAGGAAGGCTGTGATCACAGCCCTTCCCCCTCACACAGAGCGGAGGTCCGTGTTTACATACACGGACCTCCGCTCTTTCACTCCGGGGGGGCATCGCGGGTGGCCGGCAACAATTGAAGCCGCCGCACCCGCTCCCTGGCCCCCCCCGAACACAGTGAGCACGCGTGCGCCTCCGGCGGCGCGCGCGCGCGCGCTCACAGTGGCTCTGTATCGCGGCCGCCGTCGTATGACAGCGTTTTGCGTTACAGAGCCACATTGTCGCCGTCAAATGCCGATCAGCGGTCGGCAAGCGGTTAAAGAAACCGTAAGTAATGTGGCTGGAGTTTCTGATGAGTTTGCTAATATCACAGAACACTGACCATATATGGATCAGTTCAGTAAGGCCGGGCCAAATTCCAATCCACGTATGGGCTAGCTGGGTGTACACATGTTGATCTAATTATCAACTTGCAAACAACCAGCCTGTCTGGTTTATCTTGTTCATCAGTACCTCTGGCTATCGTTGGCAACACCGATCATTGTATTATGCTGGCGGGGAAGGCTTCATGCCAGCAAAACACAGTAGCTCTGTGGGACTGATTCCCCCATCAGCAAAGAGTGTGTTGGTGGGGAATCAGCACTTTTTTCGTTTAACTTATGGCCAGCCCTACACCCTAAATATAGGTGTAACATGCTCCTAAAGGAGAACCTATCCTTTAACACAGGGGTCTCCATACTTTCTAAACAAAGGGTCAGTTTATTGTCCTTCAGACATTAGAAGAAAATGCCCCAGCATCAGTGGAAGTAAACAATGCCTCTGACTTGGTGTTCAAAGGGAGAAAAAAAAAAAAAAAAAGACATAGCACTAACGGTCAGTAGGCCCAGGAGTAGTGCCCTGTCATTGGTATTGGAGGAATAGTGCCTCGTCGTTGGTGTCATTGGGAGGAATAGTGCCCCATCATTGAGAGAAATAGTGCCCCACCGTTGATGTCATTGGAAGGAATAGTGCCCCATCCTTGATGTCATTGGGAGGAATAGTACACCATCATTGGTGTCATTGGGAGGAATAGTGCCCCATCATTGGGAGGAATAGTGCCCCATCATTGGGAGGAATAGTGCCCCATCATTGGGAGGAATAGTGCCCCATCATTGGGAGGAATAGTGCCCCATCATTGAGAGGAATAGTGCCCCATCATTGAGAGGAATAGTGCCCCATCATTGGGAGGAATAGTGCCCCATCATTGGGAGGAATAGTGCCCCATCATTGGGAGGAATAGTGCCCCATCATTGGGGGGAATACTGCCCCATCATTGGGAGGAATACTGCCCCATCATTGGGAGGAATACTGCCCCATCATTGGGAGGAATACTGCCCCATCATTGGGAGGAATAGTGCCTCATCATTGGGAGGAATAGTGCCTCATCATTGGGAGGAATAGTGCCCCATAATTGGGAGGAATAGTGCCCCATAATTGGGAGGAATAGTGCCCCATAATTGGAAGGAATAGTGCCCCATCATTGGTGTCATTGGGAGGAATAGTGCCCCATCATTGGAAGAAATAGTGCCCCATCATTGGGAGAAATAGTGCCCCATCATTGGGAGAAATAGTGCCCCATCATTGGTGTCATTGGGAGGAATAGTGTCCCATCATTGGGAGAAATAGTGCCCCATTGCTGGTGTCAGTGAGAGGAATGGTGCCCCCCGAGGGCTGGATAAAGGCAAGCAGAGGGCTGCAGTTGGCCCACGGGCCACAGTTTGGAGACCACTGCTTTAACCTGAAATCAAAGTTGAGAAATTGACTGGTGTCAAGTGATAGCCGAGCAAATTGTCAGTAATTGTATCTCAATTCCATTTTTTGACTGCTCGAGAACAACAAAATGTAATTTGATGTAGCTAGCTTGGGGGTTTGCAGCTTAAAAAAAAAAAAAAAAATAGGAATTATTTCAGCTGCTCTGCTCTGGTTACTAAAATCTTTTGAAGTCATACTGGTACCCAACAGGCCTGGCAATGATGATGACCTATTTAGGGCAAACCATTGGGGATTTCTAAAAATGTTCAGATCCCACGCTTTATAGAATTTTTTTTAATCATTTTGTGCTGCAGAGCTACAAGTCCCACTATTCTTAGCATACAGCTGGCGGACAGAACTGTGATTGGTTTGCTGAACATGATACAGTGTTTTGGTGCAGAAAATAATGAAGAATCAGGGTACAAGTCAGAACTGTGATCTCGTGAGTGCAGGGATAGCATGATGTTATCTACATTATTAATAAATACACATCTAGAATTAAGACCAGTTAATGTCATTTTCAAAAGGACATTGCATTTAAAGGGAAGGGAGGCACAAACAGGGAGAAAGCTGCATGCTAGACAGATAAAAACAAATTAAAAAAAATTGCTTTAAACAAGCAAATGTTAGACTGCAAATCTGCAAGACCAAGGCAAGTCCAGGGGCTGGCTGTATGGAATGCTAGAACCATGGAAATGGTGCTGATGTCATATATAATTATTATATATACTTTTTACATCCCTGATCAGAAATCTGCCATGTATTTAAAGTGACTGTATAAGTACCACAACTAAATAGACTCTTGCATTAGGTTGGATTAATATATGAGGCTACAGTTTAAGGCCCCTTTAACACGGGGCAGATCCGCTCAGCAAACTCTGCTAGCTCAGCGGGAGATCGCTCTGTTGATCCCTGCTGAGCCGGCGGGTGGCAGGCCTGTATCTGCTCACTGTGCAGGGACCGACCTGTCAGATCCCCGCTGTTCTCTATGGGAAGATCGGATGAAAACGGACAGCGAAAGTATCGCCATCCGTCTGTTTTGAGCGGATCTTGTTAGATCAGATGGCAGATGGGTGTCAGTGGACACATCTCTGCTGACATCCGCCTGCCCATACAAGTCAATGGTTGGCCCGCTCGGATCCACCTGATAAACGGACAGGTGGATCCAAGTGGGCCGATCGTGTGAAATGGGGCCTTATGGTTAGGTAAACGTTAAAAGCCTAAATGTAGCAACCTAAATCTCTAACGTGAGGCTCTTAAAAGTTTTCTCCACATAGTTTAGTAACACTGTCACCAGGCCCATTCCAGGACAAAGTGACAGTGCCTCCTGAGCATCTACTCCCTGAGCAAAGTATACTCGCCAATACGTGCTCCTTCATTGCCTTCCTGCTGCAAGAGTACAACTTAGATAAGTTTAAGTGCCGGTCCATACGTATGCGATGACAGGCATCGCATGTGATTCGTACCGCATTGCTGTGCAGATCACATGCGATGTCTGCGCGAAGGGTCCGGCACCATTTTGGTGCGAATGCAGTGCAATTTCAGCCATTCAGTTTGTATGCCAAAAATTGCACCGCATTCACACCAAAATGGTGCAGGACTCTTCTTTTGGTCTGCGCTGGAATTGGATTGCATGGGTGTTCACACCTACGCGATCTGATTTGCACCATTTGACCATTCACACTGCAATATGTGAACTGATCTGGGGGGCATTAACTTTCTATTGACACCAGCAGCAGTTTGCATACGGCAGTGTGAACCGATGTCGGGTGACATGCGCTGCAGGAACCCACACTGGAATCACGCAGGTTCTCGCATCACATTTGTGTGAAGCGAGCCTGAAAGTCAGATGGTGCCAGAACTTACCTGGGAGCATGATGTTACTTCCCCAGCATGGGACAGTGTTCAACCTAATGAGTGGCCAAGCTGCCATGTGGGGGAAGTCAAATGTTCTCCAAACCCAGAAGCTCCTGCAAGGGTTCCAACTATGCAAGAAGGCAGCAAGGGAACGTGGATGGCTGAATATATCTTACTAGTAGAATGAGTGATCAGAAAGCACTGTCACTTTGACCTGAATGGGAAAAGTAACAGTAGCCCTTTAAACTGTATGTAAAGTCAAACGTTTTGTTCCAGTAACAATGGTCACTAGGACAAAGAGAAACGGTTAATTTCCTCAGAAGGGACACAAATAGCAATAAAGCCCCAATGCCTACTCTCATCATAAGTAAAACAAAGTGTTTTGGCTTTAGATCTACTTTAAAGGGAAACGTTATATCATTTGAATCATCAAAAGAGTTGGGAAGGGACAGCTTTCATCTGTTTTAAGAGACAACATAGTCAAAAACGGAAACTGCAACTGATGTGAAGAATCCGTACATTTTCTTTCAAACAAAATTATGGAGAATTTTCCCCAGTTTCCCACATTAGGGATTGGCCCTTACCAAAAAAGATTATTGCTGTATTTAGGCCAAGGGCCTTTCTGACATTATCCTATGCCTGCCAGCCAGTCCCTGAACACAACACAATCACATGGTTCTATATACCAGGGTTTCGCTCATTCTATTAATATTCAATGAAATCAGCTTTAAAAGGAAACGCCAGCTCATTAAGAAATGGATATGATATATATACAATTGCTATGTAAGCCATTTTGTCATTTAATGCCATAACAGATTACCTTTTCACTTCAATCAGCAGCCCTTCATAACTGCCAAAAGAGGACAAATTTCTTTTCCTTGAAACCACTGCAATGGTATATTAGCATTTCCCATAATCCGCCTCTCCTGCTTCTGTATATATTTGTCTATCTCAGAAGTGTACACAGAGCTCAAACTAAAGTAATCTTTCCTGTGATGTCCTCAGTTTTACAGAACTAAAAGCTTAAAGTGGTTGTATACCCTGCTTTGTGAATTTTACCTACAGGTAAGCCTATAGAAGATATTCATCCTGCATGCAGCCGCTGACGTTGGTGGCGCATGCGCTCTGAACATCCGGCATATCGTGCCAGAACTTCAGAGCTTCTTGCCGGAATTGAGGAGGGGGGGGGTGTTCCCCAGGGTTTACTACCCATTGAAAGAGCATTCTGTCTCTTCTACTCTTGTGGCAGGTAGTCCTTGATGCTGCTGCAAATAGCACTGATCTACAGACCATTGTTTAGTGCAGTAATCCTTGAAGCCTAGACAGATCCATAACAGCCTATGCTCAGAGGAAAAGAGGTTGATGTCGCTGGATGTCATTCAAACCCGAAAGCTGGTGACATCTAGCACCAGAAAAGAAGAGATGTGGAGGGGACAGCTCCTTTTTGAAGGTAAATACTGAAGCAAAAGCTGATTAACCATTCTAAACTATTTGACTATAAGGCACCTTTCAGCTGAAGCGGACTCCGTCAAGTGGATCCACCTGCTCAGCGAGGTGTCAGCAGGTGGATGACAGGTCCGTTTACACTCCGCTATGCAGAGTGAACACAGACACAGCCCGCTGTTCTCTATGGGGCAATCCAATCCGCCAGACAGTGAACCGATCCCCATACGTCTGTTTTTAGCAGACAGGATCAGATATAGAGAGCAATGGAAGGTTCATTCGGGTTCGCATGAAAACTGACAGGTGGGCTTAATTGGTCCGTCCGTGTGAAAGGGCCCCAAGGCCTCATGCACACAGGATGTTTATTTAACTCTCTTAAAAGCCAGCAGCATTTTGCAGAAAAATGTCTGATGCTTGTAAATCTGTCTAAAGCTTTCACAAGCATCAAGCTTTTGGGCGTTAATTCATTTCATTGACCAGAACAAATAATTTATTCTGGCCATTGAAATGAATTAATGTTCAAGCCCTAAACGCACCTAGCGTTTAGGCCCATTAGCAGCTGTAAAAACATCCAGAGAATGAGGGCTAAGTCAAAGCCCTTCTTAAAGTTGTTGTTAAACCACTATATACATTTTATACAGTCCTTTCTGTTTAATTATGTAACGTGCCCAGTGTCTGTGCTCTGTAAAAATAAGCTGCTGTATACTTGATTTCCTCGTACCAATCGGTGCTCACGTGACCGGCCGGCTCTCTCCTCTATCAGCCTGACAGCTGCAGCAGGCAGGGCTAAGAATCCCCTGCTGACGTCAGTCCGGAGGGGAGGAGGAGAGAGGCAGACAGTCACATGAGCGATGATAAGTACTCAGAAATCAAGTATATAGCAGCTTATTTTTACAAAGCATAGACACTAGGGCAGCTTACATTAATAAACAGAGAGGATAGCGTAAAAAATGAACAGTAATTTCAGCAGTAGGAGGGGAGGGGCGGACACGGACACAGAGCTGACAGGCAAGGAGGGGAGGGGGGAGAACAGAGGACAGGAGAGCTGCGGATGATGGAGGCATGTAAATTGACCACGGTGTCAGGGCTCAGCAGCTATACTGATGAACCATGGTCAGTTTACAGTGGGGAGGGCAGAAACCGGCAGGATCAGCCAGGTTTTTTAGGTGATACAGAGGGACAAATTACACAGCACAAGCACTTTACTGTATAACATGCTTTAAGGGAACAGGATCTTTTTTTTTTTTTTTTTTTTTAATAGGGTTACAAACACTTTAAGAGCATTCATTACAAGGTGCCTGCTATCACCTTGGTATGAAAAAAATAAATAAAACCACTATCTTCTAAGTGCTTCTCTGAACTTTGTTTCACTTCATTGCTCAGGCATCAACTTCCCTGCTATGCTCGAAACCTGAATTCCTAAAGCGAAGTATCAATTATTAAATATTTTCTTTCCAATGAGAGCACAGATATTGGTCATGTAGTCACTCTTTCTCTCAGCAAGGGGGTTGGTAGGTCTCAAATCTAAGAACGAACATAAAAAATGTAAACAAATGACAGATTCACTTGAAGCTTTGCTGAGATACCTGCACAGCGTGCTGCACATGCGCAGGCATGCACAGTTTCCTGACAACGCTCACAATGATCATTTAACTATAATAAAGACAGGCCCCTTCTGCTTATTACTTTGAGAATTCTGATGTGCTAGCTACAATGTTTTTATCTCAACACCTAGAACAGAAGCAGGCAAGGAACTGCAATTCAGTTTGCCAAACCCATTTTTGTTTTGTTCTCAAAAAGCTGGGAGTTTCCCTTTAAAGTCTATGGCACATGCTAATTTAGGAGCGCTGCACATGCTACGGAACCAACCAAATTACTACAGAATATTGTGGGAGAGGAGTAAAGTCACTGACAGATTTCACTTTAAGCAGAATGCATTCACTGCATTTTAAGTGCTAAATGAACAATTTGAGTAATTGCTTCAAAGTACATTTTCTTGAGCTTTATTTATAAAGATTTGTTGTGCTGTAACCTTATCGTCATGTTCAAATACAGCGAATTGGAACTCTCTCTAGTGGTCAGCGGTATGTCAGGCAGCACAAGCAACATACTTGTCAAATGACTATTATGAGAAAATCAATAACAGCATAAGGCAACTGAAGAGTGCATGGTTATCCTAGACCACACACGTCGAACACAAGGCCCATAGGCATGTGGGCCCTCGCATCAAGTTTTGCAGCCAAAACATGGCGTGACTCCTCTTGCCCTCCATTCCCCGCTGTCACTTATAAACATAGAAACCTTCTGTATTTACAAGGGATAGCTTTGCTCTCAGCAGCTCTTGGATCTAACAGATCCCTGCATACACTTACGGCAGGGACAGGTCTCCAAAGAGAGAGAATGATCTCCCTGCAAGGCGAAGCAGAGTCGCCTACCCAGGGAGGTACTATAATCGGGCCAGGTAGGAGAGAGTTGAGATGTGGGGGAGTTGAGGTTGCACACTGTGCATAGCGCACCCCTAAACCGTGCACTCTGCACACAGCACATCCCTGAACTCTGCACGTAACACACCCCAGATCAAGCCGGCCCTTTGAGGGCAACCAGACTGCTGATGTGGCCCGTGATGAATTTGAGTTTGACACCCCTGTCCTAGACCATGGGCAAAAGGCAACTGTACCTCCCATAGTCCATCTGTGGCCTCCCACCTCTTTCAGCTCCCCTCATGTCCATGTTGGCGAATGAGGTTCCCCTATCACAGTTTTTAAAGAGGGGTGCAGGCTGTAGCTGAGCAAGCCCTTGTTGATTTTTGTTCTATAGAGAATCTCCAGGATTATTGATGTATAGGTAAACTCTGGAAATAAACACATAATTCATGGCACCTACCTCTGCCTACATGAAGGATCTCATTGCTGGTTTATTCCTAAAGATGTACAACCAAAGCTCGTTTTGTTGTACTTCTCCTGTGGATCAAATGAGTGCAGTTTGCTTTGCACTCCTGTGACCCGTTATCAGCAGACAGCAGGCTGAAGCCCAGCTGACATCACTGAGCCGGTCCAGGATTGGGAAAGATTGTGACCATATGGTAAGTATCTGCCCACATACCTGGACCGGCTCAGTCTCTTAGTGAACAGCTCCTGCCCCCTCCACAGTCCAGCGCTCCAGTGAGCGCGGGTGGGGGGATGCAGAGCATAGAGCTGGTGACTGACAGCCACCAGCTCTCTGCAACTCAAGCGATTGGCAGTATTTGATCGCTCGGTATTCAGTGTTGGAGCCTGCAGGGGACAGATGCAGCATTGGGCATGAGCTGCATCCAGCTAATTAAGTAAAACACATGAAGAGAAGAACATGAAAAAGTTGGACTAATTGCCAGGCACCAGCGTTGTTTTATAGGTGGAATCTATAGCCCTGTGTAAGCTATGACTTGAGCGCTTTATATTGTAAGCAAGGTTTCTCTCCTACCAGCACCCGAACAGAGCATCAGAGGAATAATAAAACAATGGGTTCCCATGGAGGGGAACATTAAAGAGAACCTGTTGCTTTGCCCTGAGTGGGCAATTTAAGCATCACCATACTCAAAATACAGATGACCACTAGAAAACTTTTTTTATAAATGTGTATATGAAAATACAATAACCAATGCATCGATCTCCAGACAAAAATTAAATGGTCCCTCTCATAAGCATAGCAATTACTCAAAAAGTGTAATTTTTATAAACATACTAAATATTAACTTTAATTCACAAACTTTATATCTCAAGTGACCATTTTTTCTCTATAATCTAGCTTTAATACACATTGGTATTCTGTTCTGGCAAGAAGACTCTAAAGCTAAACTGACATGACAACCCAGCCATACCAAGCATGCCTTTCTTTAGCTGAAAAGCAGAAATGCCTGGGGGTGGCTACAGAACAGAATACCAATCACATGTCAGTATGTGGCACTGTGACATAAAAGTCAGTGCAAGCCAAATATAATATAACCCTCCCTATACAGCAGTGAATGCACCTTGCAAAGCACACAATGTTTTCTAAAGCTACAGCTGCGAGTCAGTTGAGCAGTGATGCAATGTGATTGTGTTATTCGCATCGCAAAATTAAAGAGTAAGCAATGTTGGCTTACAGAACTGTAAGCTATATATGCCAAAGGCCAAACGAATGCAATGGGAAAGAAAAAACTAATAGGAGCAATGAGTAGTAATACCTTTTTACAGATAGCTCGCAGCTTGAAAGCAGAGAAATGAAATGCAGAGTTTTCAGATCAATTTCACGCCAAGTTCCCTTCCCACAAGTCAACTTTTGGTTGGGGCAAGTTAACAAACATGGGGACTAAGGGGCCAACAAGCCTGCAGAACATTTCACAATGCACTGCAGACTACTGGATCAGTTAAATGGGGGCACACTATACATTCCACCCGAAAACATATAGAGGAGTTGATTCTTACCTTCTTATTAAAAGCCCAGATTTTGTCCCATTCCATGTTCACAACGGACCTAGAAGATCCCTAAAAGATAACAGAAGTAAGACAAAAATTTCTTCCACATGTGCCTGTGAACCAGCCTATCAGCTCAGTGTTTTCAAATTATCACGCCACAAAATCATAATTCACTAAGCTAACACATCAGGGTAACCATCTAAGGTGCTACTATGGGAAAAACCAAGATGATACATATGATGCAGCTGGTCAGTAGCCCTAAGGCTCGGTTCATACTGCCACGACTTGGGATCTGACTTGAGACCCCAAGTCGGGTGACATATGAAATCCCATGTTAGTCAATGAGAGCTATCTGAAGTAGCAGTACTGAAGTCGCTCCGACTTCAGAAAAGGTTCCTGTACTACTTCTAGGCGACTTCTGTCCGACTTCTATTCTATACTTCTATTAAAGTAGTACTCAAGTCTCCAGAATGTCGCCTGGCAAACTCGCACTGCAGGTTGCGACATAGTGGACTGAGCCTAAGGGCTCGTTTACAGCAGATGCACTTTTAAACAGTAGTTCAATCACATAGGCAAGAAATATTAATGAATTTCAATGAGCCTAGTTTACCCCATTGTCTAGCTTTTATTTAAAATTAAAGTAAAACTGTGCACTGAATGAGGGAATTGTGGTTAAACTATTTTTTGCAGTTTTAATTTTTTCTAAGTCCACCCGTAACATAGCTTTATTAACTTTTGATATAAAATAAAATTATAAAAAGGGACTTGGGGCTTGAATATCCTAACATAACATTTGATAAAAGAAAAAAAGTTGAAATATTACTTTCAGGAAACTGGCCCTCTTTGAGAAAACCTGGGATTCCGTTGATCAAGTACCATTCAGACTCTCTTTGAGATGGATAATATTGCCATATTTTGATGGCAGAGGATGCACTTCTTTCTCTTTCCGCCTGCCTCTTACTCTAAACGTTTTCAATTTCTATTCTTTTTGGACTTTTTCCTTTTTCTGTGTAATTAGTCTCTGTTTTGTAGGTCATATGTTGTACATAGGCCGACATTTGTTACATGGTGTGCAATAGAACGGCCGGTGTGGTGCACACCACAAGCGACTTTCTCAGCTAGGGTTGTGGTCCTAGCCATCTTTTCTTTTGAGGAGAGGGGGCCAGGGCTGACATAAGGTTGATATCTGTTGGTTTCATTCTATATATAACCTCTCCATAGCGGAGTTTTCAATGGTTAGGTGGAGAAGATATTTGCTTGGGTTGTATTCTCCTGTGATGTTACTTATTGCAGATAATTGCATTACAGTTGGTTATGTAATCATTGGATACCATAATGTTTCTACTTTGGGCACTATGCCTTTGAATGCTAGAATGTATCAGGAGGTGGATTTGTATTCCTCCCTTGCCACAGGTTTTTATGATGGCTTTTGTACTTCTTTGAAATACTTAATAAAAATCATTGAAAAAGAAATATTACTTTCGGGTAAATGTCATTTGCTATTTCTCTACCCAAAATGGAAGTATTCTGTACCAACCTGGGCAGCAATGAACTGCTTCAACCCATCTACAGTCATGCCCCTTCGTAAAACTCCTCGTACAGTTGGGAATCTGGGATCATCCCTGAAAGAGAAATTGGTATATTAAAGCTGAACTCCAGGCAAACAGCTAAATAAACAGATAAAATACACGAGGAAGCAATTTTACCTGCCAAATGATTTGTATTTCTGCCTATCCAGTCATGAGATATACACAGCATAACCCTGTCTGGCAAAGTAAGGCTCCATTTAAACAGGACACTGTTTCAACCTCCCCTGAACGTTTTATCTTGACAGCTAGAAACCGGCGTCTAAAATGCCCATTTTATATGCCACATTTAGTGGCGTTTTGCCACTTTCACGTCTAGGAGCGTTTTTGAAAAAAAAAAAAAAATGGAAACGCCTGTAAACAAAACGCTCCTAGATGTGAGTTACCGAGTTTAGAAGCTGTTTGGCGTTTCAAATGCCTCTGAACTGGCATCTGAACCCATTTTTTTGTGTTCCCAAAAAAAGCCTCTAAACTCAACTGCCTGGAAACGACCTTAAACAACCCTGTGTAAATGTACTGATAAGATAAAGGAGAGTTCAGGAGCAGCTGAAAAAAATGCCCAAATGCCTCTAAATGTCCGTTTACCAGCAGCAGTGTAAATGAGGCCTAAGAGTTTCACCGTTGCAGTTTACCTTTACTTACAGGTCTCCTCCCCACCCAGTGAAAGGATATGGACAGTGAATGGAGAAGTAGCACACTGATGAGCTCATCTCTGTATCACTCCGCTTTCTCCTGCTGTTACCATGCAGAGTTTGGCTGGTTCAGTAGGGACTAGATGAATTTCGATTAGTGTGTGGCCATCCCTTCTTGACAGAAGTCAATCAGCTTCTCTAAAATGTTGGAAAAATGTTTTCAAATCAACGACTGCAGCCATTGATCAGTGTATTCTGACAGCATCGGGAGAGGTGTACTGGCAAGGGGGATTCCTCCACGCACCTAGTCTGTAAATATGCTTGTTGTTTTACATTCAACTCTATTGCACTATGTATAAATGTTTAAAATATCTTTTCTACAGAAGTAGGGATTTACTCCCTAATGGTGGAGGGGGGCTGCATGCTACTTCGTTTTCCCATCTAAAGGCACACTAGAAGTCTGAACCTAGAGATTTATACCATGTCTGCAGTTTTCATTCAAATTAAATTAAAAATATTCCATCCAAAGACAGCGTGCATAAAGAGATCATTTTTTTTGTGCTGCATCCTTAGAAAATACTCAGTGCTCTGCGAATTCCAGGTCATGTGTTAAATGTTTAAAAAAAATTACATAAACTGTGTAGACTTCATTTGTATTTCTTTAAGACAAAAGAAGAAACAAGGACACTTTATTTCAAGGGACTAGAACGGTTATCTTTTACAGTGCATCATACAGAAAAACACAGGACTGGAAAGGAGGCTCTTATAATAAAACTTTTTAAAAAATGTAACCACTTCAATACCGGACACTTTCCCCCCTTCCTGCCCAGGACAATTTTCAGCTTTCAGCGCTGTTGCACTTTTAATAACAATTGCGTGGGCATGCAACACTGTACCCAAAGTATATTTTTATCGTTTTTTTGAGACAGATAGAGCTTTCTTTTGGTGGTATTTGATCATTACTGTTTTTTTTTTCTAAACAAATAAAAAAAAAAGACAGAACGATTTGGAAAAAAAAAAGTTGTTCTTTGTTTTTGCTTTAAAATTTTGTAAATAAGTACGTTTTCTCCTTCACTGACAAGCGCTGATGAGGCTGCACTGACGGCACTGGTGAGGTGGCAATGATGATGAGGCACCAATATGCAGCACTGATGGGCAATGATAAGCATCACTGATAGGTGGCATGAATATGCAGCACCGATGGGCATTGATACGTGGCACTGATGGGTATTGTTAAGCGGCATTGATGGGCACTGATAGATGGCTCTGACAGGCAGCACTGATAAGGAGGCACTGGCAGGCATTACTGCTGGGCACTGATTGGCATCGCTAAAAGGTCACACCCGGTGGTCCTGGGTGGCATCCCTGGTGGCCCTGGGGGTCAACCCCGGGGGGGGCACTCCTCTACTTGAGTCTGTCAGACGCGAGTGAGGAAAAGCCGAAAAAACGGCTCTTCCTGTTTACACTGTGATCAGCTTTGATTGGACACAGCTGATCGCGTGGTAAAGAGTCTCCGTCAGAGGCTCTTTACCCGGATCAGTGATAGCCCCCGCGCGCGATCATCGCTACCCTGCTGGACATCATATGACGTCCAGTTAGGATATCTGAACCACTTTGTGCACGTCATATTGCTATATGGGGAGCGGGAAGTGGTTAAAGGACTATGGTGTCACAATGTGCAGCCATTGTAGATATAAACAGGGTTTAACAAAAAAGTTTTAATGTATCCTGATTCTGGCTGAATTTGTGATTTCAATTAATGCTACAAATTACAGTTTAGATGGCATTTGTTGAGGAGGTGATCCTGTCCGAATCTGTAATCATCATAATGTAGCCAAACACCAACCAGTATCATACATGGACTTTACACATACCAGCCATCCACAAGGCCTTCATTGACAAACCAAGTGAGTTTTCTCTTGGACAGCACGGTGTTATTAAGGTTTAGACGACTGTACTCCCAGATATAGGGCTTTCGGATACCCAAAGCATTGATGATCCAGTAAAACTGTTCATCCCGATCATGATATTCAGTTGTACGCAGAGCATGTGTCACTCCTTCTACACTGTCCACTATGGGGCAGGCAAAGTCATAGGTGGGATAGATGCTAGAAAGGAAAAGCAAAATGCATGACAGGTGAGGCTGAGTAACAAAAGAGAAAACACACAGACTAAACTAGCAGACTTTTCTATTTAGTAAAATGGTATTTAATAGCAGAGATGAAAGAACTTTTATATAGATATACAAGTGTATTTTGTTATATAAGCAACCAACTATTAGTCAAGATGTACTTACTTGTACTTGTTTCCTGTCCGTGGGTGTGGCTGGGTCTTGCAGCGGAACAGGGTGGGGTCTCGCATGCAGCCATTGTTGGAATTCATGTCGATCTTAGCCCGAAGACAGCAGGTTTGTCCGTACTCTGTGCCCTTCTTCATTTCTTCCCACATCTGCCAGTTCTTCTCCACCGCTGGGGGAAAAACATGGATTGTCAAAGAAGACAGAATGGATACTCCACAGCAAAGCTTAGGAAATGCTGATGTGCTGTAACCATGCAGATGTGGGGGTAAGCATCCTTGGTATTCACAAAAGCCAGAAAGTCTACTTGGTCACCAGATTTGCTGGATTCCATGTGGAATTTCTGGACCTGAATGAAGACATTCAGAACTTTGAGATCTAGGATGGGGCGCATAACCCACGCCCCCCCCCCCCCGCCCCTTTGGGTTTGGGAATGGTGTACTGGTTGGACAGAACTGAAGCAATGTCACTTTAATCCTGAACACCAGAGAGGGCTCAATGGAGATCTGCTAATCTAAGCGGGGACACAGGAAGGTTCAAGGTGAGAAACTGAGAAGGGGGCAGGTAGCAAAACTCCAGTTTATACAGTGCCTTGAAAAAGTATTCATACCCCTTGAAATTTTCCACATTTTGTCATGTTACAACCAAAAACATGAAATGTATTTCATTAGGATTTTATTTAATAGACCAGCACCAAGCGACACATAATTGTGAAGTGAAAGGAAAATGATAAATGGTTTCCAAAATGTTTTACAAGTTAATATGTGAAAAGTGTGGCATGCATTTGTATTTACTCCCCTGAGTCATTACTTTGTAGAACCGCCTTTCACTGCAATTACAGCTGCAAGTCTTTTTGGGGATGTCTCTACCAGCTTGGCACATCTAGAGAGGACATTTTTGCCCATTCTTATTTGCAAAATAGCCCAAGCTCTGTCAGATTGGATGGAAAGCGTCTGTGAACAGCAATTTTCAAGTCTCGCCACAGATTCTCCATTGGATTTAGGTCTGGACTTTAACTGGGTCATTCTAATACATTAATATGCTTTTATCTAAACCATTCCATTGTATCTCTGGCTGTATGTTTAGGGCCGTTGTCCTGCTGGAAGGTGAACCTCTGCCCCAGTCTCAAGTCTTTTGCAGACTCTAACAGGTTTTCTTCTAAGATTGCCCTGTATTTGGCTCCAAAAACCTTCTCAACAACCTTGACCAGCTTCCCTGTCCCTGCTAAAGAAAAGCATCCCTGCAACATGATACTGCCACCACCATGTTTCACGGTGGGGATGGGGTGCTCAGGGTGATGTGCAGTGTTAGTTTTCCACTACACAGAGCATTTTTAATTTAGGCGAAAAAAGTTCAATTTTGGTCTCATCTGACCAGAGCACCTTCTTCCACATTTGCTGTGTCCCCCACATAGCTTCTTGCAAATTGCAAAAGGGACTTCTTATGGCTTTCTTTGAAGAATGGCTTTCTTCTTACCACTCTTCCATAAAGACCAGATTTACAGAGCGCATGAATAATAGTTGTCCTGTGTACAGATTCTTCCACCTGAGCTGTGGCTCTCTGCAGCTCCTCCAGGGTTACCATGGGCCTCTTGGCTGCATCTCTGATTAATGCTCTCCTTGCCCGGTCTGTCACTTTAGGTGGACGGTCATGTCTTGGTAAGTGTACAGTTGTGCCATACTCTTTCCATTTTCAGATGATGGATTGAACAGTGCTCTGTGAGATGTTCAAAGCTTGGGATATTTTTTTATAACCTAACCCTGCTTTAAACTTCTCCACAACTTTATTCCTGACCTGTCTGGTGTGTTCCTTGGCCTTCGTGATGCTGTTTGTTCACTAAGGTTCTCTAACAAACCTCTGAGGGCTCAGCAGAACAGCTGTATTTATACTGAGATTAAATTACACACAGGGGTACTATATTTAATAATTAGGTGTCTTCCAAAAAGCAGTTGGTTCAACTAGATTTTAGTTAGGGGTATCAGAGTAAATGGGGCTGACTATAAATGCACGTCACTTTTCACACATTTATTTGTAAACATTTTTGGAAACATTCATCATTTTCCTTCCACTTCACAATTATGTGGCACTTTTAGCCTATCACATAAAATCCCAATAAAATACATTTACACTTTTGGTTGTAACATGACAAAATGTGGAAAATTTCAAGGGGTATGAATACTTTTCCAAGGCACTGTAGCCATGGGATACCATCTCCTGCCCTAGTGAGATGCAAGCTGTTTAGGCATCCACAAATGTTAACAAGTGTCCCCCCCGCTCTACAAAGCAGGGGTGCACTTTCATGCCAAGAAAGTTTTTGACATATTTCAAGTGCTAGACCTTGCAGATGGACTGGGAGTCGAGCTAGGGGGTGGTCCTAACACAGAGGTCAAGAAAATGGATAAAGAAAAGTGACATTTCTGAATAGTCAAAGAGGGAGAAGATTCCACAGTCTGTTCTTTAGGCTTCATCTGTTGAGGAATATGGGTGCTCTTGCCACCAAGTAGCATCCTTGATATTTTCAACAGCCAGTCCAAAGAGACATTGGGGTCAATTCACTAAGCGTTAAATACATCATGATTGAGTTAAAGCAATTCAGTGCTCAACTCATGAACGTGCAAAACATATGCAATGATTTTTATTCTCAAAGGTGACACTGAAATACTTACATACAGGGGAAGTACATACATGGGAGCGGTTTTATCTGGCAAAGGATTGGTATTTCTAGCTACTGACTCCTGAGATTTACAAAGCCCTGTCTGACAAAGCAGGATACCTGAGGATCTCTTTGCTGCAGCTTGCTAATTCCTACAGGCCTTATCCCGCCCCCAGCCTGTGACCAAAGAGTGAAAAATCAGCAGCAGACTGATGAGCTCATTTTCTAGCGTCTCCTCTCTCCTCCTATCAGCGTGCTCTTTGCTAGCGCACGAGCACTGCATCTCAGCCTGAGCTCTGCTGTGCAGGCAATTGAAAGTGGTCATTACCAAATCAAATTTGGGTACTTGCACTGCTTGCAATAAAAAAAAAAACACAACACATTTTTAATATATGCAGAGCTGCATTAATTGCGGTCTTTTATATCTGCCTGGAGTTCCAAATATTCACATGGCCTATAAATGCATGGCTTACAGTTACTTCTGTGCTTGGACTCCGTCCTCTGTTCACGCTCTGCTTTCATCTGTTCAGGGGGAGTGTCATCCACATAAGCCTTTCCCTCATTTATAAGCTTCTCTGCATATTGAATGATCTTCTCAAAGTGGTCAGAGGTGTATGTGAACTGGTCAGGCTTGATCTGCAGCATGGAGACATCTTCCAGGATAACCTAAACCAAAAATAATAGGTTCAACAGCTATCAAAATCCTGACGTCTGCAGTATCCACTCATATTTTCTTTATTCGTTTTGACAAGAGCGTTCAAGCCAAGGTTTAGGACTTAGCTGACAAATTCTCCTTGAAGCTGAATATTACTGAGATGACCACACAGAAAGCAGGGGGAAAATAAACCAGCATCTCACATATCCTCAATTTTATTCTTATACAGTCATAGTGTGTTATTCATGGATTCAAATTCCGGTCATCTCCAAGGCTGCATTCACACTATGGGGTGCGCTGTCATTCATTTTTATCGGCATCCCAAAACAAATGTACTTGAGACTCGGCACAAGTCAAGTGCTTTTTTTTTGGTTTGTACCAGTTTAAGGCCCATTACAAAAAAAAGTGGACACGGGGCACTGTTGAGTGCGGAGAGCCTGTTGAGTACCCCAATTGTGTGACCCTACCACTGATGTACTGTAAATAGTGGAAGGAAGGGGTATTAAAGCCATCCAGAGCACTATCGGGGGGGGGGGGGGGGAAGAGTGATGCTCTGCAACAGTAGTAAGTTAATTGCTGGCAGCACAACATCCCTGCTTCGTAATCTGTACAGCAGCATCAATAGCTTTTGAAGAAAACTGGTTGACAAAAGCTGAAGTTTAAGGAGATCATGGCTGATGGGAGGGGACAGCAGGGTGATGTACATGGCCTCCTGAAATCATCACAGCACCCTGCCTTAGTACTCCTCTCAGGAGCCATCAGCCCTGATGAAACAGTAGGCTGGGTCTTGGGAGGAGTTAAGCATATATCAAATGCCTTAAAGTGGTTGTCAACCCGTGACAACCACTTAAACCCTACAGGTAAGCCTATAAGAAGGCTTACCTGTAGGTTCCCTGCATATCTCCCAAACCTGCACGGTTTAGGAGATATATAGTGTACTGTGATGTGCCTACGTCACCGGGCACATGCTCAGTGAAGAAATGGCCTCCGTGTCGTTTCTTTACTGAGGCCGTGCTGTGACTGGTGGCTCCCACATGTATACACAGGAGTGACATCACGCGACTCCGGCCAGTCACAGAGCCGGAGATCGCAGCCCCAGAAGGAAGAGGGGCAGAAGACGGACGCAGCCTGGAGCGGGGATATTGCGAGCTTCCTTTGCAGGTAAGTGGCACATAATGGGTTAATATGCGATGCATACTAGCCCATTATGCTTTTACATTGCAGGGTAAATGAGAGGAAGTAAAACCCATCAGGGGTTACTTCCTCTTTAAAGCTGAACTTCAGCAATTAATCTACGTGGCAAAAAAGGCATGCCACCTGCTGGACTTTCCTTTTTAATTTACATCTAGCACGTTTATGGAGCTGACAGAAGATAGCTTCTGGAGTACCTATGCTGGACCTTCAGGTCTCAGCTCCTTCAAGTGCAGAGTCAATGCAGCTGCTATTATGTGAACTCATTCACGAAATACAAAGGCTTCTGTAAATGGGCAGCAGAGTGGAAGTGCAGGCATAGCTGCTGTGTGTGCTTCTCTCCCCTTAGAGCCCTAAGTGTATCCTCTGGGAGTGCCATAAAGCTGTCAGAATAGAGATCAATACAGGCGGTGACTTGCACCTCCTTACACTTAAAGTGGTTGTAAACCCTTTACAACCACTTTAACCTATAGGTAAGCCTATAATAAGGCCTACCTGTAGGTTCCATGAATATCTCCTAAACATGCACGGTTTAGGAGATATACACTATACTGGCATGTGACGACGTCATCAGCAGATGCGCAGTGAAGAAATGGGCAGCCGTACTGTTTCTTCATTGACATCGTGCCGCAGTTGGCGGCTTCCGCACGCATGAGAGGGGCGAAGATGGACGCAGCCTGGAGCAGGGACAGTGCAGGCTTCGAATGCAGATAAGTGACACATAATATGCTATTATGCGATGCATACTAGCCTATTATGCTTTTACTTAGCAGGGTGAATAAGAGGAAGTAAAACCAATCAGGGTGTACTTCCTCTTTAACTCATAGTATGCCTGTACATTTATCAAAGTTTATGAATTCCTGGAACTCTGTTTTATTTGGTGGATGTCAGTCTGGAGGAATAGGAGTTCCTAGACAGGCTACATTTGCATGGACACCACCCTAGGTAACACCCATATGTGATGCTTAGTCTCCATGATTGAAAGAACTGAAATCCCCTGAAAGAAAGGGTGGGTCAAGGCCAATCAGGTTGGGGTGGAAAGAGCCTGACCAGGCTTTTAGTAAACCTTTGTGTATTCCAGTGTGCTGTGCCACTTGCCCATTGACAAGGCTTATTGGTATGCTATTCAAAATTACTAGAACATACAGTGGATATTAAAAGTCTACACACCCCTGTTACAAATGTCAGGTTTCTGTGATGTAAAAAAAAATGAGACAAAGATAAATAATTTCAGAACTTTTCCCACCTTGACCTATAAACTGTACAACTCAATTGAAAAACAAACTGAAACCTATTTTTTTTTGGGGGGGGGGTAAAAATAAAAAACGAAAATAATGTTAAAAACTTGTGGTAAATGGGTGCAAGTACACAAGTACAAGTGCCTCTGATTAACCCCAAATAAAGTTCAGCTGTTATAGTAGGTCTTTCCAGGCATTTTCTTAGTCGCATCTTACAGCAAAAGCCATGGTCCGCAGAGAGTTTCCAAAGCGTCAGAGGGATCTCACTGTTAAAAGGCATCAGTCAGGAGAAGTGTACAAAAGAATTTCCAAGGCATTAGATACACCATGGAACACAGTGAAGACAGTCATCATCAAGTGGAGAAAATCTGGCACAACAGTGACATTTCCAAGAGCTGGACGTCCCTCCAAAATTGATGAAAAGATGAGAAGAAAACTGATCAGGGGGGCTGCCAAGAGCCCTACAGCAACATTAAAGGAGCTGCAGGAATATCTGGCAAGTACTGGCTGTGTGGTACATGTGACAACAATCTCCCGTATTCTTCATATGTCTGGGCTATGGGGTAGAGTGGCAAGATGGAAGCCTTTTCTTACCAAGAAAAACATCCAAGAGCTACATTTTGCAAAAACACATCTGAAGTCTCCAAAAAGCATGTGGGAAAATATGTTATGGTCTGAACTTTTTGGCCATAAATCCAAAAGATATGTTTGATGCAAAAACAACACTGCACATCACCAAAAGAACACCATACCCACCGTGAAGCACGGTGGTGGCAGCATCATGCTTTGGGGCTGTTTTTCTTCAGCTGGAATAGGGGCCTTAGTCAAGGTAGAGGGAATAATGAACAGTTCCAAACACCAGTCAATATTGGCACAAAATCTTCAGGCTTCTGCCAGAAAGCTGAACCTGAAGAGGAACTTCATCTTTCAGCATGACAACGACCCAAAGCATACATCCAAATCAACAAAGGAATGGCTTCACCGAAGAAAATTAAAGTTTTGTTATGGTCCAGCCATTCCAAAACTTTGGAAAATCTGTAGGGTGATCTGAAGATGGCTGTGCACAGAAGATGCCCTCACAATCTGACAGATTTGGAGTGTTGCCATGCTGATACTCATACCCAAAAAGACTAAGTGCTGTAATGAAATCAAAAGGTGCTTCAACAAAGTATTAGTTTAAGGGTGTGCACACTTATGCAACCATATTATTTTAGTTTTTTATTTTTACTTCCCTCCACCTAAAAGATTTCAGTTTGTTGTTCAACTGAGTTGTACAGTTTATAGGTCACATTAAAAGGTGGAAAAAGTTCTAAAATTATTTATCTTTGTCTCATTTTTTTTACATCACAGAATCCTCACATTTTATAAGGGGTATGTAGACTTTTTATATTACACTATGTACATTACTGCAACACAATAGTGTGAATAGCCCATTAAGTATTTACATAGGTGGCCTCAACTAAAATTATTTAAACAATATACAAGAATGGTGCAAAATGAGTAAAGCAAATCAAAAAATGTCCTTAGAATACTGATAATACAAGTCCTTGGAAATCCAATGTGTGAACGAAGAACACTTTTTCATGGCTGCAGCACCACACTGGAGCAGGATCTTGGGTGAATCCTACTAATACATATACAAAACAGAGAGAAAAAGAGAGACAAAACATATACATAATCATCCTAAGTGGGTTCTAGGACGAGGTCACACCACGACGTCGGTAC
>BLSH010238340.1:500830-523433 GCA_018402905.1 Glandirana rugosa
GACTCCGCCCCCCGGGACTATACCCTCCTGACCCCCCCCCCCCTCCTGCACTATACCCTCCTGACCCACCTGCACCCTCCTGAACCTTCTGTACTGTGTCCTCCTGACCACCTGTTCTCTGCCTTCATAATACTGACCTCTGTATACTTCTCTTCACCCTATTGACCTCTATACACTTGCCTATATACTACTGACCTCTGCAGGGAAGTGTACAGAGGTCAGTAGTTTGCAGGGAAGTGTACAGAGGTCAGTAGTATGAAGGGAAGTGTAAACTACTGACCTCTGTACCCTTCCCTGCAAACTACTGACCTGTGTACACTGCCCTGCAAACTACTGACCTCTGTACACTACACTGCAAACCTACTGACCTCTGTACATTGCCCTGCAAACTACTGACCTCTGTACACTACACTGCAAACCTACTGACCTCTGTACATTGCCCTGCAAACTACTGACCTCTGTACACTTCTTTTCATCCTATTGACCTCTGTGCACAGCACCACATTCTATTGAGCTCTGTACACTTCCCTGCATACTACTGACCTCTGTACACTTCCCTGCATACTACGGACCTCAACACTTCCCTGCATACTACGGACCTCTGTACACTTGCCTGCGAGCTGTGACTTGGCTCGGGTTCCCCCATAGCAAGCTGCTTGCTGTGGGGACAATTAAAAGGAGGGAGGGACTAGGAGAGCCGAAGAGGGACCTACCACTTTAACTCTAAAAAGTACACGGAGGCCCACTGAAAGAGCATTTTTTCCTATCTCTGTTTTTTTTTTATACTAGAGTACAGTTTTAAAATGAATCTGTCTGATTTCTGCTATGCATACATTTATGGGAAGATAATGTAAAAGTTGAATAAGTTAAAGTGGTTCTTAAATCAAATTTTTGTTTACCTTAATATATTCTATGAGCCGCCAAGCGGCACCATGCGTGTCCATAGATGCACAGAGGCCAGCTCAGGAGCAAGCCCGCACATGTTCTCTCACAGAAAATGGCTTCCTATGGTGGCACACGGAGAAGAGGAGGATTTAGGACAGGGCTTGACAAATTTACCTTGAATCTAGGAGCCAGCTAAAAAAGTTAGGAGCCAATTTTTTATAGCGCAGAGCAGCCAGTCAATAACTCCACCATTACATCAGGGTTATAGGCTGGCCAGAAAGAGTGACACTAAAAAATCTGTTATTGGGAAAACTCCTTATTATGCCAAATGCATTGTGACTGCGGCATGTAAAACACCCTCATCTGCTGCCTAAGGGAGGCCAAAGGTGGGTGGCAAAAACATGTCTCTACTGCACATTTTTACCACCCAACTTGTACATCTAAACAAAGCCTTAGTGACATTGTAAATAAAATACAAAAAAAAGGTGAAAAGTATTCCAGCGCTGCTGAACTTCTGCTGCCTCTTTGCAGCCACTTCCTGCCTACATGTGTGTCCCCCACAGTGACTTTTCATTGCTCTGGTGGGTTTCCGGTCACCATGAAATACTGGAGCCCAGCTGCACAGAGTGGTAATTGTTGATGGTACACAGGGCTTTATCACAATTTTGTTGCTTAGAATAAAGGTCACTTTTCTCGCGGTGTAACATCAACTTTCATATTATACAAAAATAAAAAATGGGCTAACTTCACTGTTTAGTTTTTTTTTATTCATTAAAAGTGTATTTTTTCCAAAAAATTGTGCTTGAAAGACCGCTGCGCAAATACCATGTGACATAAAATTTTATTCTCTAGGGTCTCTGCTAAAAAATAATATATAATGTTTGGGGGTTCCAAGTCATTTTCTAGCAGAAAACACTGAATATTTAATTGTAAGCCACTAATGTGAGAGAGGGTTTAGTCTTTAAATGGTTAAACTTTCCTGATAGCCCGGAGATCATTGCTTTGAAAGAACGAGAAGATACATTGTGTTTATTCTTCTAACTCTCAACAACTATCCGGGCAGCCTGTTTGTTACTTTTCTTCATTCTAAGTAGAAACAAATATCCCGGGCAGCGGCCAAGTGTAACAGCTGTTCGATGAAGCAGAGAACGGCTCTCGGCTCTCGCTGAATCTCACAGCTGTTTTACCATGGGGAGAGAAGGAACGGCTGACACTCGCCAGGACCCGATTTCTGGTCGCCATGGCGACCTGGCGCCTGGGGTTTGTCGAGGCCTGATTTAGGAGCACCAGCAGAGGGAACCCAGAAGAGGAGGTAAGGGACCTCTCTGTGCAAAACCCTTGCAAAAAGCAGGTAAGTATCACATGTATATTATTTTAGTAGGACATGTTAAAAAAAAATTACAACTGCTTCAATATGGTTTTAAAATATACTTAAAAAGAACCAAATTATGACTTGACCAATGGAAGAATATGAACATTTAGAACTAAAATTATCATAACTGTGCAGGCTTACCTAATGCCTCTTTATCTACTCTGTCAGTGTCTAACATTTTAGTCTGAGTTGGGGGTGAAGTGTTAAGGCCCATACACACGATCAGAAAAAATACCGCTTTCAAATCGATCGTACGATAATCTGATCATTAGTACACAGCTTTCGAGAGCTGATCACAGTTCATGCAAAATTAGCAGATGGGACAAGCATGGAAATGTTTCTCATTCAATACCAGATTATACGATTTTAGTTTATTCAGTACAGTTGTCATCTGAACATACAATACAAACACATTACATTACTTTCAAATATTTATTCTGTCTTATGAGAATTTTCATAACTTTAGTAACCTATTTTTTTTTTTTTTTATAGGAGACCAGCATGCAAAAAAAAAACAAAAAAACGGACGATCATTTGTCCAATAATCTCACCGTGCATACCAGGCATTATATGAAATCTGACAGTCACTGCTCTGTCAACTGCCTGGCCAGCAAATTTGGAAGCTGGGAGAAAGTGAGGTCAGAAACTTCACAAGAAAGGAATTTTCAGACTTGGAAAACTTCTGCCTGACTAAACCCAGATGAATACAGGAAAAGTAACTACAGCTAAAAAAGGGAGCAGATTTAAAAAATCTCACAGGAAAGCAAAATCATAACTTGTAAAGACACTGTCACCTTGTCCAATTTCCTTGCCCGTGCTTTTGCACCACTCCTGCCCCCTGGTATTGTCATAGACAGCGAGGGAAGGAGGAGCAATGGGGAGTGATGGCAAATTAACCATCAACGGTTTAGGTGGGAAGGGAGGTAGACTTTTAGTAAGGTGGCAGTGTCCCTTCAAACCGGAGACTCAGATTTTGCTTAAAGTGGGTGTAAACCCGGAAAAAAAAATTAATTAATAATTCTGCCTGGTAGAGTATAGCATGTCATATCATCTGTGCCCAGTCTTGCCACAAAGAGTTAATCCAACTGTGAGTAATCAGCTTCAGGAAGAGAAAGTCAGACTAACAGGGAAATACAGTCGATCCGCCCCTTTCTCTGTGAGTGACAAGCAATTTGCTCATCTCCTTCACACAGCAGAGAAAGTTTTACACTCCCCCCCCTCCCTCCCTCCTCAATGTCTCAGTATAGAGGTGGGTGGAGAGGCTTGTGACATCACAACTCCACCCACCAAACTCCAGCAAACAGATACCCTCTGATTTCAGAGATTTACAGAGTGGCTAGTGCTTACAGGAAGGACGTTTGAAAGGTAGGGATAGATGCAGGAGGCTTGCATGTATATATACATTAACACTGTGCCATTAGTTTATACTGGGTGAGGGGTGGGTTTACATCCACTTTAAAGTGGAAGTCTATGCGAACACTAAAGTACCTATATCTATTGTCACCCACGATCTAACACTAACCTATCTAGCCCTGTAAAGAAAAAATTAGTATACATGCCTTTTCTGAAGCTGATCCGACCCAATCTCCAGCGGCGGAAGCTTTGCAGGGGAGACAGCTGACAACAGCTGTGAAATGAATGGGGAGTGAAATCAACCATAGACTTACTATGGGGTTTCCGTTGTCAGACGTGTCCTCTGCACCTGCCTACACACCCACAGCTCAACGTGGGATCGGGTCGGATTGCCTGCAGAAAAGGTATGTATACTTTTTTTTTTTTCTTCACAGGGCTAGATAGGTTAATGTTAGAATGTGAGTGACTATAGATGTAGGGATTTTAGTTTTAGCATGGACTTCCTCTTTAAAGTGATTGTTAAGTCAGAAGTTTTTTTTATCTTAATGCATTAAGATAAAAAGCCTTCTGTGTGCAGCAGCCCCCCTCAGACTTACCTGAGCCCTATCTCTGTCCAGCGATGTCCAGGAGTGTCTCGGCCATTTAAGATATTCCCTCCTGATTGGCTGAGAGACAGCAGCGGCGTCATTGGCTCCCGTTGCTGTCAAAGTCAGTCAGCCAATCAGCAGAGAGAGAGAGGGAGGGCTGGACCGCAGCTCAGTGTCTGAATGGACACAGGGAGCTTTGACTTGGCTCGGGTGCCCCCATAGCAAGCTGCTTGCTGTGGGGGCACTCAGCAGGGAGGGGCCAGGAGAGCCGAAGAGGGACCCAAGGGGAGGAAGATCTGGGCTGCTCTGTGCAAATCCACTGCACAAAGCAAGTAAGTATAACTTTTTTTTTTTTTTTTTTTTTTCAATAAAAAGAACAGAGACTTTAGTATCACTTTAAACCCAGCTGTGCCCATTTTGCTTTAAAGCACCTTGGCATTTTTCAAAACTAATCTTAGAAAGTATTATTTTACTGAAAGGGTAATTGATGCTTGGAATAGTCTTCCAACAGAGGTAGTGAGTCAGTCAAAAGTAAGTGGTTTCAAACATGCTTGGGACAAACGTAGATCTATACTCAAAAAAAAGAAAAAAAAAAAAAAATATAAAATAAAATGGACAATCTTGATGGGCCACTTGTTTTTTTTCTGCCTTCACTTTTCTATGTTGCTACTGTAAATGCATCTAATAATAAAAAAAAGAATCAAGTTACGCAGAGCAGGATAAACCAGCCAAGAGCCTCCCAGCAGCTGAGAAAACGTGGCAGAACAGCTGTGCTCCCAAAGTAGAATCTCCAGAATACAGACAGTTGTTAGCCAAGCTCAGCAGTGCACGACTCTGGCGTTGGTGATCTTCCCCAACTACTTACAGAATCACCACACAAACCTGTAAGATCTGTATAACACATCTTTGGCGTTTCGTCCCATGGTGATTTTTGCATCATAAAGTTCAATTCAAATCAAATATCGCATTGGTGTGGAATCTATATTTTTCCGGATGGAAGTAACATTTAAAGTGATCATTGTTATGGGAACTGAAAAGTTTTGGGTTGTCACCAGAACAGGAAATCTTACAATGTGGATACTTGTTTTCTGTGACAACTGCCTAAAGCCTCCATCCATGCTAAACAGTGTGAATAATAGATGCCTCCATGCATGCTAAACAGTGTGAATAATAGATGCCTCCATCCATGCTAAACAGTGTGAATAAAAGAATCTCCCCTGCCAGCTGGCACCCACGGCTGTCAGAATCTCCGGTGACGGTGACAGCGCACTGTATGCAATCACTGTTCCATCAACCATTTTGCCCCTGGCTCCTTTATTATATCATTTTTAAAAAATCACCTTGACAACAGGGTCAATTCAGCAAGATTCGACTGAGTTTTGAGGGGTCAATTGACAAACGGAAGTGAAAGAAAAAAAAACTTAGCAATGGGACACAGGTGACAAAAAAGGTCCTTGACAGGGGTCGCAAATTAATAGATAAAAACATCCTGTTGCTTTAAAGCATGTTTTACAGCACAGTTCTTGTGCTGTGTTATTTGACCCCCTTTAACACCTGAAAGACCTGGCTGATCCTGCCTGGTTCTGCTCTCCCCTTTGTAAGCTGACCACGGTTAATCATGGCTGCTGAGCCCTGACACTGTGGTCAGTTTAAGTGCCTCCATCATCTGCTTTCTACTCTGTGCTCCCTCCATCCTCTTCCCCCCTTCTCTCCCTGCTTATCAAGCTCTGTGTCAGTGCCCACCCCCTCGCCTCCTGCTGCTTAAATTACTGTTCAATTTATACAGTATCCTCTCTGTTTATTATAATCAATTATGTGATAGCGCTGCCTATAAGGAAATTGTGCTCATATAATAGTGTCAGTGAACCATGACTAAAGTACTAAAACAGTGCTGAAACAAAACTGAGTGTAAATAGTTCATATAGTGTTCATGTAGATGAATAAAAATTGTGTAAGAACAATCTTGTTGTAAGCAGTGCACACCAAATTTTGTTGCTATAATAGACGTGCCTTGAAATAGAATCCACTCTGACTTGTGCTCCCTTCACCAGGTGCAATGGAAGCTCACCTCCTTAAAAAGGGTCAAACACTCTATAAGGCAGTATGAATCTCCCGCGCAAGTGGCTCCATATAGATCACCCGCAGCTTCTTCAAAAAATACTTTACAGGGACAAGACACCCTTTGAAGTCGGGTACTTCTCCTTTAAGAAATGGCTCTGTAAAGATCACCAGCAGCTCAAAACCAACAAAAGACAAAAAGTGCTTCCAATAGTGCAGTACCTGGGGGTTAACTCAATGAACCTCACCACCCCAACTATTTATATTGCACTCACATTTATAATATTAAAATACAGCATGTAAAATACATATCCAGCAGTTCTCACGTGTATCAAATAAACACCACCACCAGGCTCTACTTCTACGCGTTACACCACCAACCCCGTGGCTTCATCTGGAGAGCAAGCTAGGTACTGCACTATTGGAAGCACTTTTCGTCTGTTGGTTTGGAGTTGCTGGTGATCTTTACGGAGGTTTTTCACCTTCATGCATTCTATGCATAAAGGTGAAAAACCTTCTGTAGTGCAGCAGCCCCCCTTTATATTTACCTGAGCCCAATCATTCCAGTGACTGGGACAAGCCCAGCAGCTCCAGCCGCTGGCTTGGGTCCTCATTGGATAGATTAATAGCAGCTGGAGCCATTTGCTCCTGCTGCTGTCAAATAAATCTAGTGACGGGAGCCACGGGCAGGGCAGAGTCCTGCTGTCTGTGTCAATGCAGGACAGCAACAGGACTCGGGAGTGCGCCCGCACAGGTGCCCCCAGGGAAAGAGTCTCTCTGAAGGGGCACTTGAGAAGAGGAGGAACCCCGCCAGGGAACCCCAGAAGAAGAGGATCGGGGACCACTCTGTGCCAAACCGCTACACAGAGGAGGTAAGTATAACATGTTTATTTGTTTTAGTATAAAAGAAACTTTACAACCCCTTTAACGCTTAAAGCCTCTATTTCTCATGAATTGTTATTTTACCTCCTTAAAAATGTAAAGCCTTTTTTCCAGAGTAAGAAAAAATTCAAATTTTTTTTTTTGCAAGATTTCTCTTCACTCTCTCCTGTAGATGCAACAGAAAATGAGAGGAAAAGACTCTGAAGCCAACAGATTTCCAGCCTTAGAGCGGTCATAGGAAGAGAAGTCACAATTAGATTTTGCCTCAGTTGTCGCTTCCGTGACAACTCTAAAATTTGGATTTATCATCACTCTGCCCCGTGACAATATGATCAGGGCTGACAGGGTGAATCTCTTGAGCAGGGGCACAGACATGAATAAAAACCCGACTCTTTTCTCGGTTTTAGTTTTTCATAAAACAAAGTCGTTTCCAAAATAAATCTATAAAGAAGGCCAGAGGCCTGTAAACACGCAGTCATGCGACCATTGCTCATACGCTTCTCATACCTCTGTCTGCTCCATCAGATTTGAGCCGTACAGTCCAGCTTTTGGAGCAAGTCGGGCCAGGTACCGGATAATGGCGTTCACATCATTGAAGGTTACTCCACTGCAAGAGAATAAAAAAAAAACCCCAGATATTATAGGCCAATCCCAATCACAGTCATTACAATTTTGCATGGCTGCAGAACTGTTAATCAGGTGCTGGTTTCATAAATCTCTTAAGGGATTCCAGCAGTGAGATATCCCAACTGGTTTGCATTAAATTACAGTGTCTGATGGCATCCTATGGATTATCAATAATCTAGAATAATAACAGAGTACAGCTATGACACTCACTCATTATGGCCATGAGCACGAAACTGAAATCTCAGCACTGGAGTCTAAGAATAAGAAGATGACAGCAAAATAGTCACTGACCACCCATCATCCTCAATGAAAACTGACTGCATCACTGCAGATTGATCAGATCCTATTTTATTTAGATTATGCATCCAGAACCAGAAATAAATGTTAGTTGTTCAAATGAACAATTTTCTAGCAATTTCAACCATTTTCAGCCAGCTTTTGATCATCTGATGCATGTGATCTCTTTTTTCTTCACCTGTTTTGCAGAGGGAGGATCCTCAATAATTCAAAGAGCATTGATGACATCCGTGCTGCACTTTGCATCATTATTGTGCCGGGAGCCATGCTGACACCCCTCAGAGGGAGGGTCCATGACACCCTGCACTGATAGGATTTTCTCAGACTCCTGAGAAAGGGCTCATTCACAGAGGCAGAAAAAAACACCGTTTAGATATGTACAGCAGATCGTTTTGTACGCATCTAAAGGCAACATGATAGTAATCAATTAGCCCATATACATGCAAAAATGCGCACTGCGTTTAGATGCACAAAAAAACAAATCACCGCTGCATCCAGGGCTACACAGATCTGCAGAATGTTAGGCTGCATTCACATCTTGTAGCTTGAAGCCTGAAGCTACAAAACGCTGGAAGGAAAAAAAATCAATGATTCTCTATGGAGATGGTTCACATCTCCACTCCAAAAGGCCTGAAGCCAAAAGTCTGAAAACGCCTGAAGCTCAAACAAGTTCTGGAAGTATTTTTGTAGCTTGATTTGGGCGTTTTTCTACTTTTTACATTGGTGACCTTTTGACCTGTACAAAATCGCGGCAAAAATTGCCGTAAAATCGCGGCAAACGCATGTATTTCTGCCTGAAAACGCTACGCCCAGGTGTAAATGCAGCCTTAATGCATATACGCCTAAACGCATGCACACATAAATGTGTAGCCATTCATTTGAACTGTGCATGTCTAAATTCTGTACACATCTAAACAGAAGTACAGTGCCTTGAAAAGTATTCATCCCCCTTGAGTTCCACATTTTGTCATGTTACAACCAAAAATGTAAATGGATTTTATTGGGATTTTATGTGATAGACCAACACAAAGTGGCACATAATTGTGAAGAGGAAGGAAAATGATAAATGTTTTTCAACATTTTTTGCAAATAAATATATAAGTGTGGCATGCATTTGTATTCAGCCCTTTACTCTGATACCCCTAACTAAAATCTAGTGCAACCAACTGCCTTCAGAATTCACCTAATAAGTAGAGTCCACCTGTGTGTAATTTAATCTCAGTATAAATACAGCTGTTCTGTGAAGCCCTCTGAGGTTTGTTAGAGAACCTTAGTGAACAAACAGCATCATGAAGGCCAAGGAACACAACAGACAGGTCAGGGATAAAGTTGTGGAGAAGTTTAAAGCAGGGTTAGGTTATAAAAAAATATCTGAACATCTCACGGAGCACTGTTCAATCCATCATCCGAAAATGGAAAGAGTATGGCACAACTTTAAAACCTACCAAGACATGGCCTTCCACCTAAACTGACAGGCCGGGCAAGGAGAGCATTAATCAGAGAAGCAGCCAAGAGGCCCATGGTAACTCTGGAGGAGCTGCAGAGATCCACAGCTAAGGTGGGAGAAGCTGTCCACAGGACAACTATTAGTTGTGTTCTCCACAAATCTGGCCTTTATGGAAGAGTGGCAAGAAGAAAGCCATTGTTGAAAAAAAGCCATAAAATGTCCCATTCGGAGTGTGCGAGAAGCCATGTGGGGGACACAGCAAACATGTGGAAGAAGGTGATCTGGTCAGATGAGACCAAAATTGAACTTTTTGACCTAAAAGCAAAACGCTATGTGTGGCGGAACACTAACACTGCACATCACCCTGAACACACCATCCCCACCGTGAAACATGGTGATGGCAGCATCATGTTGTGGGGATGCTTTTCTTCAGCAGTGACAGGGAAGCTGGTCAGAGTTGATGGGAAGATGGATGGAGCCAATTACAGGGCACTCTTAGAAGAAAACTTGTTAGAGTCTGCAAAAGACTTGAGACTGGGGTGGAGGTTTGCCTTCCAGCAGGACAACGATCCTAAACATACAGCCAGAGCCCCAATGGAATGGTTTAGATCAAAGCATATTCATGTTAGAATGGCCCAGTCAAAGTCCAGACCTAAATCCAATTGAGTATCAGTGGCAAGACTCGAAAATTGCTGTTCACAGACGCTATCCATCCAATCTGACAGAGCTTGAGCTATTTAGCAAAGAAGAATGGGCAAAAATGTCCTCTCTAAATGTGCAAAGTTGGTAGAGACTTCCCCAAAAAGACTTGCAGCTGTAATTGCAGTGAAAGGCGGTTCTACAAAGTTTTGACTCGGGGGCTGAATACAAATGCACCCCACACTTTTCACATATTAACTGGTAAAAAAAAATTGAAAACCATTTATCATTTTCCTTCCACTTCACAATTATGAGCCACTTTGTGTTTGTCTATCACATAAAATCCCAATAAAATAAATTAGCATTTTTGGTTGTAACATGACAAAATGTGGAAAATTTCAAGGGGTATGAATACTTTTTCATGGCACTGTGCATTAGATGCTTATTTTACATACTACCTTCTGCTAGCTCTGCCAGCAAGAACCTGCATTCAGTGCAGAAAATACGCACATGCCCATGTGAATGAGGCCTAGTGATGCTGGGCCCAAAAGACTGAGGAGATCATGTGGCAAGAGTAAATTACTGCAGGAGACAGTTCCGGTATGAAGTTGGGTACTGCAGCAAAAAAACACGTTTTTTCTTCTGTTGCTGTTGAACTTCAAAAAATAGCCTGGAGTTGTGCTTTAAAGCGTAACTCCACTTTTCTTGAGAAAAAAACATTTCCCTCTGGGTGATCTCTGTACATTGCAAGGATTATAACAAACTTTGTTGCAGATTCGTATCTTTTGTGATTCTGAAGAAAACTCTCTTTGATTCTCTGTGCCTCTGTACTGAATTAGTCTAATGGGAGTGGTTTTATAATTATCTGCCAGCTGTGGCCCCTGCAGGCTCCTAATGGGGAAATCTGCCTGGCCTGCATCCCTTTAAACATGTTCCTAATGAAAGTATCTCTCCAAAAATGACATTTTTGTTGCAGGGGATGCCTGAAATCTGACTTGCATCTTAGGCAGATTTCTGGGAAAATTGGCGAGCCAATCACACAAGCAGGAAATTAGGTTTCTGGGGAGTGGTCAGTATAGCAATATTTCATTGCATTTTCAGAAAATTAGAGCGGCTGCAGATTGAAAAAGAAGGGCAATTTTTAATAACATTTAATTACAATATAACTTGTGTTGCAATTACTGTATGTGCGCTATATTATTTTTTTTTTTTCTTCATTTGTTATTTTTTTCCCCACGAAAGATGAGTTACCCTTTAATTAAATTGTAGAATTATCTACCCTTTATTTCTCTCCATTTTTGTAGGAAACCTATAGAGCACAGGCTGAGGCAGTAATTAACACCAAGAGTAACTGAATGCCTCACAGACCTCAGGGGTCAATGGATGCCATTGAAGGAAGGGGGGGGCTCACTCAAAGAAATTTTAAGTGTGGAAAGCAAAATGGAGCTCGCCCACCATAAGCAGCCCCCGCCCCGTTATGAGCCTGGATGTCATGCACTCTCCCCAGTAGGGTGGGCTAGTAAGATGCGCATTTGCCATAGCATCACAAATTAGAAGATGCCACAGGCAATGCTCAACCCTGCCACAGTGCAGTGCCAACAAGAACTCTTGGGAGCCATTCAGATGAGCACACAATGAGTGTGAGCAACGTGTACCAGGCCCCATGTCATCTTTCACATGACACAATTAGCAGCACAAGTGAGATCAAGAAAAATAACAGGGCTGTTAATAATGGCAAAGAGCTGACACTCACTCTGACTCTCGCAGGACAGTCTCCTTCCCATCCTCCACATGGATCTCGACTTTGCCTTTAAGATGGTCCACAATCCATAGTACAGCTGCAAGAAGATAACAAAACAGAATTAAAAAATCTAGGAATACTGTACATTCCAGTTATGAAAAAAAATGCTATAGCTTTTTAACGACTTCAGCCCGGAAGGATTTCCCAGGTTAGGACCAGAGCACTTTTTTGCGATTCAGCACTGCGTCGCTTTAACTGACAATTGCGTAGTCGTGCGACATTGTACCCAAACAAAATTTGCGTCCTTTTTTTCCCACAAATAGAGCTTTCTTTTGGTGGTATTTGATCACCTCTGCGTCATTTCTGATCACCGCTATAAACAAAAGAAGAGCGACAATTTTGCAAAAAAACCCAAATTTCTTACTTTTTGCTAAAATACAAATTCAAAAACAAAAATATAAAAAAAACATGTTTTTTTCATCGGTTTTGGCCGATTTATATTCTTCCTCATATTTTTGGTAAAAAAAAACAAAAAATCGCAATTAGCGTTTATTGATTGGTTTGCGCAAAAGTGGCCGCGTTTACGGATGATGAGAATTCATTTCTGGGGTCTTATTTTTTTATTTTTTTTTACTAGTAATGGCAGGAATCTGCGATTTTTAGCAGTACTGCGATATTGCAGCGGACATGTCAGACATTTTTGACACTTTTTTGGACCAATGACATTTATATAGTGATCAGAAATTTAAATGTCCACTGATTACTGTATAAATGTCATTGGCAGTGAAGGGGTTAACCTGCAGGGAGAGATCTAGGGGTTAACTGTGTTCCCTGGGTGTGTTCTAACTGTGGGGGGGCTGGGCTACCATGGGCATGAGAGATCTAACTGATCCCAGTGACAGGGATCAGTAGATCTCCCATGCCCCCACTAACAGAGCGGGGAACTGCTGTGATTACATTGGCGGTTCCCCGTTCTTTGGCTGTGGCCGCTCATCATGGCTCGCAGGCGGACATAGGGTCCGCCCGAGCCGCGGGCACATTCCTCAGGAGTGCTCCCCCTAGCGGTCACTCACAGATCGCTGCTATTTTACTGCGATTCGCGCCCAGCCTCCACACTGCCGCTGTAAATAGGCGGTGTGGAACCAGTTAAGTTGGTACTGTGTTTTTAAAAAAACACTACAGGCGGTCCCCTAGTTACAAACATCCGACTTACGAACGACCCCTACTTACAAACGGAGGGAGACAACAGGAAGTCACAGGAAATCTCCCCCTAGGAAGAGAAATTCACTCCTGTAAGAGTTATGGGAAAAAGGTGTCTCCACTGATGCTTTATCACCAAGGTTTGTTTCCCCAACAACTCAAAATTTTCAAAATCCAATTATCATTGGGACAGGAAGTGAGGTGAAATCTTCTGAACAGAAACATAGACAGCAAAACAAACATTACAGGGGTGTTAACCCTTCCCTATGCTATGCAAAAAGCTTAAAAATATTTTTTTTTGGCTGATGCTACACTTAAAAAATGTGCCTGTTCCCACTTACAAACAAATTCGACTTAAGAACAAACCTACAGACCCTATCTTGTTTGTAACCCGGGGACCGCCTGTATACTGATCACATTTATATAGAGCAATTCCACTTTTGTTGATAAAAAAAAAAAACATTCCATATATATATATATATATATATATATATATATATATATATATATATATATATAGATAGATAGAGATATATATATATATATATATAGATAGAGATATATATATATATATATGTTTTAACTTCATTATGTAGACGATACCTATACTAACTTCAAAACTATCCCAGAAGGAGCCAGGTAACTCCGATACGCGTTGGTTCTGTTTATGCATTTCTTCTTATAGATATCGGTCTCTGTACGTAAAAATCATTGTGTGTACCTAATTATTTATGATGTATTATACATTTGATATTTTCACTTTTTAAAAATGTCTAATTTTAAAAGAAAATACTGTATACTCTCTTATGTTTTAAAGTCCCGTTATAGAGGGGGCATTTCATTTTTTTCCATATATCCTAGAGATGTTATAGTAAGCAGATATTTGAACCTACATTTTTTTTTTTTAGGTTTAAATAATGAACATAATTAGGCCGTATGGAGCAGAACATATCATTGCAGCATAAGTGGCAGTTGAGATCTCAGGCCCACCAAGAACCCCACAGGGCATAAAACTGAAACCTCAGCATGCATTCAACTGCCACAGATTTGTAGGAACTCTGTGCTACAGGAGTATGCTGTTTAGTGAAACCACATTTTTCCTCTGTACCCCTTACAGCACTGGTCAAGGCTCCCCATCATCTTTATATCTTGGCTCCTATGAAACCAGAATGCCTTGTATTCATTTAACCAACCTTCCTTTCCAAGTCCTCCAATCAGCGAACACCTTGTATTTATTGAAGAGAAAATACAAGGCATTCTGTGGACGATGGCAATGCCGCCATTAGGCCACAGCACCCAAGTGAATGAGCCCCAAAAGCTTTGTGAAAAGGAAATGACACAGGAAATAAACAGAAAGCTCACAGGAAAACAGCTAAAAGAATTAGGAGCTTAAAAGGCACGCATAAAAACGCTGGTAAACGTGAGTGTTTCCATATAAGTTTTTACCTACATTTATTATAATAGACTTGTAAGGGAATGCATAATTCACTTGAAACAAACAAAATTCCATCATGTAATAAAAGATAAGAAAAAACAGCCGGCAACTCCGTAATCCTCTAATGACTTATTCATGC
Organism: Glandirana rugosa; assembly: GCA_018402905.1. Classification (NCBI taxonomy): domain Eukaryota; kingdom Metazoa; phylum Chordata; class Amphibia; order Anura; family Ranidae; genus Glandirana; species Glandirana rugosa. The sequence continues at coordinate 515,493 of BLSH010238340.1, forward strand.
AGACCACACCAGTGAGTACAAAAATACAAATGGCAGACTAGTTTCGGCAAACAAGCCTTGATCACTGCACTGCTACTGCGGACAATGTCCCAAGGTCACCTCTGTCACTTTATACAAATTTTTTTAAAAAGTTCAAAAGTAAAGAAATAACATTGAGAAAGTGTCTTTAGCATTAGACAGGAGGGAAGCATCGCCAATTTACTAAACATCATTGTTTTTGCAGGCCAAGTTTCTCCCATACATCATATCCAAGGTTCCAAAAATGTAAAGTGGGTTCGCGAGGCTAAAGAACAACTGCCTCAGAGTTCCAGAAGAGATCAGAACCCTGAAAGAAATGACTCTACAGTCGACCAGAACCACCAATTCCACGTCTGCATCTCCAGGTGGATGGAGCAGAGCACAACATGTCCACTCTGCCGGGACAGGGTCACTTATCATATATGTGTAGGTTTCCTACATCTGTTTCTATCACTTTTACAATTCCAAAGTAAAAGTGATTGTTTTTTTAATATCTGGCAGAAACATTTAGAAATCATTTTGTTCATTAAGAACATTTCCTTTGTTTAACTTTTCTTCTCTCACATACAGTCCGAGTTTGATCTATCAAATTATGGACAGATGGGTGCTGTCATCCCTGGACTATTATCATCTCTACAGCCACCGGTTAGGATGGACTTTGATCGTAAAGCAAATACTTTCCGAATTCATAGACCCACCAGAGATTAATAAGCGAACAACTTCAGCAGCAGCAGGTAAACCATGGCTAATAGAAGGATAGACTTCTTATATTATTCTTTCCAACTAACAAAATGGACACTTATTGGAAAATAGAGATCCTTACCCTTGTGTGATAGCTTTGTGAATGGAGCCTATTGACACCGGATCCCGTTATAGTGAATGTAATCTATGAGGTTTGCTATAATGCAGATCCTTGTTACAGAGTGATTAGATGCATAAAATCCATTAATAAATTGGTGAATCAGATAAATAAAGCCTTCTGCTCTGTAAAGGAAGTTACAAAATGAACATTCGCTTTGTATTTGCTCAGAATCATGTCCACCAACTGATTTGGATTGTCTGCTCAGATGCCAAAGGCTATATAGTTCTTACAGGGCTAAATCACTGATAGTTGATACCTCAATTGCTGGTAAATGGTGGAGGTACAAGTGAAGCTCCTGGTGTCACCGAGAAGGACATGAGTAGAACCCATTTGGTTTACAGGAAGCAATAAAACCTAACAGAGTTTCTAATCTTTCCCTGCACAATGGAAAGCAAAACAGGAAAGCATGTACTGGGTGATTCATTAGCTGCTGCGGCTGAATCAGGAGATGGATGCATGAGACAAGAACCTGTCCACTGTGCCGGCTTAAGGCCGTACACACGGTCTGAAAATCGGACGACAGATCGTCTGTTTTTATTTGCATGCTAATCTCAGAACGAATCGGAAGAGTTTACTAAAGTCACGAAAATTCTCGTACGACAGAATAAAAAAAAAAAAAAAATCGGAAATGATGTCATGTGTTGTAGTGCATCTGTATTGTATTTTCGGACGACAGCTGTACTGATTAAACGAAAATCATACGATGAGTTATTATACGATCATAAATGTCCGATCGGATATTATCGGATGAACTGTCATGATCGGCTCTCGTAAGCTGTGTACCAACGATCTGATTATCGTACGATTGCTTCGTAAGCGGTATTTTTCGTCCGATTTTCAGATCGGGTGTACGGGCCATTAGGGTTACTTGGCTGATTCCGATTTGAGTCTTTTCTCCAAAAACAGCCCACCTTGTCCATTGTTGGGTGACAGTAAGGCTCCATGCACACTGGCTTAAAAAAACGTTGCTTCTACAGGAGTTTTGTGTTCTGCCTGTAGAGGCAGCTCAATGTTATCCTATCCATGCACATTAGGATGATTACAGGAATATTTTGAGCTCAACGTTTAGAGGCAGGAAAAAAACCCTTCTGGTTTGCATTTCTGATTGGAGCTTAATGGCACAAAAAGCATAAAACTCTTCTAAACTCATCTAAACTTTGTACAAAAAATGCTCTATATGAACATTTTTTTACTGCCAAGAGAACAGACATTTTTAAGGCTGGGTTCACATGATTGCCGCATGCGGCTCACAGCAGGGTTCCGGTGCATCTCCATTCACCATTTCAGGTCCAATTTCAGCCCGAATTTTGGGCTAAATTCTGACCTGAAACGGACCAAAACATGCACAGGACCTCTGCAAATTCGCACCGGAGCCGCAGCGGAGATGTGTGAACCGGCTCCATATAGAACTGGCCACAATCTCCTGCTAGGTGAATCGGATATGGGGAAATCCACATCCAATTCACATAGGAGTGAACCCAGCCTTAAGCCCAGCATGCATGCAGTTTTGTTAGCTGGTAGATTCTGAACATTTTTTTGCTGAATAACTATTTATTTTATGAAACGCTTCATGCATATTTCTTCTCTCCCACAGATACAGTTGCTGAATTGTGGACAGATCACCATCGCCCACCAAGCCATCCCTTTCCAGAGATAGAGAATTAGTTTGTTTGGTGTGCAAGTTCAGTTCATGAGTTCTGTGACATCAAAACGGATGAAGTATTCATCTGTTTTTCATCCGTTTTTTTATCTGTGGTCAGTTTTTTTCACATCCACTACCAATGCAAAAACGGGTGAAAAACTGACCATTCGTCAATTTACATCAGTTTTTCGTCCGATTTTTTTGACGGATGAAAAATAGAACTTTCATCCGTTAAAAAAACGGATGTTGACGGAAGCGGATGAAAACTGATGCAAATGAATGATCATCCGTTGTCATCCGTTGTCATCCGTTTTTCCATAGAGTTGCATTGATGTCCGTTTTTCATCTGTCAATGGATGGATGAAAAACTGACAAACGTTCCATATGTGTGAAAGGGGTCTACTTTGCATTTTCACAAAAATTTCAACACGTTGGCTGTGTGCGCATTTGCTGTGTGCACGTGTGACGTGTGCGTTACTCAGGTGTGTGTTATGTAGGCGTGGGTTAGTTAATCATTAATTTGGGCGCACAGTGGCATAGTGGTTAGCACTCATGCCTTGCAGCACTGGGTCTTTGGTTTCTTATTCCAACCAGGATATTGCCTGCATGGAGTTTGCATGTTCTCCCTGTGCCTGAGTCGTTTTTTTGCCGGGTACTCTGGTTTCCTCCTACCCCAAAGACATGTTTTATAGGGTAACTTTCTTAGATTAGAGTGATTAGAGTAGGGACTGGCCAGGGAGGGATTACTTTGACGCGGTTGGCCAGCTTAAACATGCATTGCAATGTGTGAGTGAACTAAATCCCTGTTTTCATGCAAAGTTTACTAGAAAGGGTATAGCAGTGTGCAGAGTGCTCATTCAGAATTCTCACTGTTAACATGTGGTCACACCACCCCTTTTAGTGCCTGATGGGTTTAAATACAGTATCTCACAAAAGTGAGTACACCCCTGACATTTTTGTAAATATTTTATTTCATCTCTTCATGTGACAACACTGAAGCACCGACACTTTGCTACAATGTAAAGTAGTGTAGGGGGGGGGGGGTACAATTTCATCACCAGAGTTCCTACATAACTCTAAACTGATGACCTGTAGGGCCTTTGAAGTGGTTGTAAAGTCCACTAACATGCAAAGCAAAGACATTATGAGCTAGTATGCATACTAGCTCATTATGAAATACTTACCTTGGAACGAAGCTGTTGCAGCGGTCTCGGCACACCGCTGTGACCGGCAACATGCTTCTTCTGGGTCTGCGGCTCCATCCAATCACAGCGCGGGCCCCAGCGTTGTGATTGGCGGAGCCGCGCTGACGTCACTCCCGCGCATTACGCACGGGAGCCATCACTTACGGTATGTCAACAGAAGAAATGGCACCCTGGGCTACCCCGGGTGTCGATTCTTGAGTGCGCATGTGCCGATGATGTCAGAATATGCAGATACAGGAAATCTGTACGGTTTAGGAGATATTCCCGGGACCTACAGGTAAGCCTTATTGTAGGCTTACCTGTAGTTTAAAGTGGTTTGCAGACAGCAAAAAACAAACAAGGGATGGAATCTGTTCATACTCTATCCAAATCCAAAGAAAATAGTTGGTTATACATACACTTTAATAATTATGTCAATGCCCATAGCCCATCCACAGTTCTACTTCATTTTTTATGGAGTTTTTCTTATTTTATTACATTTATGTACAGAATATCACCAACAGTGACATGGATGTCATTTGTACCACTAGATGATCAGAACAATTCCCTCTACTTTAAACTTTTTTTTTTATATACAAAACAGGTTCTATCAGTGCAAATTCTTTATCTTCTGCTGATTAGGGATTAGGAGAACTGATTTTTTGCACACACCCAGAGTTTATGCCTTCTACTAAATTTTCCATGTTGTATCACAAACTTCAAATTAAAACAACTTGGTCACTGCAAAGAAAGATAACTGAACCAGCCAGCCTGGTAAAGAAGAGTTCTAATTGACACACCAGAGCCCTGCAGATTTCTGTGGTATCACCAGCTGACCACTAGAGTTTTATAGGGACACAGAAGGGACATAGCAGATCACACGTAGGGACACTCTGGTATCCAACAAATTTTGGGATGTAAGATGCTTTACACTAAGGACCCTTTAACACCAGAGGCGCTTTACGGGCGTTTTTTTCCCCCGCTAAAAACAACGCCTGCAAAGCGCCTCTAAACTGGCTCCTAATGCACCCCAGTGTGAAAGCCTGAGTGCTTTCACACTGGGGCGGCGTGCTTGCAGGACGGTAAAAAATCTCCTGCAAGCAGCATCTACAGGGCAGTGTGGGTGCAATGTATACACCGCTCCTCCACCGCCCCTACCCATTGAAATGAATGGGCAGCGCTGACATAGCAGCTGTACATCGCTTCGGGAGCGCCGCTCGCTGGCACTTTTAACCCCTTTTGGGGGTGTTAAAAGCGCACCGCTGCCGCACGAATAGCGGCGCCATAGCGTTGCTAAAAGCGCCGCAAATTAGCTGCGTTTTACCGCTAACGCTCGGGCGGCATAGGTGTGAAAGTAGCCTAAGAGTGGGACACCACTGTCCTTCTAATCCACCAGTCAAGTTCCTCCACCCCAAACTCACTCATCCATGTCTTTACGGACCTTGCTTTGTGCACTGGTACACATCATTTGGTGGAGGGGGGGTTATGGTGTGGTGTTGTTTTTTAGGGGTTGGGCTTGGTGAAGGGAACCAAGACATTTTGGACAATTTCATGCTCCCAACTATGTGGGAACAGTTTGGGGATGGCCCCTTCCTCTTCCAACATCACTGCACTCCAGTGCACAAAGCAAGGTCCATAAAGACATGGATGAGCGAAGGAACTTGACTGACCTGCACAGAGTCCTGACCTCAACCCGATAGAACACCTTTGGGATGAATTAGAGTGGAGACTGTGAGCCTGGCCTTCTTATCCAACATCAGTGCCTGACCTCACAAATGCGCTTCTGGAAGACTGGTCAAGTATTCCCATGCCAGTTTCTGTAAACAAGATTTCCCCTCATTCCATTATTTGTTTTGTGGGGAAAAAAAAAAATCTGTCCGGGGTCTCACTTTAGTTTAATCACGTTTATGGGTGTATAAAAAAATAATAAATATTATATTATATATATATATATATATATATACACATACATACATACACACACACACGGTGTGTGTATACACAGTATCTCACAAAAGTGAGTACACCCCTCACATTTCTGTAAATATTTTATTCTATCTCTTCATGTGACAACACTGAAGAAATGACACTTTGCTACAATGTAAAGTAGTGAGTGTACAGCTTGTATAACAGTGTAAATTTGCTGTCCCCTCAAAATAACTCAACACACAGCCATTAATGTCTAAACCGCTGGCAACAAAAGTGAGTACACCCCTAAGTGAAAATGTCCAAATTGGGCCCAAAGTGACAATATTTTGTGTGGCCACCATTATTTTCCAGCACTGCCTTAACCCTCTTGGGCATGGAGTTCACCAGAGCTTCACAGGTTGCCACTGGAGTTCTCTTCCACTCCTCCATGACGACATCACAGAGCTGGTGGATGTTAGAAACCTTGCTCTCCTCCACCTACCGTTTGAGGATGCCCCACAGATACTCAATAGAGTTTAGGTCTGGAGACATGCTTGGCCAGTCCATCACCTTTACCCTCAGCTTCTTTAGCAAGGCAGTGGTCGTCTTGGAGGTGTGTTTGGGGTCATCATGTTGGAATACTGCCCTGTGGCCCAGTCTCCAAAGGGAGGGGATCATGCTCTGCTTCAGTATGTCACAGTACATGTTGGCATTCATGGTTCCCTCAATGAACTGTAGATCCCCAGTGCCGGCAGCACTCATGCAGCCCCAGACCATGACACTCCCACCACCATGCTTGATTGTAGGCAAGACACACTTGTCTTTGTACTCCTCACCTGGTTGCCACCACACATGCTTGACACCAACTGAACAAAATAAGTTTATCTTGCTCTCATCAGACCACAGGACATGGTGGCCTGATTGTTGATGGTACACAGGGCTTTATCACAATTTTGTTGCTTAGAATAAATATCACGATTCTCGCGGTGTAATATCTTTCACATTATACAAAAAAAAAAAAAAAAAAAAAATGGGCTAACTTTACTGTTTAGTTTTTTTTAAATCATTAAAAGTGTATATTTTCCAAAAAAATTGCGTTTGAAAAACCGCTGCACAAATGTGTCATAAAATATTGCAGCAACCGCCATTTTATTCTCTAGGGTCTCTGCTAAAAAATATATATATATGATGTTTGGGGGTTCTAAGTCATTTTCTAGCAGAAAATACAGTTTTTTTTACTTGTAAGCAAAAACAATGTCAGAAAAGGTTTAGTCTTTAAATGGTAAAACTTCCTTTAGCTAGAGACTGAGAATATTCCTTTGATCTAAAACAACTAAAAGATACATTGTATGTTTTGTATCTTCTGTGCTTATAGTTAGTGTTTTTTTTGTTTTTTTTACTTTAACAGCTGTCAGCTTAGGCAGAGACCGGCTTTGAGATTAGATAGTGAGGGGAGGGAAGTATCGGCTGCTGCTCGCCAGGACGCGATTTCTGGTCGCCATGGCGGCCGGGGATTGGCAAGCTCTGGCCTAGGCCATCTTTATGTAGAGCAAGAATTCTTGTTTTCACATCCTCAGAGAGTTCTTTGCCATGAGGTGTCATGTTGAACTCCCAGTGACCAGTATGAGAGCGATAACACCAAAATTTAACACACCTGCTCCCCATTCACACCTGAGACCTTTTAACACTATTGAGTCACATGACACCGGGGAGGGAAAATGGTTAATTGGGCCCAATTTGGACATTTTTACTTAGGGGTGTACTCACATTTGTTGTCAGCAGTTTAGGCATTAACTCCTTGCCGATCGGCAATCGACGGCGACAAGGTGGCTCGTGAGCGCTAATCGCCGTCATACGACGGCGGCCGCGCTCACGAGCCTAGTGAGCTCGCACGCTCACTGTGTTCGGGGAGGGCCAGGGAGCGGGTGCGGCGGCTTCGATTGCCGCCGGCTACCCGCGATGGCCCCCCCCGGAGCGAAGGAACGGAGGTCCGTGTATGTAAAGCTTCGGCGGCGTGGGCGAGGGACCGGGAGGGGCTTGTGTCACTCGCACGCTCGAGTGATCCGAGCACTCGCGCCGGCGGCAGCATACTGCCGCTAATCGCGAGTGCTCGGTGGAACAGCGGCAGCTAACGGCTAGCCGTTCCTCAATTACGGATTTGACGACTGTTGTTTACACTCATGTGGGGATTCATTTTTACAGGTTTAACCCGGGTTAATTGGTAAAAGGGAGGGGCCACAGTACACTGAGTTATCACAATTTTCCAGAGTCCACACTTACCCCTCGTCCACACAATTTAAAACCACAATAGCGAGAGTATGACCAGT
>BLSH010238340.1:525602-538928 GCA_018402905.1 Glandirana rugosa
CCGTCGCGCTCTGGGCTCGCTCGGTACGGTCCAAGGGTCTTCTCGTGACCTGCTGGCGTGAACAGGAGGCAGGGGGAGTGTTGTCCGACGACGCCCGTCACCCTCTGGTCACGCGTGAGACAGCAATAGTAGTAGTCCATGAATTCAATCTGTGTCATTCTGTGACTACTATATATAGACTACGTGGTAATATACGTTTAAACTGTTTAATACTGGCGTTATTTTATTCTTTGTACTACCACTTAACTACCACCTGGATTTGAATTTCACTGGCACGGTAAATTAATTAATACCAAATACATACAGAATCACCTGGTCTCCCACTGCCCGCAGCAGCCTGTTGTGAGGGGGACGGAGGACAAGTGCGGTCGTCCAGTGCTCTTCTGGGAACCTGGCATGGCTCGCTCGGGTCTCGCGCTGCCCACAGAAGCCTGTTGTGAGGAGGACGGAGGACAAGCGCGGGATGCTGGCTCGGGTCTCCCGCAGCAGCCTGTGTGACAGTGAGCTATGAGGACGACTATCTGTCGGGAGTCGGGGACACTCGCTCCACGTTTCTCCTCTCCTGCAGCAGCCTGTGTGACAGTGAGCTATGAGGACGACTATCTGTCGGGAGTCGGGGACACTCGCTCCACGTGTCTCCTCTCCTGCAGCAGCCTGTGTGACAGTGAGCTATGAGGAGGACTATCTGTCGGGAGTCGGGGACACTCGCTCCACGTTTCTCCTCTCCTGCAGCAGCCAGCTCAACACAGGGCGCCTGGGGATTACGTCAGCAAGAGGCGGGAAAAGAGGGTGCAGCTAACGGCAATGGCTCCTTTCGGAGAGGCAGGGCACAGCGCCTTTTGGTTGCTTTCGGCGCAGTTCGGAGAGGCAGAGCATAGCATGGTGCGTGGATGACGTCATCCAAAAATGTATTATGTCAGTCATAGCATCGATGCCGAATCGCGGACGGCTGAATCGCGATGCATTGATGCTGCGAGTGAATATAACACCCCTACTGATACCTGTCCTGGGATCCCCTGCGAGGAGATGCCGCTGATCGGCTCTCCTCGCCACACCCACAGTCAGTGTGAGGCAAGGAGAGCAGATAAATGGCACTTCAGCATTTACATGTGACTGGCTGCGATTGGACACACATCACATGGCTAGAGAGCTGCGTCATCGGCTCTTTACCTAGATCAGGGTTGTGCCATGTCCTAGGAACACGGCGCGATCGCCACACTGTGTGCCACTGCGAGCGCGTGAGAGTGGCCGTTCTGGGGCACAATCATATGACATGGTCCCAGAACGAGAGCCGCACCGCTCCTCCGTCTTCCTTTGACGGTGGGTGGGCAGTAAGTGGTTAAGGACCTTTCAACCTATTCCAGCACAATAAAAAAATTACATTTTCAAAACAAAGTATATGCCACACTAAAAACTATTTTCTAGTTTTGGATAGAGTGGGGAAGGATTGGAATTCCTGTCAGGTAGTTCCTGCTATCCAGAGCTCTATTAGGATCCATTCACATTTTGGAATCTTGGGTGTGAACACCGATGTGATCCAATTCGGATGCGGATAAAAAAAAAAAAAAAAAAGGGGTTCTGCACAATTTCGCTCTGAATGCGATGCAAATTCAGCCATCTGTATGGCTGAATTTGCATCGTGCAGACATCGCATGTGACCCGCACAACAGTGCAATGCGAATCAAATGCAATGTCTACCATCGCTATAGTGTGAAAGGGGCCTAAAGGAATGTTTTTAAAATAAACATGTCAACCTTACCTGCTCTGTGTAATGGTTTTGCACAGAACAGCCCTGATGCTCCTCTTCTGGGATCCCCGGCCAGCGCTCCTGTCTCAATGCTGCCTCGATCTCCGACAAGGAAAGAGCGAGCAGAGAGAGCTGCAGCACTCATGCACAGCACTGGACCAAGATCAGGCTCAGGTAAGTATAATGGGGGGGGGGGGCTGCACACAGAAGGAGTGAATACATTAAAAGACAAGTACACCCAAAGCGCACTTGGTTGTACTTCTCCTGTGGATCACATGAGTTCAGTTTGTTCTGCATGGCTTTGATCTGTTTTTAGCAGACAGAGGGCTGAAGCTCGCTGTCGGCTGACGACACAGAGCCAATCTAGGCTCGGGCAACATTGCGACAATGGAGTCGGGGTCCGCCCACATGCCTGAACCATCACCTAGCTCAGCATCTCAGTGAGCCACTGAGAGCCTGAGCCGGTCACTCCCGCCTCCTCCACAGCACAGTACTCCAGTGAGTACTGGAGCAGAGCAGAGAGCCAGCGATTGACACTCAGCAGTTTTCTGCTCACGTAAATGTGAGAACCAAGCGATCGGTGATGTTCAATCGATTAGTTCTCAGGGTTAGAGGCGCCAGGGGACCGATGCTGAATCCACCAAGTTAAGTATGATTCTAAAACAAAAAAGACCCAAACATCCCTTTTAACCACTTGCCGACCGTCAACCGTCATACGACGGTGGCTGCGATATCCTGCACTGTGAGCGCACGCGCTGTGTCCGGAGGGGGGGGGGGGGCCAGGGATCGGGTGCGGCAGACTCGATCTCCACCGGCTACCCGCGATTCCCCCACCGCAGTGAAAGAACGGAGGTTCGTGTAAGTAAACAGGGATCTCCGTTCTGTGAGAGGGGGAAGGGCTGTGATCACAGCCTTCCTCTATATGGAGGCTGTGATCACGCCCCTTCCCCTGCCAGTCAAACACTGACACAGTTAGAACACGCCCAGGGAACACAGTTAACTCTTAGAGCGCCCCCCCCAGGTTAACCCCTTCACTGCCAATGGCATTTACACAGTAATCAGTGCATTTTTATAGCACTGAACGCTGTATAAATGTCAAAGGTCCCAAAAAAGTGCCAAAATAGTCTGACATGTCCGCTGCAATATCGCAGTACCGCTAAAAATCGCAGATCGCCGCCATTACTAGTAAAAAATTAAAAAATAACTAAAAACCCAGAAATTAATTCTCATCATCCGTAAACGCGGCCACTTTTGCGCAAACCAATCAAACGCCGATTGCAATTTTTTTTATCACAAATATGAGGAAGAATATAAATCGGCCAAAACCGGTGAAAAAAATTTTATATTTTTTTTTTGGGATTTGTATTTTAGCAAAAAGTAAGAAATTTGGGGGGTTTTTTGCAAAATTGTCACTCTTCTTTTGTTTATAGCGCCGATCAGAAATGACGCAGAGGTGATCAAATACCACCAAAAGGAAGCTCTATTTGTGGGGGAAAAAAGGACGCAAATTTTGTGTGGGTACAACGTCGCACGACCGCACAATTGTCAGTTAAAGCAACGCAGTGCCAAATCGCAAAAAGTGCTCTGGTCCTAAAGTGTGAAATCCTTCCGGGGCTGAAGTGGTTAAGCCAAAAACCTTCTACCTTTAGAAACTCTTTAAAAGGAGTATAGCCAAAGCGAGTTTGGTTGTACTTTCCCTATGGATGCACTCCTGTGACCCATTTTCAGCAGACAACCAGCAGAACCCCGCTATCTGCTGAGCCGGTCCAGGCTGGAGAAAGATTGTTGGATCATGGATATGGATATCACAGAGAACTGAGCGATTAGGGGTGTTTGACTGCTCAGCTCTCAGTCTTAGAACCGGAGGGGGACAGATGCAGCATCGGTCCGAAGTATTACTTAAAAAAAAAAAAAAAAAAAAAAATTGTTCCCAAACTTCTCTTTTAAGCTTTGAAAATAAAACATGGAAACTGATTGGATACCATGCACAGCTGCATCAGATTCTGTGTGCACCCGTTTTAGTAAATTCCCCCCAGTGTTTGCAGAACTGCAAGATCTGAAAGGTGTTGTGATCCTCCTGATGCCATACAAGGCAATTGGGTCGGAGAACCAACACAGTATTTGCTATTTTTATGCGTTTACACGCTTGTCAGGCGTTTCCCCTTAAGGTCTCTGAACCAACATGCAGCCAGCTGATGCAGAACAGTCAAGTCCTTGAGGTTTCTGACTCTGGAATACACAGCCAGATGTACTGTCAGCAAGAACACAACAAAACTACAGAATATAATAAGGAGCCTTATAGAGAAAGATTTCAAAGCAAATGTTCTGAAAGCACAGCACCTGTTCAAGCAGATGAGCAATGACAGGGTGCATGATAAACAAGAACACCTGGGAAAGCCATATAAAGAGCTAATGAAGCACAAAATAGAATAATTAGCTACAACATTAAAAAGGAGTTCCATCCAAAAGTGGAACTTCCGCTTTACGTGCAGGTGACCCCCTGACATGCCACAATTGGCATGTCGTCTTTTTTTTGGGGGGTACCTAGATTTCATAGGTACCTTGCTCCCACTTCTCCTGGTGCCGGTAGGAGGTTCGCGTGTTACGGGTCCCAGAAAATTGCCTGGCCATTCACAACGTGCAGGGCGGCTCGAGCATGCACAGTGGGGTGCCCACACTTGCTATGCCGGTGCCACGGAGGGGAGGGGGAGAAGAGCGAGACATTGGGTGGCCGCATCGCTGGACCGTGGGACAGGTGAGTGGCCATTTATTAAAAGTCAGCCTACTGATTACCATCACCCCCTTTCTACCCAGGCCAATTTTCAGCTTTCAGCGCTGTCGCACTTTGAATGACAATTGCGCAGTCATGCAACACTGTACCCAAATTACATTTTGAAGGGACGCGGCCGAGGCCGCGCTGAAGGGACGCGGCCGAGGCCTGCGATGATGACACGCGGCCGAGCCTGCGATGATGACACGCGGCCGAGCCTGCGATGATGACACGCGGCCGAGCCTGCGATGATGACACGCGGCCGAGCCTGCGATGACGGTTGGAGGGGACCTACGATCATATTATACCTTTAGTCTAGATCCTCTACTGAACCGTTTTTCCCAGCAATGTACCTCCTGGTGATCCCTTTCACTCACCCCGGTGGGTAAGGTTAATTTAATTAAGATGGTATACCTCCCAAAATTTTGGTACTTAATTCGTAAAACACCTCTACCTATCTTATGCTCCTTTTTTTGCAGGATAAATGCTATACTCACCAGTTTTATACGGGTGGGGGGATCCCCCAGATTGGCTCTCTGCACGTTATAACTACCTCTCAGCATGGGAGGCCTGTCACTCCCTAATATCCAGCTGTAATCCTGGGTTGCAGTGTTGGCCACCGCCCGATGGTGGTTCTCTCAGCCTAAAGATAACCTTGCTGTGACATTGGAGGCAGCCATTGTGGGATCCTACCTGACCCTCAACCACCTTGTTTTTAGGGGCCCGAAAGCCAACCCTGAAATGACATTGTTAATGCGCACTACTGTGCAGGTGTGGCATAGGGCCAGGGCTAAGTATCATGACTCGGAAGCGCATTCTCCCCATATCCCTTTGTGGGGAAATCCTTCTCTCCCACACCTAAACATGATTCCGGACCCGGCACTATTCCTCCCACTGATAACATTGATGAGGCATTGTTTACGCCCACTGACACCTGGGCATTATCTACTTCCACTTGACACATTCTGGCCCCCATAAAGCCTGAAGGACAGTAAACTGGCCCTTTAGTTAGAGTCCGTTCACACCGCCCACCCATACAGTAGAGCGGGCTCTGTCCATACTTAGTGCTCTTGGCAGAAAAAAAACGATTTTCAGCGTTTAGGGGCGTTACGCGTTTTTTTTCTGCCAGAAAGACCCTCTCAAAAAACGCAAAACAGAAAGGATTTTTTTTTCTGATCACCCTTCAGAAAGGATGGGCTCGGGCATGTTCGCAGCTCCGCATGCCCAAGCCTGCCAGAAAGTATACACTGCGCTGCGCTAATCACAGGCAGTGAGACATTTCCTGATCGCTGCAGCTGCGCATCAGGAAATGTCTCACTGTCCGTGATTAGCGCAACGCAGTGTATACTTCCTGGCGGGCTCTGGCACGCGGAGCTGCAAACACGCCCGAGCCCATCCTTACTCTTCAGATAATAACACTAGTGTGAACTAAGCCGTAAAGCATTGGAAAAAATATTCTTGATCTGGTGCCATGTCTTTCCATTGGATGTTGTGATGAGGAGCCGGATTAATGTGTCTGTATGGACTGTATATTTTGTAACACGCAACTCGGAATTGCGTGGATAGATCACATTCTTCTTAACGCTACACGTCATGTCTTTCGGCTGCTTAGCAACCATTGGCAAGTTCAATGTATGCCTTAGTAGGCTTGGTTGGTCCTCACGTCATATGAAGATGGCCATCAATTGTTGTGGTCTGGTTGCCCGGTAACTGCATGGTATAGAATGAAATGGGTGAGGCAAGATGGTGGCGCTCCTCATGACATCACATCAACGAAATATCGATGGAGGGAAGAACCTCCTGAAATTTCGGCCCGCGAAACATATGGGGTTATCTGCCACGCGCAGCACGCTCTGTGATCGCTGAGTCAATCCCGGCCCATTACCACATGATCAGCTGTCAGCCAATGACAGCTGATCATGTGATGTAAACAAGAGATCAGTATGATGCTTTTTTTCCCCTCATGCTGACAGCATGAGTGAAAAAAAAGAAAAAAAACGTTGATCACTGGCGAAAAACACAGGGACATCGTTCCCGAACACAGAGAGGCACTGCTGCTATGCAGTGCCCTCCAATGCCACCTATCCGGGCCCACCTACAGGTGCACAAAAGTTCTGCCTACCAGTGCCAGCTATCAGTGTGAACTAGTGCCACCCATCAATGCCCACGAGTGCCATCTATCAATGCCCATCAGCGCTGCCAACCAGTGTCCATCAGTGCCACCTGTCGGTGCTGCCAATCAGTGTTGCCTACCAGTGCCACACATGAGTGATGCCCGCCCATCAGTGCAGCCTATAAGTACCCATCAGTGCAGCCTCATCAGTGTACATCAATGAAGGAGAAAAATTACCTATTTTCAAAATTTTAGAACAAAACTATGAAACAGTTTTTTTGGGGGTTTTTTTTCAAAATCTTCGGTCTTTTTTAGTGTTTTTTTTTTAATCAAAAAATAAAAATGCCCAGCAGTAATCATATACCACCAAAAGAAAGCTCTATTTGTGAGGAAAAAAAATTATAATTTAATCATTTGGGTACAGTGTGGCATGACTGCGCAAATGTAATTCAAAGCGTGACAGCGCTGAAAGCTGAAAATTGGCCTGGGCAGGAGGGGGTTAAGTGCCTAGTAAGCAAGTAGTTAATGAAAGAGTTGAAAATGTAACATATTTAAAAATATAAATATTTTTTAACCACTTCCCGCCCACCATATAGCAGAATGACGGCCAGGAAGTGGTTCAGTTATCCTGACTGTGCGTCATATGACATCCAGCAGAATAACCCACAGGGGCCCGGCGATCGGTGGGGTCTGTGGTGTGTCACTCTGACACATAGCATATCCAATCGTGGTAAAGAGCCTCTGACGGAGGTGCTTTACCATGTGATCAACTGTGACCAATCACAGCATGAACCAGGAAGAGCTGTAAGCGGCTTTCCCCCAGTTCGCGCTGACTGGGAGAGCCGATCAATGGGGGGCGGGGGGGGGGAGGGTGTGCGCTGATAATCAGAGCATTGATTATCAGAGAAGCCCCAATCAGAAGTGCCCACCACAGCTGCCAATCAATGCTCATCAGCTGCCAGGCAGTGTCCATCAAATGGCCAATCAGTGCCCAAAGTGCAAATCAGTGCCCATCAGTAAGCACTGTCAGCACCTCCTCATCAGTGCTGCCTATCAGTACCATCTATTGGTGCCCGTCAGTGCCATCTATTGGTGCCCGTCAGTGCCATCTATTGGTGCCCGTCAGTGCCATCTATTGGTGCCCGTCAGTGCCATCTATTGGTGCCCGTCAGCGCCATCTACTAGTAGTGCCCAGTGTCATCTAATAGTGCGCATCAGTGTCACCTATTAGTGCCTATCAGTGCTACCTTACATTGTCCATCAGTGCTGCATATCAGTGTCGCCTATCAGTGCCCATCAATTATACATATTAGTGCCTCCTCATCAGTGCCACCTTATCAGTAGCACCTCATCAGTGCCCATTAGTGCTGCCTCATCAGTGCCCGTCAGTGAAGGAGAAAACAAAATTTTATAACAGAAACTAAGAAAAAATGATTTTCTTCAAAAATGTTGGTCTTTTTTAGTTTGTTTCACAAAAAATAAAAAACCCAGTGGTAATCAAATGCCACCAAAAGAAAGCTCTATTTGTGGGAAGACAATAATAAAAATCCATATGGGTACAGTGTTGCATGACTGCGTAATTGGCATTCCAAGTGTGACAGCACTGAAAGCTGAAAATTGCCCTAGGCAGGAAGGGGGTTATGTGCCCGGTATTGAAGTGGTTAAAAACTGATATTTTAAGGATTTGGTTTTCGGCCAAGAGCATTCTGGCATTTTCGGTTTCGGTACCAAAATTTCCATTCAGTGCACCTCTATTTTTAACAAATAAATAACACAGATTTACACTCTGAGGATTGCCTCTGTCCGGTTACTCTACATAAGCCTACCACTGTGTAGAAGACCGAGGAAAGGGGGAGGAAGAACCTGTGCCAACACCAATGGACCCTAGGTGTACATACATTGTGCCTTCTAATCCCTTGAGGGGGGGGAGCACAAGTGGAAACACTTTCACTATAAAAATATATGAGGTGTGTCTAAAAGTTTAGTGAATGGTATCAGAAAACAAGATACAAACAAATTACCTTTATTGGCCTTCAAAATAAATCGCCATCCTTCACAACACACTTCAGACAAAGTTCATAAAGCTTCTGGAAACTGTCAGCAGAGGCCTCTTCATAAATCGATCGCAAAACTCCTGTCACACATTCTTGGATTGCCACCACGTCTGCCTTTCATGGCGCTCTTCAGGCGGGGAAACGGAAAGAAGTCTGCAGGCGTCAGATCTGGGGAGTACTGCATGGATTTCGGATCGAATCGGTAGCACCAGGTCTCATCCCCTGTGACGATGGTTTGTAGAATGGATGGATCCTGGCCATACATCAAGGGTTTCCTTCCTTTTGCTTTCGTTCGCCTGTCAGCTTGTGTGGCACAAACCGGGAACAGATCTCCCGCTTACCCAAATCTTTGCAGACGATGGTGCGCACCGCGTCCTTGCTAATGCCCAATTCCTCCGCCATCAATCGTAGAGTCGGTCTCCCATCTTGTGCCAGCATTTGTCGCACTCATTCAATCATGTCTGGGGCTCTGCTTGCCGACCCGAACGTGGCTCATCCTCAATCATTTCCTTTCCGTCACAAAGCCATTCATAACACACATTTTCTACTCACGGACTTCCATCCCGTACACTTGCACCAACATTTCATTGCGTCTCCAACTTCCCCAATTTGTAGCAGAACTTGATGTTTACTCGTTGCTCCATTGCACTGTGACCCGACCTCTCACACTGACTATGTTTGACTGCCTGCAGCGGGTTTACCCCGATGGTCATGTGTACTCTACGCTAGGTGGCGCTATTTGACACGTCTCTGGATAGCCATGTGCATGCGCGCGGACTCGGCCCACGTTGCTGTTGAGATATTGGACCATTCAGCAAACTTTTTAGACACACCTCATAGAACATTCAATAGGCACTTATAAAGAGCACTGGTTGCATGTATTCTATAAACTTTTTTTATGTACAGGCGGTCCCCGGGTTACAAACAAGATAGGGACTGTAGGTTTGTTCATAAGTTGAATTTGTTTGTAAGTTGGAACAGGTACATTTTTTAAGTGTAGCTTCAGCCAAAACAAATATTTTTAAGCTTTTTGGATAGCATAGGGAAGGGGTAACACCCCTGTAATGTTTGTTTTGCTGTCTGTGTTTCTGTTCAGAAGATTTCACCTCACTTCCTGTCCCAATGATAATTGGATTTTGAAAATTTTGGGTTGTTGTGGAAACAAGGATTGGTGATAAAGCATCAGTGGAGACCCCTTTTTCCCATAATAACTCTTACAGGAGTGAATTTCCCTTCCTAGGGGGAGATTTCCTCTCACTTCCTGTTGTCTCCCTCCGTTTGTAAGTAGGAGTTGTTCATAAGTCGGATGTTCATAACTAGGGGACTGCCTGTAGTCTTATGCATTTTTCTATACTGCACATTGATAAGGATCACATTTTTATTAAATTGTATAAATGTACATCTATTTTTAGGCTATGAATGAATTTATGTTTATTGGGATTATGGCACATTATTATTAAGCTCCATGATATTCACTGTATGTGTATACCTGTGAATACCGCTGTGAATACCACTGGTCACCCCTAAGGAGTCGATATGTAATAGGTGGTATTTCTGCACATTAATTTTAGTTTCACATCACACAGTCTGGGAGGGTTTTTGAAGGGGAAGGGAGGAGTTAAATAGTTTTGGTCCATAAAACACCTACAATGCATGTTTGGAAGGCATCTTTCTGGGGTTCACACCTGGTTTCGCTGATCCGATTGTCTACTCACAGGCTCCACAGGGATTGTTACAGTGCGGCCCGTAATGCAGGGTGCAGCAAGGATACCTCCACCACCATCCATGCATCCGGCCCCCTAATCTAAATGCGGGGCGCCGGATGCATGGATTCCAATAGGGGTGTTAATGTTTTTTTTGAAGCACGTGAGGCTCTAATTGGCTTCAAAAAAAGGGTGGACTCAGGGCGCAGAGCACTACACCTCAAACCCACCCACTTGTGTGACAATAACGAATATTCGCAATTGTCTTTCTCACTGTACTCCCGGCCAATCAGGAAGCCCCAATTAGCCCACTAGGCTTAGGACTCAGTCTGTCTCCTGGGCTCACCCCTTTGGCTGTACTTTTCCTGTGGATCACAGGAGAGCAGATCGTCCTGCACTCCTATGACCCATTTTCAGCAGACATTGGGCTGAAGTCCGTTGTCTTGTGACATCACAGAGGCGGTGCAGGCTTGGGTAAGATCGTGACAATGAAGTCGGGATCCGCCCACGTGTCTGGACCGGGCACCCGGCTGAGCCTCTCAGCAAGCTGCTGAGAGCCTGAGCGGGCTGCTTCTTCCCTTCCACAGCCCAGCGCTCCAGTGAGTGGGGGAGGGGGCAGAGCAGAGAGCCAGTGACTAAGTCACCAGTTCTCTGCTCATGGAGCCCTGAGAACCGAACAAACAGCAGTATTAGAGCCGACGTGGGACAGAAGCTGCATCCACCTATGGAAGTAAAAAAAAAAAAAAAAAAAAGGTGGATTGCCATACTTCTTTTTTAATGCTGTTACTTGTCTTTACCTTTCATTCCCCGGAAAGGTAGAACCACCTTTTAATCGCGCCTAAAGCAATTTCTATTATCTACATATTCTGTGAAGTTGCTATTTCACTGTATCTGTAGCACACCTTTTGAATTAAAAAAATAAATAAAAAAAAGAAGAAGGAAGGTGTCTTAATGTTTTTTTCAGTTTTGGTTATCACATACCTTATACATTTTATTAGGGCTGTTCACCGGGCACTCTCAAAAGATGGAGGTGCACTATAGATCATATTGCTGGAGACCATAGTTATAGGTAGCACAGAAGTCTCTGTGTAGGCAGCTGTCACTTTTTCACTCCATAGCACAGAATTCATTTTCATATGTATATCTAAATTATATGGTTGTCTCATGAAATTAGGATTTTAATCCCTTTTATTGCTTCCTTAGAGGGTTTTTAGAACTTATTAAATAAATGATTGACACTAATAAAAGGTGGAATTATTTTATGATTGTATTTTGTTGCACCTTATTTGCCCATATGTCAATTATACTTATTACAGGTAAATAACTTTAATAGAGACGAGTAAAGCAGTATTAGAGAGCAAGAAGATCAGAACAGACAAGCAATGCTGGACCATGGCCACAGCCGTCTCATAAAGAAACCATGGGGCTGACGCTGGGTGTGGACGTTTGGGAAAGGATATAAATGATGCAACTGGGTGAAAAACATTCACCATCAATAAAAGAGGAGGAAGCAAGTACTGCCTTACAGCTCATATATGATGAAGATCATAATAAACAAAGCCATACAAACTTACAGAACGCAAAGAGCAGCAATCCACAGCCAATCAGAATTCATCTTTCACTGAGTGTGGGATTTCCCAGATGACAAAACAATGAAACCCTGACAGATGATCTAATCTATCCCCACTCGATCCAAAACTAAATAAAGCTTTACCTTTACTTATACTTTGAGATAATATTGATTTACTACAAACGCCCTGCATCATGGATGAGCACAAAATGAACAGCCAATGTTTAATTAACTATCTATTTAAAAGGTGGAAAAAATGAAATAGAAAAAAAAAGAAAAAACAGACTATAACAAAGTTCTTCAAATCATCCAGAGGCAACTGTCACTTTGACTTGTTCTAGCAATATGACAACAGGAAACCGGCAGGTTGCTGCGGGTAACGCAGTCTGTTTATTCAGTAAGGCAGATGCCTGGTGTCTTTGTGCAAAGTGCTGTAAGCCATAGCAATGAGATGTCTCACGATTGTGGGTGGTGCGGTTAGTAAATCAGATTCTTGCCGGTAGTTATGTTTTTTTCACTGTGCAGATAGGCACTACATTTTGTACTTGACTCCCTCCCCCCCCAAATATTTTTTCCTTCAGATTAAATAACAAATCTCATGTAAGGTAAAACTAACGCACAGATCCACGACAGCACAGCATCTAAAGCACATAACCAAATGGACCTGGACTGAGTAACCAATCTATCCAAACCCCCAGCACGGTAGAGCTGCACAATTAATCGTATTAAAATCGCGATCTCAATTCACCCCCCCCCCCCGCAATCTCCATCACATATTACCGTGATTTTCAGTGCAGTTAATGGAGTCCGACTTGTGGGGCGACTCAACTGTAATAGAAGTCAATGCAAGTCACCTGAAGTCTCCCCAGGAATCTTTTTCTAAGTCGGAGCGACTTGAGTCTCTCCTATCTGGGCAGACTGCCAAGTCGGGGCAGAGAGCCAAGTCAAGTTGATAAAAGAAGTAAAAAGATACTATGTTCCAAATGATCAAAGGGTTGAACTCCCATGTATAGAAGAGTTTAGTTTAACCATTTAAAAACTAAATCTTTTCTGCCATTTGCAGCTTACAAATAAAAATCCAGTATTTTCTGGAGGGGGGGGGGAAGACACCCTCCGGGACCCCAGTCAATAGGGAGGGGGAGACACCCTCCGGGACCCCAGTCAATAGGGAGGGGGAGACACCCTCCGGGACCCCAGTCAATAGGGGGGTGGGGCACCCTTCCTGACCCCAATCAATAGGGGGGGGAGACACCCTATGGTACCCAAGTCAATAAGGGGGGGGGGGTATCCTTCCTAACCTCAGACAATAGGGCAAGGGGGGAGACACCCTCCGGGACCCCAGTCAATGGGGGGGGGGGAAAAGACACCC
>BLSH010238340.1:559658-574584 GCA_018402905.1 Glandirana rugosa
CAAACTTTGTAACTGATAGCCTAGTGAGCTATCAATTACAGTCTATAGCACTGGGTTTGTAAAGGGGGGGGCCCTCCTGTGGTTCAGTCTGAGCCTGCATGCATGCCACTTAGCAATCTTCCAGATGGCACTGTCAATGACATTGCAAGCCCACCCTGGCATGTGTGCAGGTTTTGGATCTCTGGTCTAGTTGTTGTAGGCTTCCCTGGAAATTACTATTTCCCTCTTTGTCATGATCCAGCGAAGAGGAGCAGGTCTGGATATTTTCAAAAATATTTTGAAAATCATAGTGCAGGTCTTTTAAGATTTAATCAGGGCAGAGGTAATTTGGACTATATATGACATTTTACCAAAAAAGTGTAAGGCAAGAGGTTTAATTTGCATACTTTCATGGTGGGGATCGTTTAGATCCAGTGTGTTTTCCCACTAAAGTGGACATAAGTTATTGGTCTTCATCATAAATTGCACAGGCTATGTGTACTGTTCTGGGGTACTGGTCACTGAGAAAATTGTGTGTATTAAAAGTTTTGAAACTTGAAGCTTCATTAAACTCACATAATTAAAAGTCATCAATAATGCAGTAGTATATGCTGACTATAATCACTCAGTTACTATGGGATTCATTTTCTGTATTTTGCAAGAAACCTATTTGATCCTGCTATTCTCTGTCTCCCCTCTTCTCCATGTCCCCACTGCAGTTGGGGATTTTGCAGAGGAGTGTAGGCAGCTAATGTGCATGGCCAGATTTCAGTGTATTTTCTACCCTGAACATTTCCTATCTATCATATCTGAGCAGCCCATGTGACTATAGAGCAGGAACCTCCAAACTGCGGAACTACACATCCCATGAGGCATTGTAAAGCTCTGACATTCACAGACATGGCTAGGCATGATGGGAATTGGAGGGCAATAATTTGCAGACCCCTGCTATAGTCACAAATTGGGTATATACAAAATGGTAAATGACAGCCCACTCCCTCCCTCCTCTTCCATGCCCACTAACCAGCTAAACACAATAGGTTTTGATGGAAGCTTCATCTCCAGACGGGAGGGACGAGACAGCCTGTGACTGTCAGAAATCTGTCCACACCATGTTATTGCCAAAAAAAATAAAGATTTGATTTCAAATATAAATTTGTATGACAATTTAACACATTTGCTGACGACCGCCATCATTATACGGCCACAGGTTGGCACTGCTGCACAAATCGCCGTAACTGTACAGCGCTCACGTCCGCGTGTAGGGAGAGCGCACGTACGCACACGCACTCCCGCCGATCAGACTAATTACAGAACTGATCAATATACAGGCCCAAACCAATGATTTCTGGCGAATGAAATGCCTCCTCTGCCTGTGTAATGTAAACACAGACAGAGGAAGTGATGTCATCTCCCCTTGTGGAGCCCTTTTCAGTTCCAGCTTGAGAGGAGAGGACATCTTACTGTGAGTACACAACACTACACTGACACCAGGACAATTAGGCACACAATTAACCCACCCGATCGCCCCCCCCCGTTAACCCCTTCACTCCGTCACTGTGTCACTTAGTGCATTGTTCAGATTTTTCACTGACCACTGTACTAGTGTCACTTGTGAAACTACATCGCCTTAGGGTAGTTAGTGGTAGGTAGTAGTCGGCCCAGGTAAGTATAGATACCAGTGATCACTGTATTAGTGTCACGGGTGACGCTAGTTAGTTAGTTTGAAAGTAGGTAGGTACTGCGCTTAGGATTTAGGATGTGAAAAAGCCTGCTGCCGCCCAGAGAGTTCCCCCCAGCTGGAGGGGTAACTGACAAGGAAAACAAAGGGTGAATGGGCTAAGGGGCTTCTTTACTGAGAAAGGTAGTTCTATATTAGTAACTATTAGTGCAGGGGTGTCGGACTCAATTTCATTGCGGGCCGCATCAGCATTATTATTGCCCTCAATGGGCCAGTTGTATATGTAATACTAAATGTCCAGAGCACCCCACCCCCTCCTTACAACAGATATCAAGAGCCCCCCTCACCATCGGGAGTCGAGAGCCCCCTACCCTCTCTTACATCACAGTACAACCTCCTTACATTGTGCTGCGGAGCTGGGAATGAGCTTCGGCATTGCTGGGAAGCAGAAAGTACAGTGTCTGGAGGAAGACCAAAGAAGGGCTGGAGCTCTTCTGCAGCCACAGGAGAGGTATGAGGGCCACATAAAATGGCCTGGAGGGCCGAATTTGGCCCCCGGGCCTTGTGTTTGACACATGTGTATTAGTGTATGATGGTGCCCCCTAGTGGTTCAAAAATAATTATACAGTGTAAACTTGTGATATCATACCATTAAAATTATCAATAAAATGTGTGTCCTGTATACTTCTTACAAACCATATAAAGTGCACAATATACCAAATCCCGTGGTTGACTTAATTCATAATCATGTAATGATTAACAAAGTGCCAATGCAATATGGAAAATCATATTATACCAATGATATGAAATTATTGATAACTCATATGAAATATATAAAGTGCTCAATGTAACTAATGCTGTGATTGCCTTAATTCCTAGATCATATAATAAACAACAAAGTGCTCAAAGTGCTTCTAAAGTTCCTTTTCCTCAGGATGTTTTCCACAATCCTTAAATATACACAATCCCTTGCATATAGATGCAGGTGATAGGTAGTAGATCCTTAGTGGCTTTTCTTTCCAGGTGCCAGACGTGTGCGGGTCAAACGTGCTCCCCTAAGGGTAAAACGCTTGGACGCCTTTCCAGTAACTCCGGGGGCCTTCTGGGGTGCTGGGGCTGGTGGCTTTGAAGATCGGTTCTGGTTCCTAGCAAGAAGCGTGTGGGACTTACTCAAAGTGGCCCAAAACGGGCACTGCCACTGCCACGCCTCCCCGGTCACCACTGAGCCTCCCGAACAATAGGGCAGATGTAATACAACAATCCCGACTCCTATGTGGATACCATAGAGAAACAAATTTGATGAGGCCTGGGTATCCCCACCAGGTAACAAAGGCACGAGTGTCTGTAATTAAGAAGAAAAAATAATGATAGCAATAGCTCGGAGGACCATTACCTAAGATTCTGCTTGGCACTGGTATATATATCAATATAAACAGCTGCCCTATATTTAATAAATATGCTGATATTTTGATTGTGGACGATATATAATGTGTTTTTGGGTAGTTGAGTGTTAGGTAAATAAATAAAAATATAATAGGGTCATAAAGATATGCCAATCCACCAGTCCAACTTCAAGGAAGGGGGAATGTGATATAATTAAGACTATCTACGCCTCAACTAGCCTAGGCTTATTTTACCATCTGGGAGGATCCCCAGTATCAGTTATATCCCTCACTTTCCCAAAGAACTGATAGGGGGCGGCATAATACCCCCATCCATTCCAGGAAGGGAGAATAATAGGCCCAATAAAAATGAATATATTATTTAGCCTTAGCAAAGACCCAGTAATATATATATGGCCTAAGTTGGTGGCCCTGAAACAAAAGGAGCAACTGATATGCTGCAACTTAAGCCAGGTGCCCCACACGGCCATCAGTATAAATCAAATGAAAAAGAGTGCCAATGAGAATATTACAAGTAGCTATTAATACAAAGTGGATTGGGATACCTGTCCAAATGAAGGGAAGACATACGGCGGCGGTCAGCAGAGGAGAGCGGCACGTGTGGCTGAAGATGGCCGTCGCCATTATAAGAAGATGCCCATGCATGCGCGATGCAGATGCCGGCGTCGTGACGTCACCGGCCTTGATGGGCCGGATCGACTTTCTGAGGAAGGTGGAGCGGCGATGTGTAAGGCAAACCGGCCATAGGAGGATCCCGAAGTGGGCGTGCAGGGCCACGCCGCATAGTGACATGCAAGATGGTCATGCACGTCCACTCCACCGACGCACAAAGCGGTGTGCAGGCCGAGCAGGCAAGGGGAAGGTCCAGAGGGACCAACGTCACCCCAACTTCGCCTGCCTCCGCGAAGGCCGCCCCCCAAAATCCGAAGGATCAGGGGGCTTTGTGCGCCGGGTAGGGGTCGGGAAGGCGTTGACGGGGAAAAAAGAAACAGGAAGTCCTACCAAGGAAAAGTAATCAATAGAAAGAAGGCCAAATAGAAAGACATCCTGAGAAAGATTAGCTGACAACAGCATACAATTGGTCAGTGCACACATGATAAAGTAAAGGACATCTCATAATAGCAATCGACAGGGAACAACAGTAACAACATCATAATGTAATTTGTAACTACTGCGGATATCTTACAACGAGCAATCATGTTATCCTATCATACAAAATCCAATCTGGAAAGAAAGACATCTACACCATATATTCAACAACAATGGTATATAAGTGATCAATCAAAGATCATAAGGTCAGAAATAAAAGGGGGATTATCCAATGGGAATATTAGGGCAAATCACTAGTAGATAGCTCTTTGGGTAGGTTCTTTTTCGCATCCCCCAGAGGAAAAACCTTCCAAAAATGGGTGAAAACTAAGTTGAGTATTCAAACCTGGGGGACTGGTTGCCCCCGATTTTTCAGTCCATCGAGTTTCAGTTTGTAAGAGTATTTTGTTCCAATCTCCACCTCTAGGATTGGGGTGGATTCGGTCCAAAATAAGAAACTGTATACTAGGGCACCTACCGGCGTGGTAATGCTTGACATGTCTGCCAAGCAGGAGTTCTGGATTGTTACATAGTTACATAGTTAGTGAGGCTGGAAAAAGACACAAGTCCATCAAGTCCAACCTATGTGTGTGTTTTTATGTCAGTATTACATTGTATATCCCTCAATGTTGTGGTCTCTTAGGTGCCCATCTAATAGTTTTTTGAAACTATCTATGCTCCCAGCTGAAACCACTGTTTGTGGAAGAGAATTCCACATCCTTACTGCTCTTACCGTAAAGAACCCTCTACGCAGCTTAAGGTTAAACCGCCTTTCCTCCATTTGTAATGAATGGCCGCATGTCTTTGTGCACTCCCTTGTGCTGAATAGTTTTGTCCCTATTGTGGGGTCACCAGTACAGTATTTGTACATTGAAATCATGTCCCTTCTCAAGCGTATCTTCTCCAGAGAGAATAAGTTTGGTTCCCATTTGGCTGTCACCATACTGTGTATGTGGCGATAGGCCCTTCTCCAAAATTCCAGCTTGGTTGTGCCTACATAAAAACTGCCGCATTGACATGTAAGAAGGTAGACTACCCCCATCGTTTTGCAGTTGGCATAATGTCTAGGATTGTACCTTTGGCCATTAGGAAGATATATAGTCTTCCGGGTGTCCATATACTGACAGTATGGACAGCCACCGCACATAAAAGTTCCGTGGTGCATACATGGATCTGTTCTGAAAGATCCAGTAAACTCACTAGAGACCAGCGCGTCTTTTAGAGATTTCACTCTGCGATAGGTTATAGCAGGGGTATCTGAAATCCATGTCTTTAAGGAGGGATCTACCAGTAAGAGATGCCAGTGTTTTACTATGATCTGTCTGACTCTTTTGTGATGGTCATTGTAAAGTGTGATTATACGAGTAGTTTGTAGTTTCTCAATTTTTTTGTTGCTATCGGGGAAGAGTAACTCTTCCCTTTTCCTGTCCTTTCCTGTCCTCGTCTGAAAGCCCGTTTTAAACATTTATGAGAGTAACCCTGTCTAAGTAGTCTCTCCCTTAGAGACCATGCCCCTGATAGGAAGGCCTGCTCATTCGAGCAGTTTTTCCTGAGACGGAGGTATTGGCTGTAAGGGATTGATGGAATAAGAGATGTAGGGTGTGCATTAGTGGCATGCAACACGGTGTTGCCGGCCATGGCCTTCCTATAGAGTGTTGTTGATAGTTTACCTTCAGGATCTTTATAGATTGTTAGGTCTAAGAATGTAACATGTGAGTCGCTGTAGGTCATGGTAAAGGAAAGGTTGAAATCATTTTTGTTCATAGCAGAGATGCAGGCTTGTAAAGTCTCTACATCACCCTCCCAAAAAAGCAAGATGTCATCAATATATCTAAACCATGATGTAATATGGCATGTGAAAGGTATCATAGCATCCAGGAAGGTTCACTCCCATTCCCCCAGGTACAGGTTGGCATAGGATGGCACACAACAAGTGCCCATAGCTACCCCCTGTACTTGGAGGAAATGTGAGCCGTCAAAAGAAAAAGAGTTGTGTTCAAGGACAAACTTGAGTGCGTCTACTATAAAGTTATGTAGTTTGATGTCATCTTTATGTGATTGCCAGAGAACATGTCTTACCGCCGTGATTCCTAGATGGTGTGGGATTGAGCTATACAGAGCCTCCACATCTATAGCTACCAATAAGGCTCGGGGGGAGAGTAATAAAGGTTTTAACCCCCTGATCACCTGGCGGTGACATCAGTTAGGTTTTAGGGTCAGCGTCAATCCCAGGCAGGGTCCGATTAGTGAAGGTACTCTAACACGCACACACACACACGCTAGATAGGTTCGTTACTAGTATAGTGTCTGAACGGATCAATATCTGTGATCTGATCAGAACTATATTAGCGTCCCCAGTACTTGTGTTCCTAAAAACGCGGTGCTAGCGGGATCACCACAGTTACCTGCTAGCACCTACGCTTAGCCCCACCACCCAGCCCACCCCACCCCACCCCACCCCACCCAAGTGCAGGATCAATTGATCACAGTCACTTACAAAACACAACACATATAACTGTGTTCGCAGAGTCATGCCTGATCCCTGCGAACGCTAACAGTTAATTTTGGTAGCGACTGAAGCAGGCTCTGACAACCAGGTGCTCTTTTGCCTGTGAGTCACACTAGTTGTACCGATAAATTTAAAGGCCAAAATGTCCAAATAGAGGTACACTAGTGAGGAGGCCTACACGTTGCTGAGCATGATAGATGAGAGCGAAGGGGAAGCCTCACTGTCAGATTCAGGCTCAGTATAAGAACCTGTAGACAGCAGCGGCACCCTGACAGGTAGCTCTGGTGACGGAGTAGTGGTCCCTGCTTAGGTCAGGCGTACTCAATCCCGTTTTGCTGTTGCTGAGATGCAAAAACCGCAGGGCTCTCATATGGAGCAGAGAGCCAGCACTAGTACCGCTCATCCTTCTGGTGAACTAGCAAGCACCAGCGGCCTAGTACATCCTGGTTATAGACAAACCAGCACTGCAGTAACACTTGGTGACGTGGCGAATCCTATAAGTGCAGTTCAAGCTGGTGCGGTGGCTAGCACAAGCAGTGTCCCACAGCCACCAAGAAGACAAACACAGACCCACAGAGCCCATAGTGCCCTTCCCACTGCATATGCATGCCCTGATTGGCAACCCACCACTTCTGCAGCGCCCATACTTCCCCCATATACTGGCCAACCCAAAATTCAGGTGGAAACAGTTGAATTTACATCACTTGATTTTTATTTTAAGATCTCTATATATCTGTTGTGGACCAAAGCAATTTGTATGCTGATCAATTCATCACCGCTAATCCCCATTTGACACTTGCCAGAGACTGGAAACCTATTACGGTTCCAGAATTTAAGACATTTCTGGGCCTTTCCCTCCTCGTAGACATATGGAAAAAAAAGTGACGGTCATATTGGTCCACTGACCCAATTCACCATATGCCTGTGTTTTCTGCTTCCATGGCCAGGACACGATGCGAGCAGATCCTGCGGTGTATGCACTTCAAAGACAATGAACTCTGTCGTCCACAGGGTGACTCTGAATACGATTGGCTCCACAAAATTCGGCTCCTCGTAAACCACTTCAACCAACAATTTGCAGCCTTGTTTATTTCCGATCAAGTTGTCTGCATAGACGAATCCCTGATTAAATTTTCTGGCCGTCTTGTTTTCAAACAGTTTCTCCCCAGCAAGCCTGCTAAATATGGGGTCAAGATGTATGAGCTCTGTGACAGGGCCACACACTATACATATAGTTTTATGGTTTATGAGGGAAAAGACAGTCACGTGGAGTCCCCCAACTGCCCAGACTACACAGGGAGCGCTGGCAAGATTGTTTGGAACTTGGTGTCACCCTTATTTTGAAAGGGGAACCACTTGTACGTGGACAATTATTACACGAGTGTGCCCCTTTTTGGTCACTTGTTTGATCATGGAATTGGCGCATATGGCACCGTGCGATCTAATCACCGGGGCTTTCCCCAACAGCATGAAGAATCCCGACTTAGATGGGATGAGGGAGTCTGCTTGAGAAGTAATAATTTGCTTGCAGTGAAGTGGAGGGATGACTGGAATGTTTTTGTTCTGTCCTCCCTTCACGCAGACACAGCAGTCCAAATTACAACGGCGACTGGTGTTGTTGAGAACCCCCTCTGTGTCCATGAATACAACCTTAATTTGGGAAGGGTGGACTTTAACAACCAGTTATTGGCGCTGTACTTAATTGCCCGTAAGGCCAGACGCTGGTACAAAAAAGTGTCTGTGTACTTATTTCAATTGGCTCTGCTGAACGCTTATGTGCTATACAAAGCTTCAGGACGGACTGGATCCTTCCTTAAATTCCAGAAAGAGATCGTCATAGCCATTCTTTTTCCAGACGGTGCCATGCCCCAACTTTACAGTATAAATGCAGTGAGCCGGCTGCATGAGAGGCACTTCCCAGAAGTCCTCCATAGTACCTCAGGCCAAAGAACACCCCAAAAAAGATGTGTCTGCAGAAGATGCAGATATAGGTGTGACATCCACTTTTACTGTCCCTCCTGTCCTGACCAACCTGGTCTCTGCATCGGTGACTGTTTCAAACGCTACCACACACTAGTATTAGCGTAGGGTACAGCATGACACAGGCATAGGATAGGGCAAACTTTCATTGGGTCTCCAAAGATGCCACTGCATTTTGAGAAACCCGAACCTGGAACTATTAGTTACAGTTACAAATAAAAGTGTACATAAAAAATTAAAACAATAAAAAAATAAAATGAAAAAGCCAAAAATAGTTGTCATTTTCTTGTTCTTCTCTCTCTATTGTTCTCTCTTTATTGTTCTGCTCTGTGTTTTATGCTTACCTGTAATGTTACTGTGTTTTATCATGTTTTCTTTGCAGGTATGTAATTCTTTTATACTTTACTGTTTATTGTAGTTTATCATGTTTGCTTTGCAGGTATGGTCTGCAGGTTATACTTTACAGTTTACTGTGTTTTATTGTTAATCATTATTTGCTTTTCAGGTACTCCATTCAGCTGCAGCACTGATTTATTTAACTTAATAGCAACAGCATTTCCTCCCACAATGCGTAAATCAGTGACTCCAGTGCTGTAGGAGGTGACTTCACCACCACAGCTAAAAAAGAGCATATATACCGAAATATAGGGGCAGGGGTTGACATAGGAGCGGATTGACCCTATGCTTTGGTATATATTTTTAGAACGGTGCTATGCCCATCATTAGAAGTGTGTGGATGCAGGGCGGTATTCTAGTGGTGGGCGTACCACCGATTGATTGATTCTCTTTTTTCATTTAACGCACAGGCTGCATGAAAAATTAGAACATTACAATATATGCCCAACAAGGACCAGCAACATACTGGTATGTTGCTGGACTTTGAGCGGTTATACCGGAATAATGCCTGCTGGTTTAGGTATCATCTTGGTATCGTTCTTTTCAGCCGGCGGTCGGCTTTCATGTAAAAGCTATCCGAGTGGCTAGTTAGCTGCTAGACTGTTTTTACAAGCAGTGGGAGTGTCACATACCTGATGGTAGAGTCTGATTTATGAAGTGGGCAACCTCTGTTACGGCCCTGGTTCCAGAACCCCTGGTAGAGCAGACAGGGAGTTCCAGAGCGCACGGGAGCATGAGGGCTGGATCGGACACAGGTGGTGATGAGATGTCGTCAAGAGGTTCGTGCAAGTTTGAAGAGTAGTGAGACAGGCCGGGTCGGTAACATGCAGGCAAGGCGGTACAAAAGGAGCAGACAGTCGGATGGTCGGGTGCAAGCAGGTTTGGCAATGGGCAGACAACTGAAGTACCAACGGGTCAGGCAGAAGGATGGTCATAGGCAAGCCGGGGGTCGGTGCAGGCAGAGTTCAGACAGGTACGGGTCAAGCTGGGTCACAGGTAAACAGGAAGTCTTCAGGACAGATCGCTATAGGACAGGGGAACACTGTAGAATGGACAGCACCGCTTGCAAGGTGCTGTCAGCTTAAATGGCCATCTGGGAGACTGTGCCGGAGCATATGCACGTGCACACATGCACCGGCGCGTGCACACACGCGCAAACGCTACGTGCGCCTGCGCATAGTCTCCTGGCCCGAATTTAGGGGGCGGAGGTAGTCTCCTGACAGGGAGGGAACGTCCCTCCCCCTCTCGCCATTTTCCATGGTTTTCTTAGGCTCTCCTATCCCACCAGGGAACCCGAGAATGCAGCCTTTGGTTCTGCCAGCTGACTATAGAGCTGATTGAAGAATAGAATGGCTCCAATCATCTCTATGGCCTAAGAAACCGGAAGCTACGAGCATTTCATGACTTCGGTTTCGCCGGATATAAACAGCATTGGCAAAGCATCCTATCACACTGATCTTGGTGTAGTCAGATGCTTTAAGGGCTGAGGAGAGATCTAGAGTCTACAGTCAGGTCCATAAATATTGGGACATCGACACAATTCTAATCTTTTTGGCTCTATACACCACCACAATCGATTTGAAATGAAACGAACAAGATGTGCTTTAACTGCAGACTTTCAGCTTTAATTTGAGGGTATTTACATCCAAATCAGGTAAACGGTGTAGGAATTACAACAGTTTGTATATGTGCCTCCCACTTTTTAAGGGACCAAAAGTAATGGGACAATTGGCTGCTCAGCTGTTCCATGACCAGGTGTGTGTTATTCCCTCATTATCCCATTTACAAGGAGCAGATAAAAGGTCCAGAGTTCATTTCAAGTGTGCTATTTGCATTTGGAATCTGTTGCTGTCAACTCTCAATATGAGATCCAAAGAGCTGTCACTATCAGTGAATCAAGCCATCATTAGGCTGAAAAAACAAAACAAACCCATCAGAGAGATAGCAAAAACATTAGGTGTGGCCAAAGCAACTGTTTGGAACATCCTTAAAAAGAAAGAACGCGCTGGTGAGCTCAGCAACACCAAAAGACCCGGAAGACCACGGAAAACAACTGTGGTGGATGACCGAAGAATTCTTTCCCTGGTGAAGAAAACACCCTTCACAACAGTTGGCCAGATTAAGAACACTCTCCAGGAGGTAGGTGTATGTGTGTTAAAGTCAACAATCAAGAGAAGACTTCACCAGAGTGAATACAGAGGGTTCACCACAAGATGTAAACCATTGGTGAGCCTCAAAAACAGGAAGGCCAGATTAGAGTTTGCCAAACAACATCTAAAAAAGCCTTCACAGTTCTGGAACAACATCCTATGGACAGATGAGACCAAGATCAACTTGTACCAGAGTGATGGGAAGAGAAGAGTATGGAGAAGGAAAGGAACTGCTCATGATTCAAAGCATACCACCTCATCAGTGAAGCATGGTGGTGGTAGTGTCATGGCGTGGGCATGTATGGCTGCCAATGGAACTGGTTCTCTTCTATTTATTGATGATGCGACTGCCGAAAAAATCAGCAGGATGAATTCTGTAGTGTTTTGGGCAATATTATCTACTCATAGTCAGCCAAATGCTTCAGAACTCATTGGACGGCACTTCACAGTGCAGATGGACAGTGACCCGAAGCATACTGCGAAAGCAACCAAAGAGTTTTTTAAGGGAAAGAAGTGGAATGTTATGCAATGGCCAGGTCAATCACCTGGCCTGAATTCAATTGAGCATGCATTTCAGTTGCTGAAGACAAAACTGAAGGGAAAATGCCCAAAGAACAAGCAGGATCTGAAGACAGTTGCAGTAGAGGCCTGGCAGAGCATTGCCAGGGATGAAACCCAGCGTCTGGTGATGTCTATGCATTGCAGACTTCAGGCTGTAATTGACTGCAAAGGATTTGCAACCAAGTGTTAAAAAGTGAAAGCTTGATTTATGATTGTTAATCTGTCCCATTACTTTTGGTCCCTTAAACAGTGGGAGGCACATATACAAACTGTTGTAATTCCTACACTGTTCACCTGATTTGGATGTAAATGCCCTCAAATTAAAGCTGAAAGTCTGCAGTTAAAGTACATCTTGTTTGTTTCATTTCAAATCCATTGTGGTGGTGTATAGAGCCAAAAAGATTAGAATTGTGTCGATGTCCCAATATTTATGGACCTGACTGTAATAGACCACAAATGTTTAAAAAAAAAAAAGAATACCTGTCACTACTTATTGCTATCATAGGGGATATTTAAATTCCCTGTGATAACAATAAAAAAAACCAAAGAACTAAAGGGACAGTGTAAAAATAAAAAGCAAAATGATAAAAAGAAAAAAAAAAAAATGAAAGCACCCCTGTCCCCCCGTGCACGCGTGCAAAGGTGAACGCAAGCATTGGTCTCGTGTCGTACGTAAACAGCCAATGCACCATGCATGTGAGGTATCACTGTGAACGTCAGATCAAGGGCAGTCATTTTAGCAGTAGATCTCCTCTGTAAATCTAAAGTGGTAACCTGTAAAGTCTTTTAAATATGTATATAGTTTGTCGCCGCTGCGTGGGTGTGCGTAATTTTAAAGCATGTCGTCTTTGGTATCTTTGTACTCAGCATAAGATCATCTTTTATATTTCACCAAACATTTGGGCAATATAGTGTGTTTTTGTGCATTAACATTCAAAAGTGTTTTTTCCAAAAAAAATGTGTTTGAAAAATCGGTGCGCAAATGTTTTGTGAAAAAGATTTTTCCAACACCCACCATTTTGATCTGTGGGGCCTCTGCTTTAAAAAATATATAATGTTTGGGGGTTCAAAGTAATTTTCTAGCATAAAAAAAAATATTTTTTTAAAACAAAAAGTGTCAGAAAGGGCTTGGTGGTTCGAAGTGTGGTGATGTTGGGCATAAAATGGCAGGACAGTTCAAAACCTTCCCAAATTACCCCTTTTTGCAAAGTAGACACCCCAAGCTATTTGTTGAGAAGCATGTTGAGTCCATGGAATATTTTATATTTTGTCACAAGTTTCGGCAAAAGGGACTTTTTTTTTTTTTTTTGCACAAAGTTGTCACTAAATTATATATTGCTCGAACGTGCCATGGGTATATGTGAAATTACACCCCAAAATACATTCTGCTGTGGGGATAATACATGTGTGGGACTTTTTGGCATCCAGCCGCATACAGGACCCCGAAAATCACTGCCTTCAGGCCTTCTAAGGGCGTAAAATGGTGATTTCACTTTCTCACTACCTATCAAAGTTTCGGAGGCCCTGAAATGTCAAGATAGCACAACCCCCCCAATGACCCCATTTTGGAAAGTAGACACCCCAAGGCAGTGCCGCCATCAGGGGGGTACAGGCAGTACTGTTGTAAGGGGCCCCAGTGTCTCAAGGGGCCCTTACAACAAATATTTAAGCGGCCTTTAACATTGGAGTCTATGGGAGGGGGACACCCAGTTTGGGGGCACCGTTTTCCAGAACCATAGCTGATAAAAATACCAAACTTGGGTCACATAGAAGGAGTCCCCTGGGCAATAACTGATCCATGTTTGGGACCGCCAGCACCTATGGTTCAGCCGTACTGTGTCCCCAAATTGACTGGTCATTGACTGGCTATTTTTGGGTGAATTTCAGACTTAAAGTGGATGTAAACCCACCACCCACCCAGTATAAACTAATGACACAGTATTAATGTATATATACATGCTAGCCTCCTGCATCTATCCCTACTTTTCAAATGTCATTCCTGTAAGCACTAGCAGCTCTGTAAAACTCTGAAATCAGTGGGTGTCTGTGTTTGCTGGAGTTTGGTGGGTGGAGTTGTGATGTCACAAGCCTCCCCACCCACCTCTATACTGAGACATTGAGGAGGGGGGGGGGGGGGGGCGTGTAAAACTTTCTCTGCTGTGTGAAGGAGATAAGCAAATTGCTTGTCACTCACGGAGCAAGGGGCAGATCACTGTGTATTTCCCTGTTAGTCAGACTTTCTCTTCCAGAAAAAAGATAAGCTCATTACTCACAGTTGGATTAACTCTTTGT
The DNA here is from genome assembly GCA_018402905.1 of Glandirana rugosa. Taxonomy (NCBI): domain Eukaryota; kingdom Metazoa; phylum Chordata; class Amphibia; order Anura; family Ranidae; genus Glandirana; species Glandirana rugosa. The sequence goes on from BLSH010238340.1 coordinate 573,699, forward strand.
GGCAAGACTGGGCACAGATGATATGACATGCTATACTCTACCAGGCAGAATTATTAATTACATTTTTTTTTTCTGGGTTTACATCCACTTTAACATTGGAGTCAATGGGAGGGGACACCCAGTTTTGGACAGTGGACACTGTTCTCCAGAAATAGCCCCTAAAAATACCAAACTTGGCTTACATGGAGAGGGACCCATGGGCAACAACTGGTCCAAGTTTGGGACCTCCAACATCTATGGTTCGGCTGTACCGGGTCCCCAAAATGACCGGTCATTGACTGGCAATTGTCAGGTGAATTTCAGACTTAACATTGGAGTCTATGGGAGGGGGACAGCCGGTTTGGGGACACTGTTCTCCCAAACCATAGGCATTAAAAATACCAAACTTAGGGCACATGAAGAGGCCCCCCTGGACCACAACTGGTCCAAGTTTGGGATATCCAGCACCTATGGTTTCGTGCAAGGTCTTATTGCAAGCATTGGGTGAAGCTGTGCTGCCTGTGCACTGTTTTTTTTTTTACTGGAGTCTAGAGACACCAGCGCTGGCATGGGGGGGTAGAGCAGCAGCCAGTACAGATATAGGGGTTCCAATAGGACCGCAGGAGGCCCTATGATACTCTCCTGGTCCCCCCCTCCACGGTGTCCCCCTGTGTCCTCCACCCCCACAGTGTCCTCCTTTCCCCCACCCACAGTGCCCCCCCGTGTCCCCCACCCACCACAGTGTCCCCCTGTGTCCTCCACCCACCATGGTGACCCCCTGTGTCCCCCACCCCCCACGGTGTCCTTCCCTCCCCCACTCATGGTGTCCCCCTGTGTCCTCTCCCACAACGGTGACCCCGTGTCGTTCTTTCCCCAGTGTCCTCCTCTCCCCCACCCACGGTGTCTC
>BLSH010238340.1:574900-618685 GCA_018402905.1 Glandirana rugosa
CCCCCGCCCCCCCACAGCGTCCTTCTTTGTCCCTGTCTGCACAGTGTCCCTCACTGTCCCTGGCATCCCTCTCTGTCCTTGTTGTACTGCGTCCCTCTCCGTCCCCGGCATACCTCTCTGTCCTTGTTGTATAGCGTCCCTCTTTGTTCTTCTCCAACAACATCCCCCTAAGAGGCAACTATGATAGGGAGCTCAGGCCGGTAGAAACTTGTTTACATTTGAAGTTTGGGGGAGGTAAAATCCCCATAGATGAGCCCTGTTTTACCACCCTGCAACTGCACCCCACTACACATGTTGCAACAGGAATTGTACACCCTTTCACACTTAAAAGAAATATATCAACCTTGTGCAGTGGCCAGGGAGCTAAAGCAGGCAATGAGGAGGCATTTTATCGCCTTTTCACCACCTGCTTTAACCCCTTGGATCCCACACTAGCATGCATTGCACACAGTTGCAGGGTGTTTGCAGAGCGACCCCATTCACTTGAATGGGTCATGCTTGGCAGGCTACACCTGGTAAGTGTGACAGGGTGTATAATTCCTACTGCAGCTGCAACATGTGTACACCCCTGGCCAGTGGGTGGTTGTGGTGGGATGGCCAGTGGGCAGATGTGTAATGGGATGGACAGTGGGCGGGTCCTGGGGAATGTTGGTTGTCAGACGGAGGGGCTCAGGTCTAAAGCTGTGTAAGGAGCCCCAAAATTTCTGATGGCTGCCCTGCCGCAAGGTATTTGCTAAGAGGCATGGTGAGTATTTTGCAGCTCTCATTTGTTTTGGAAAATGAAGAAAGAAAAAGGAAAATGTATTTTTTGTTTTCTTTTTTCATTTTTCAAAACTTTGTGACAAAGAGCGAGAGCTGCAAAATACTCAACGTGCCTCTCAGCACATAGCTTGGAGTGACTTTATTTTTATTTTAGGTACTTATATAGCGCCGTCAATTTACGCAGCGCTTTACATATACATTGTGCATTCACATCAGTCCCTACCCTCAAGGAGCTTACAATCTAAGGTCCCTATCTCACATTCATACATACACATATTAGGGTCAATTTATACAGGATCTAATTTACCTACCAGCATGTCTTTGCCGTGTGGGAGGAAACCGGAGTACCCGGAGGAAACCCACTCAGGCACAGGGAGAACATGCAAACTCCAGGCAGGTAGTGTCATGGTTGGGATTTGAACCAGTGACCTTTTTGCTGATAGGCAAAAGTGCTAGCCACTACACCACTGTGCCGCAAAACGGGGTAATTTCGTGGGTTTTTGTACTGCCCTGCCATTTTAGCACCTCAGGAAATGAGATAGGCAGTCGCAGTGTTGCCAACCTCCCGCAATGTTTTTTACTGGCAAAACATGGAAAACTTACTGGCGGAGCACATTTTTTTACTGGCAACCTGAAAAATAACAGAACTCCTGTTAAAACTAAGACAATTGATATTTAGACACAACATGGAAACACTGCCAATACCCATATCAAGTAGGTTGCTTGGTTTAAAGTTTAAAGTCAGCACAGCATGACAAATTATCAGACCCTGATATTTATAGACAGTTGTAAAATTCACTGATTTTTACAAACTGTCAGTAAATTTACTGGCGGTTGGCAACCCTGGGCAGTCGTAAACTAAAAACTGTGTAAATTCCAGAAAATGGACCCTAGTTTGTAGACATAACTTTTGCGCAAACCAATATATATACGCTTATTGACTTTTTTTTTACCCGAGACATGTGGCTGAATGCATTTTGCCAAAAATGTATGACTAAAATTTTATTTTTTTAATAAAAAGTAGAAAATATCATTCTTTCTCAAAATTTTCAGTGTTTTTTGTTTATATCACAAAAAATAAAAAAAACGCAGAGGTAATCAAATACTACCAAAAGAAAGCTCTATTTGTGGTGGGAGAAAAGGATGCAAATTTTGTTTGGGTACAGCATTGCATGACCGCAAAATTACCAGTTAATGCAGCGCAGTGCCAAATTGTAAAAAGTGCTCTGGTCATTAAGGGGTAAATCTTTCCAGGAAGTGGTTAAAGAGCACATGAAGCACAAAATGGAACAATTACTTGCAACATTAAAGTGGTTCCAAAGCATTCTATCCATTAGGGTTAAAAATATTCTCTGCTGCAGGATCCCCCCCAAGCCCCAACCCCCCCTCCTTATTCTTACCTGAGCTCAATCCAATGTGGTGTAGAGGGCCGTCTGTCTCACATCCTCCCAGGCAGCCTGGGAGGATGCGAGTACGTGACCATACGCTCACGTGAGGGTAGGCAGTAACAGCTCCCATATAGGATATAAGGATACAGATTATCCTCTTATTGTTGGCATGTAGATAACTGTGGCCTCTCTGTGGGGACGTCTGTGTGGGCTTTCTGGGGACCCCTGGGGTTGTGTGGCTGCCCCAGTGGTTCCGCCACCCAAACAGTGGCAATGCTGGTTGTCTTTTTTGTTTAAATATCTACTCGTTAAACAAACACCTTAACCACTTGGAGGTAAAAATGTTTGTATCAGTACTTCTCCTTTAAAACACCCCTGAAGAAAGGCTTTGGACCTGAAACGCATTGGCTGAAGGGAGACGGCAAATAATTTATAATCTTGCATTTATGAATATGATGGTTATATATCGAACCCATGTATTTAATTGTTTGTACAAATTTGTGCTTTTTTCATTCCTGGAATCTGTTTACTTGTCATAATAAACGGATATTTTTAAACTATACAATAGTGGTGTATCAGTTGCCTTTCAAAAGTCACAAATCCTATGGGGGTTTTGGTTTTGTTACATAGGTTTATTAATTTTTTTGATCAATTTTATTTTTGTGATGGAGTTACATTCTTTCTGCCCTTTTATTTATTGAACATTTTGTTACATATATATTTTTTTACAGTATTTGGGACTTTGTTATACAGTGCTCAAAAAAAAAAATATATATATATATATATATATATACACACACTAAACTGATTACCTATGTTGCATATACTGAAGTGAATGTGATGTGTCATTAACCGCCAGCAGGGCTCAGCCACCCAGAGGCCCGGCAGGCGGCAGTGCCAGAACTGTCCAGTCTGGTGGTTACTGGACCAATTTATAGAATGTAGCTGGCAAATGCAATAGAAAGTGGCAGGTAGGGAGGACCAACAGAAGGGGGGAGGATTGATTTTATACAGGTTTTTTAGACTTTGTGGGGGCAATGTTCACCACATCCCTTCCTTTACAGGCACCTCCACATTGGCATCCTTGTGGGAGGTTGGTGTTCTCACCCTGCAGCCCTTCTCATCGTCCTGTCCATGACGGGGTTATAAATTATGGCTGAGCATCTTTGTGAGTTGTAGAGCCGTGTTTTTCGCGGCTCACCTCCTGTTTGTGCTGCACTCTGGAACGCAGGGAAGTGACTGAACACGCGTCGTTGGCACACCATGTTGCCGGGGGATCCCTATGCCCGTCTTCAGTGTCCACCAGCATGGCGACTCCCACACACACAGCTGCAACCATTTTCAGGTAGGTAAATAATATAAAAAGGCACCTGTAATCACTGCACCTTTGCTGAATCCCATTTGAAGTGGGAATTTCTGATATGCAGGAGCACATCCCAAATCGTGTCACACTGAGGACTAGGTAGGTTTACTGTTGCACTTCCATACCTGTTTTTCTGGGCTGATGTGGGGTTTGTTGGGGAGGGAGGGGGACTACCAGATTTGTGTGCCCCTCCTTCTCCCCTCCCTTGTGCTGGCCGCATCGCTTGGCTTAAACACTGGTTACTGCACATACTAATACCACCTGTTGGATGGCAACATGGTTTAATATCATAGTTCTGGAGTGTCACGGATATGGCAGGCCAAAGTTGTCTAGTCACTGTGTGGGAAAGAAAGACATCTGGACAAGTTGACACAGTGGGGTGTTGGTAATAGGGAGTCAAGAATGAAGGGCCATATGCTTCCAGGAAATATCCATACACCCCCTGCGATGAGGTGTAATGGTAGAGAAAGCCAGATGAGATCTCCTGGGGAGGTGCAAATTAACAGTTCCTGATTACGTGACATCAAAGGGACCAGCTGACCCCAAATGATCATGGGTCAGCTGTGAGTGATAAATGGACATATACTGCCTCTAGTGGACAATCCAGGCATGCGTCCTAGGGACAGACTCAAGGAAAGGAAGTCTGTCACCATTGGACAGAATGCACAAGTAGGCTGGCGTTGGGCGGGTGTGTGTGGATGATGTATGAATGGGTTTAAAAAGCCAAGGAACCACCTATCTTTTTCTCTTATCATCTACCATCAGGCCAGCCAGAACAACATTTCGAAGACAGCCTAAGTATCACCTTATGTTATTTATGCTATAGGCTCTATGATATTGCTATACTGTTTTGATGTTAGCATTTCTAGTTTCCTTATAATAAATATAATCTTTGCTTTATTAAAGCAGAGTGATTGATTATTTATACTTATAGATATATATATATATATACATATAAGCTAACCTTACTATCATACTATTATCATTACTGTTATCAAAGCTGTAGTAGATTAATGAATGAGAGGAGTAGGCAATTAATATATAATCACGAATAAACTTGGGGAAATCATAACCATCCCATTTTTATTTCACCACCGTTTGCAACCCATAAGCCTTAGAGTGTACTGACTTATACTCCATTCTTTATTTGCATACTCTGCTCTACTCTGTTGCACTAAGCGCTAGTGTACATATTATACATCATGCTGGGAGTAACATTAGCAGGAGCTTAACCTCCTATTCTGGGGAATCCTCGTCTGTGGGTCTGTGTGCAGCCCTCTCTCTTTGCAACCGGTGCAACATCCTTGGCCTCACCAGGACCCCTCTGGTTGCCAATTCGTGCCTCTCTCTTTGCTCCCCATCCGGGTGTGTTGGTCGATGGTCCCTTGTTCAAACATCTTTGCGTGATGTTTCCTTGGTTTCTTTGACTTGTAAAGTATTATTTTATGGCTCTCCTGTGGATATATTCCTATAACATATGATGGCTATTTACTATGATGTTAAACCAAAATAATGTATACCATTGAATGTAATTGTATGTTTTTACATTGTAGAAATTAATACCCAACCAAAAATCCTTTAACTCTGAAGGACTATAATGGTCCGAAACATGTCAGGTGTGCACGATTGACACATCCGAGGATCAGTCCCCTTGTCTTTTGTTTGTGGACGTCCACAGAATTTGTAACGTGCACGTTGGGTACAATACATTTTTATGGCCTATCAGGCCTTGTTTGTTATCTATTTACCAATCATTATTTCTTTTTGCACAGCATGTTCATGTTTTAATACTTTGTAATAAAATGTAATTTTTATACTCAAACCAGTTGTCCGCATCAATCCTAAGGGGTTACTCTCTGTCCTTTTGGCACCAGAGTTGTTTTTTGTTTTTTTGCATTTTTATGGATTGGACCAATCTGGACATACACCTTTACATTCCTCCAAACTTTCCTTTTTCCCCTTCTTTGAAGCCAATTAGGCTCTAATCATGTGCTTAAAAAAAAAAAACCCATTGAAATCCATGCATCCGGCGCCCTGCATGTAGATTATGTAGATTAGGGGCCGGGCACATGGATTGGGGGGGGGGGTGCCCCTAATGAGTGGGCTGCCACTGTTACGGAATGCCATTTCACCATATTCAAGAATACTCAGAAAATTAGGATAATGGCTACTATAGGGCACCAAAAGGAGCACACAAGATGCATGTTGGTATCAAAATTAGGACAAATCACCAGCTCAGACACATATAATTAATTTACTTAAAAGGACTAGACCATGTTTACTTCCGAAGGCAATTTTCACTTATCTTCATGAATTAGGTAAAACAGATGAATTTACTTCCCCCCCCCCCCTTTTTTAACTTTTATATGAATTGTCATAAAACGACACTTCATTCTGGTCTCTGCGACACGCTGTGATGATATGCAGTGCTGTACGCTGCACTAAAAGGATACCTTTATCAATTTATCACAGTTCACACCAACACAGCACATTGCTGTGAGCTACACCTATTGAAAGCAAGGCTGTTTGCCTTGTCTTTGAATTGAGTATGCATTAAAGTGTTACTAAACCCAGCAATATAAAAACAATTCACCCCCCCCCCCCCCCAACAGTGCACATAGCATCTAAATCCTCTTTTTATATCAAAATACTGCTGCTATATGCCTTTTTTTCTTCTGTATATTGCAGTCAGGTAATAGACTGCAAAGAGCCAGGGCTTCCACAGTGTTCATATTGGAGGAGCTTTCACTCTCTGATGATGTAACATCCTTTGCATCAGTGACCCTTCACCCACAATCCTACCACAGCTGATTGGTGCTGTGCCAATGACATGCTCAGTTCACAAATAAACAATCACTGCCTCTAGAAATGCATCTGCATGTAGTATAGTCTGATATAGTAGACAGGGCAAGAAGGAAGTATCTGGCCATACAAGATCAAACAGCCTTTTTACAGAATACAGAGGATTAACCCCTAGTTACACAGTGAGTATAGCAAGCATGCTATTCTGCATATACGGACAGATTTTACGGTTGTGGGTTTAGTAACACTTTAAGCAATGCTGGCCAATGCTGCACAGCGGCAGTGGTGTGAACCCAGCCTAAGATAAGTGAAGATTTACTTTGAAAACTAACATGTTCTCTGCTTTAGTAAATTAAATCACTTTAGCAAAATTTTAATGGTGGATTTGAGAGCTATTTTATTAAAATAATTAAAAAAATTAACATTAGGAAAACAGCAGCAATCATCTACCTTAACTTCACTCACTAGAAGAACCAACATTTCCAGCAATATAAAGTCACAGCACAATTTTTTTTTTACCATATTTAAGTGATCCCTTAAGAGAATTTATAAAACATATAAGAAAAAAAAAAAAAAAAATCACAGCATATTAAACTAATCGGAGCTGAGGCTGCTGTCACAAAGTCTGTGGTCTCTTCATTACGGTTTTGTGAGATAAAGTCACTTGGGGATTATTAACCCCTTTGGTTGGTAGTGCATTTGCACCTCCATACAAGTCTTCCAGGTACATCATAGTCATGGGTCCAGTGCTTGTTTCACAGACTCGGGAACCCGAGAAAAGTAAAAGTCATAATTCCGCAGAGCTGCTAGAACTCCCGCAGAGTTCATATGCTTCACATCCTTGTGATACTGAAATGGGTTCCCGTGGATATCAGTGAGTTTGCCTGTAAAAGAGATGAAAACAGTGTAGTTGGTTGATAAATTGATTGCTTAAACTCTGTTTTAACTATACAGGCGGACCAAAAAAAAAAAAATAGTTTAAATATATGTGGAGTCTGGTGGGCTGAGTCAGCCCATGTCTTCCTATATGATTTTGGAGATCTCCCTCCCATAATTCTCCACTCCTGTCCACCTGGCAGTTTTAGGTGATCTCACTCACCTAACTGTGTTCCAGGTCCTCCAGTTACATTCTTCATAATATAAACCAAAAAAACAGCAGGAAAGTTGGGAACCCCTCATAATGGGTAAAGCAGGTTTGCAGGCCCGGAAACTTGGCACAGAGATCTTACTAAAAGAGTTCTTGACAAAGATAAGAACCCATATCTTGTATTGTTCTGCCGAATTCCTCAACAATTAAATAAACAATTAAAAAATAAATAAATGAATAAAGATAAGAACCCACAAGCATGCAGCTAGTGAAGTCCCCACACCTGATCTGCACAGTTGATTCAGGTGAGTCGTTCAGAAAGTATGAAACTTTGGAATCTACATAACAGCCAAGTAATGCATATTTTCAAAAACAAAGCTCCATAGATGCAGCATTCACATTTTTAACACTGGTGTCCTTTAAATGTGCTATTCACAGGAATATATTTGGCTCAAAGGCGGCCAACATCCCAGATTAGTTGGGTATTCGATGACTGAACAATTTGTTAATCTCCTATACTGAGTAAACCGATCTGTGCACCTGTGAATCAAATTCCATAATGTAAACAATACTAAATATTTTGTCTTCCAATAATGTTAAATGGACAGTAGAACTCTCATTTAGGGTGGTCTAAATATATTATACACATTTGTCCCTCGCAAAATATCAACTGTCTCATTTTGGCCCAGCTGTGGGTAATGGTAAAGCTCGGAACAAGGAGAACAAAGAACAAAAGGACAATGTGGCATACCCTACCTGACCAAATGGTGACATCCTAGCATCTTGGGCATTTGCGGTATTATCTCCTGCTTGTTCCTTCTTCTCCAGTCTGCGCAGCTACTTTATTATGCTATTCCTTCTTCGCTAGAGGGTAAAGCTGCCCATAGATCAGATCGAAATTTGACTGGTTCAGCAGGGACAAATTTCAATCCATATATGCCTGTTCCCGTTTGTTAGGAGTCGATCTAAAGATTCTGGAAATTTTTGTTTGATCAGTACTGCAGCCAACCAGCTTCAGTGCTGATCAGTGTATTCTGACAATGGAGGAGTCCCCCACTGCCAGAATACAATAGCACAGCGGGGAGTATTCCCCCATACACCTGATGAATATAAAGCCAGCTTAAGACAAACAATGTTAACGCCGGCTACTTGCGACCGGGAACTTTCTGATCATGTGACCGATCTGACAGCCAATCATGGTGGTCACATGATCATAAACCCTGCCCCACTTTCCGGCATCAAAAACCCCTTAAAGGGCCAGGAGGCAGGGCGGGGTTCATGATCATGTGACAACCGTGATTGGCTGTCAGAGCGGTCAGACATTTGGAAAGCTCCCGGTCGCTAGCTTTCCGTTAGGCGCCGGTAACGAGCACGCTCTCAGCACAGGTTTTGTGTAAATTTAGGTAGGCAAATATGCAGCCTCTCTGCGTCAAGGCCCACCCCCCGAGAAGCCACATATTTGCGTAATCTCTATGCCAAGAAGAACTTTCATTAGAACATTTCCTTGTACAGAATGTTTGTTCGATTTTCTAATGGTTAGTGGTGTCAAATCGTTGTATGTTTTCTAGGCTGGGTCTGAAATATAACCCACTGGTCCCTAATGCAGAATGCTAACACCATGACACCGAAATGTATTGAAACCCATCAAAACATTGCTATCGATTTCAGTTTACTATGGTTAGATTGAATACAAGAGGATATCCTACTGTGTATCAGGGGATAGTGTACTTTGCATATTATCATTTACACTTGTCACTACCTTTCTATGTTTGTCATACACATCAATTTTCTAGCAATTTAAACCAATTTTCAAGCAGATTTCAATTTTTAAAAAAATGTGACGGAACTAGGGAACCTACCCTCAAAAGTTCACAATACAAGGATGATGGTAAATGCCCTTGTTCTTGTGATTAAAACTTGGTTCAACTTGACAGAAAACGACTTGTGTGTGTGTGTGTGTGTGGCTAACATTACAGGAAACGTGTTAGCAGAAGAGAGGAAGATCAGTACTGCATTCAGAATTGCTCACCTCCAACTGCATGCAGGATAGCCTCAGGAGCACACGTGTCCCATTTCTTACATCCAGGACTGGCAAATACATAGGCCGAAGCCTGCCCTTCAATTAACTGAATGATCTGAAAAGTAATAAAACGTAATAGGTCAGTCCAATGCAGTCTTAGTGGGAATTATTTATAAAAAACTGGGACAAAGCAAAGCCACATTTTTGTTACCCTATAGGACTTACTCTTTGATACAAGCTTCATCCTATTATCACGTAGAAGCCAATCAAATTTCAGATTATTGTAGTAGTATCAGCTGAGAGATGATTGATTGATATATTTACACATAGTTTTTATCTTTGCATTGATTTTTGAACAAAGTCTCACTGTTATAAAAAACTGTTTTAGGCTAGGTTTAGAAAGGAAAAAGTACCCAACATGTTGTGATCAACAGGCGGCAAGCCCGCTGAACGCTACCCATTCAAGCAAATGCACACATTTGCGGATTATTTGTTCAGCAAAAATGGGGTTAAAAGAGAAGGTGTCACACCACCTCCTTATTGCCTGTCAATCGCCACATTCTAATCGCTTTTCAGAGAAGCAGCAGGTTTAGATGCACTTCTAAACCTAGCCTTATAGAGCTACTGCTAGGGAAATGGAGCTAATCAAGTGTCCCCATGGGACTGTCACCCCCTACAGCCAACCCCTCCTTTCTTTGCTGTATGGTCTTCCATTGTTTACAGCTTTAATTGAATTAGCACAATAAAAAGGTACAGAATCTTTCTTCTAGCTTTCTCTGTTGATTTTTCAGGTCCTGGGACACCTCTCCCCTCCCCACCTTGCAACCTGCTCACTGATAAGAAGGCACAGAAGACAGCTATTGCCAGAAGTTAACCACTGCTTTGATCCTGTGCAGTTTATTAAAAAAAAAAAAAAAAAAAAAAAAAAAAAAAAAAGAAGAAGATTAGAACCAAAATTTGAAAGCCAATCAAAACAACTAAATTTTCCTTTATAGATGCCAACATCTGTGGTCTGGAACAACAGTCTGAATCTTCAATCAAACTGTCATCTCCCTTCCCTCTCTCCCTTTGTCGCAGCCCTAACTTTATTGGGGTTTATTCACAGGTGTGGGTGTACACAGTTTATCGTTACAGTTACTTGGTGCTCGAGTCCTAAAAGACTGAGTGGGGTAATGTCGCCCCGCAGATGTGGGTGGACAGTGTTTATGGTGGTACAGTTACTTGGTGCTCAAGTCCTGAAAGACTGAGCAGGTGGTTTGGTTAAAGTTTTCATGGTGATATTGGTCTATGTGTTTAATGTTAAAGGCATGGTACAACAAAATTTTCTTTACTATCATGATTGATCAGATGGTGATGGTGGGTTGGAATTATGGTGGCTGTTTGTGGGGTTGTACAGTCCCATGATCTAGGATAATTACCTTATTCCCTGCACCACCCACACGCACAACCTTATTGGGATTTATGGCGTCAATACAGTCATTCACCAGTTTGCTGCTGTGAGACCGGGTCGTGGTGACGATGTGTTGTCCTTCTGGGACTTCTTTCAGCTGAAACCCAAAAGCCCCAAGACCCAGGACACCCCAAATAGTCCTTCCCAGCACAGTGTTGTCACCAGCCTGTAATTACAATATAAAATAGTCAGATAAACAAACAAGTATTATAGTTTAGCAATGTAAAACAGTTACCAAAGTCAAATCTATAGGACACACAAGAGTCCAACACATAAGTATAACACACGGCCTGGTTTTCATGTATGTCTTATCAACCAACGAAACAAATGTTTTTCTATGTACAAGAATTGCATGAGCAAGCACCATGCACACAACTGATAACACACCATCACAAGTCAAACTCAAAAGTTATGTGGTGGTTTAAGTGGAACTCCAGCCACATCATGTTCGAGCCTTAGACAGGGTGGGGAAGCAGTGAAACTTTGGTTGTTTTTCTTCTTGCCATTTGTGTCCTGTATTCAAGCTGAACTTGGGGGGTTGGGTTGAGGATATTACCCTTGCAATGGGGCTCCCCCCACACTGCAGGGGTTAAACACTTGTTTTTGCCCACGGCACCAGTTCCAAGCACTTTATTTACCTCCTGCAGGTTCCTCCTTCCACATGATCAGTCCCCTGAAGCCCCTTCTCTTTAGAGCTCTGGCCAGCAGTGACAGGTGTAACAAAATATACATTGGAGGATCAACAATCCTGCATTGCAAGTAAGGATGCTGAGGGTTCATCCACAACATGGCATGGCAAAAAAGAAGAGGTGAGCACTGGCAGCCAGAGGAGAGAGGGATAAAGTAAGTAAAAGTGTTTTTTCCTGGTACCCTAGGCAAAAAACAAGCATTAGTGTTTGTTACCCCAGCATTTCATATTCCAGCCCGTGGAAAGAGGTAAAAGCAAACCACTTTTTGCATGCCCAAGAGTATCATCAATAGAAAAGAAAAATTGAAGATCATAGATCAAAGATAATCAGAAAAATCAAACATAAAATAATAAAAAGAGAAAGGAAATAAGAGTTCCTTTAAATCGAGCACACTTTAATGCCTTTTACAATGCACAAAATAGGAAGTTAACATATAATGACTTAATGTTACTTGCAGCATGTTGGGAAGAGGTCCTGCATTTTGCACATCTCACTGTGTAGTGTCATTCAAATGAATTGAATGGAATTCCTAAAATTAAACTCCAGCCTTACTTCAAGTCTTGCACAGTTGTACAGGCTGCTCTCCTGTACTAAAATAGCTCTGATTTCACTGCACACTGCAAGCTTCTCACAGAGTGTATTAGAAGCTGAAGCAAATCAGGTAGAACCCTCCTCATTTCCTGTGTTGTGGCAAAATGCAGTAAAGTGTGTGTGTTTTGCCATTCTTTACCACAACATAATGTACAAAACCGACTGTAGTGCCATTTATTTGTCTTTTGAATAGAACCCCAACACACTTTACAAGCATGCCCATAGGTTTCAAAGCACCACAATGTTTAGATGTGAACCACATAAGAATAAATAAATAAAATAAAATGGTGGTCAAAATGAATGGATTGTCTTGCCACAAAACATTAACACACATGCTTTAACACACTGCAAATGTGTGACTCAAACTTTAAAATTAAATATGACACCTCTCTACCAGCTGCCTAGAATGAATTGTTTATAGGGGTAAAAACTTGCTGAAAGTAACAAAAAAAAAAAAATGTACTTAACATTTTACATTACAGTTTTTCAAAAAAGGAAGTAACCCTTACCTGGTAATTATAGTAGGGCTGATTTATCACTCCAGCGATTGCTTTTCCTTCATATGCTACCCCAATTAGAACGGTGACATGGTCTAGAAGACCTAGAGACAAAAAAATAATAATATACAACATTGGTATATACAGGCTGAAAACTAAAATCAACAGCATATTTGCTACTAGAAGGTTAATTGCAGTCACCCTTACACTTTATGAATGCAATTTATTTTTGCTAAGGCTGTATCAATAAATGGAAAATGGACAAACCTTCAGTGTATTCTTTGGTGCCATCCAAGGGATCCACCCACACCACCAACTGAAAAACAGGTAACAATAGACCTAGTCATATTTTCCCAGATAAACGAATTTAAAGGAATCTGTCATTTCAAACTAATATCATGGGTGCATGACTCCTGGATTGCTGATCCTATGTGCTGGCTCACACGGGTGCCATTTCTCATATGATTTAATTTGCACAAAATCGCATTACAAGGAAAATCCCATTATTTTCAACCACTTCCAAAATCTCAGCAAAGTGGCACTACATAATCACACTGAAAATTGCATCAAAGTAGTGTGAACCGAGCGTCAAAGTACCTTCTTCCATGCGCCCTGTTTTGCTCAGGATTCTGTCCATAGATGTTTCTACCCCCACCACTGGGGTAAAGTAAACCTGCTGGTAATTCAGAGGATATTAAAGTAAGCTATAAGTGTTGCCTATCAGCTCAATACTATTCTGTAGCAATGTGGCCCCCCAGTGCAGTCTGCCTAACAGTTGAAGTCGATATGCAAATAGCGCCTTTCACAGTTTGCATATTTAAATGCACGTCCCACAAGCAACAACTGCTGGCTACCTAGGTAAGTATGATTCAAGAAAAAAAAAAAAAACATACATCTCTTTTAAATGCAAAGTTTTCATGCTTGATTGTTTCATACTTTTAAAGCACACTCCTACTACTGAATAATGAAAAAAAAAAAGGAAATACTACTGTGGTACATACAATTAAAGCAAAACTACAAGAATTCGGGGTAATTTCCCTTTATTTATTTTTTTAAAGCTTATATTTTTTTGGCTATCATATTATTTCTTTAGTTTTTAATGTAAGTACAGAAAAACATTTACTGCACAACAAAATAAACAACTCAGCAGATATTCCCTTTCATGAAGGCTGGCTCTCACTAAAATCTTTAACTGAGCTGCTTGATAAGGGATAAGTCCTTCACCTTTTTGTGCAAATATCAGCTTGAGCAACTGAGTTCAGTGAACAAAGTTATTTTAACAGAGGGGGAAACAGTTTGAGAAACATGTTAAGAAGCCTAAAGCTCCATCTGCTGGCTCAAAGGCATAATACTCTGGGCCTCCCTGAGGGTGAGGAGGGTGACCACCCTACGCTTTTTGCTGAGGGCTTCTTCAAGGAACTCCTGGGTCTCACCGATCTCCCCCCAACGTAGTGGAACGGGCCCACCGAGTCCCTACGGGACGAACCATCCCTGGCGCTAACCCGAGACCATTTCTGGTTCGCTTTCTTAACTTCAGGGACCGGGACAAAATTCTCTCTGAAGCTCGTAAGCACCCTTCCCTGACTCACGATGGCTCCGCCATTATGCTTTTCCCGGATTTCTCTGCAGAACTTCAGCGTAAGAGGAAAATGTTCACTGATGTCCGCCGGCGCCTATGTGAGAAAGGCATCAAATACAGCATGCTCTGTCCTAGTCATCTCAGGGTCCCACATAATGGATCGGTCCGCTTCTTTTATAATCCCTCTGACGCGGATGACTGGCTGAACACCATGAATTGATCTGTATCTCAATATCGATACTCTCCTCCTCCCTAGATCTAACCAGATTTCTCAGATCTTTTCTCCTATATCACTCATCCTTCTTCAACGGAGTTGTTTGGAAGACTTAAAAATAAGCTACATCGGGTCCCCCCTATTGCAGTGGAGAGGACTTCGTTCCAGTTTTCCCCACACTTCACCATTCAAGAAGTGACTTTGGTCTTCGGTGTGGAACATCTCTCTGGAGGCCCTCCATTGGGAATAACAGGAGTTTCTTCTCCATTTTGGTTTGTGTTACTGTTACGGGACTGAAACTTCTAGCCTCGTTATGTTGGGGTTTTGGCTAGCTAGTAGGGGTTTTGCAGATATGTTCATATTGTTCATTTTGTTCCATACTCATAGTGTGCTCATGGCTCTCCAAACGAATGGACTCAGGGTAAGCCTACCATGCTACAATCTGTTTCCATTCAGTGGGGACCCCCAAGTAAAGTTATTCTATCAACCTTTATGCAAATGATCTTGTCTTTATGGCTTTTCTGCGGTTAAATTAGTCTCGTGGAACGTGCGGGGTCTCAATGATAAACTCAAAAGATCTATAATTTTCAAATACTTAACCTCCCATAAACCTCATATACTCTTTTTACAGGAGACTCATCTCACCGGCTCCCGAGTCCTGGCCCTGCGTAGGCCCTGGGTGCGACAAGCTTTCCACCCCACATACTCCACTTACTCCAGAGGGGTATCAATACTCATTAACAAATCGCTGCCTTACAAGGTAATCAAAATTGTTACAGATCCTGGTGGAAGATTTATTATTCTCCTGATTGAAATCTATTCATTAAAGTGGGATCTGGTGAATGTTTATCTGCCCCCTCCAGTGGACTGCGGCTTACTATATACTGTTTATGAAAAGCTGGCTCCTTTACTACCTGCCCATGTTATTATCGCATGAGACTTTAATGCAATTCTTGACGCAACCCTAGACTCCTCTAACCCTAACCGTGTAGCTTCTTCAGAGCTGAAGGGTTGGGCTGACACCTTTGGCGTGGAGGAGTTGTGGCGCTGGAAACACGTTGGTACCAAATCATTCTCCTGTATGTCATCCACTCATAAATCTGGCTCTAGAATTGATCTTGCCTTTGGGAATACTCCGGTCTTAACTAAACTGTAAGGAGCCTCATATCTTCCAGCGAGGGCTCTCAGACCACTCTCCCCTGGAGTTAACTCTACAGGTAGGGGTGCGAAGAGACTCCGGAGCCTGGAGATTGGCACCTAGATGGATTCAGGACGAGAAGGTGTCTGAAATAATTAATCCACTGATAGATAGCTATTGGTTGACTAATGAAAATTCTTCCTCCCCAGAGATGGTTTGGGATGCCTTCAAGGCCACAATTAGGGGAGGTTATATTTCTGCCATTAAATCGGCACGGGTTGATCATAATGCCACTACATCACAGCTGGAAGCGCAGGAGGCTGACGCCTCTGCGGCCTTCGCTGGTCATCCATCTCCAGAGGGGTTTTTACATCTAGCCCAGGCTAGGAGAGAGCTGAACCTCCATTTCACTTCCCTCACTCACAGGGATACTAGAGTGCTGGCGGGCAGAATTTTTGAGTCTGGGGATAAAAATGGCCGCCTTTTAGCCAACCTGGTGGCAGAACCCCATTATCAGACGGTGGTCTCCGGGCTGCTATCTGAGGATGGTTCGAGTAGAGATACCCCCGAAGCCATCCTACAGGAATTTGAGGCCTTCTTCGGGGAGCTCTATCGAAAACCACAATGTCCCTCGTTAAGGAGTGTTCTGTCTGAGCTGCAAAAATGATCCTTGCCGCAGTTGTTGGAGAAGGAGGTGGGGAGGCTGGATGCGCCGATCTCTGTTCAGGAGGTCGAGTCGGCTCTTGCGTCCCTCCCTCCTTCGAAGACTCCGGGTCCTGACGGTCTTCCTGGAGAATGGTATCGACAGTATGCGGCAAGGCTGGCTCCCAAATTGCAGAAGTTATATTCCCAGTGCTTTGACTCGGGTTCCCTGCCCCCCTCTATGTATAATGCCCATATTGTCTTACTCCCAAGCCCGGCAAGGACTCTAGACACTGCGCCTCTTACCGACCCATTTCTCTGCTTAACTGCGACCTTAAAATTTTGGCTAAGGTCCTGGCTAACAGATTGGTGGGCGTGTTGGCTGGTATAGTAAACATAGATCAAACCGGCTTTATGCCTGTCAAATCTACTGACATTAACCTAAGACGAGTCTTTACTCATCTCCAGATCCCCCCCTCCTCTCCCTCCCAGTCACGGGTGTTGGTCGCTTTTGATATAGAAAAGGCGTTTGATACGGTGATGTGGGATTTTATGCAAGCGGTCTTAGCGGCATTTGGCTTTGGCCCTGTCTTCTGTAAGTGGATAAGTATTCTATACAAATCTCCAAAGGCTCAGATTAAATTGGGTGGCCGCCTTTCTGCTCCCTTCTCGGTGGAGAGGGGCACCAGACAGGGCTGTCCACTGTCTCCGTTCCTATTCGCTCTGGCCATGGAGCCCTTGGCCGTGGCCCTGCGGAATTCGGAGGCCGTGGTGGGTATTATGGTAGGATCAATAACTGAAAAGCTGGCCCTGTATGCTGACGACCTCCTAATGTTTCTCGGTGACTCCGGGCCATCATTGACAGCGGCGTTGGAAATTATCTCCCATTTCTCAGCTCAGTCTGGCTTGAGAATAAATTGGAGTAAGTCTCAGATCATGCCCATAGACAACCAGACTCTGGGACAGACGGCGTCCTCGGTCCCCCTTCAGTGGGTGTCTTCCATCCGTTACTTGGGCATTACCGTCTCCCCCAGAGTCTCGGACTTTATAGCACTGAATCTCCATCCCCTTCTCACACAGCTTAGACAGAGGCTTGGTGCTTGGGACAACCTTCCCCTCTCCCTCATAGGGAGAATTAATTTGGTAAAGATGAAGATACTCCCTGTATTTCTATATGCCCTAAGACATGCCCCAGTATGGATCCCAAAGTCCCTTTTTCGACAATTTGACTCAATTATTTTCCCCTTTCTGTGGAGGGCCAGGCCTCCCCGACTAAACAAAACCATCCTAAAACGCCCTTGGTTAGAGGGTGGCCTGGCGTGTCCTGATCTCCAAAAATACTTTTATGCGGCCTTACTTAACTATGCCCATAACTGGGTGGTGTCCGACGATTCCAACGCTGCTGTAGTTCTGGAAGCGGCTCTATTGGGGTCATACGAGTCTCTGAGAAACAGCTTGTATAGGGGAGTCAAGGCGCAATCCCCTCTCACAACTTCAATGAGAACGGTGATTAGGGTCTGGCAGCTTCTAATTTGTAAACAATACCCTGACTCCCAAACGTGGTCCCCTGAGGTCCCACTTTGGCTTAATCCACAACTCCCTCAGTTCCTAACGGTCCCAGACCCAAGCTTCTGGGCAGCGAGGGGGGTAAAGAAACTAGAGCACCTATTAGCGGCTGGTCATTTTCCCTCTTTTGATTTTTCCAAGGAACGTTTCGGGCTCCTTAACCAGCACTTCTTTAAATACTTACAAATCCGCCATGCCTTCAACGCGCAGTTCGGTCCCAGTCCTCCGTCTCTACTCCGCGCGTCCTTAGAATCTACCCTTCATGAAGCCTCTTTGGCAAAACCTACCTCCTCATTCTATAATGCTCTCCAGCCCTCAGTTCACGTCGGAATGGAGAATTTATTTAATAAATGGAAGAGTGTATGCCCTGAGCTGGAGGCGGAGGACTGGGAAGATATGTGGGAATATCCATTTACACAATTAGTCTCAGTCAGAGATGGTTTAATTCAGTTTAAGATATTACACTGTGTGTATATGACTCCGCATAGACTATCTAAAATTTATCCTAATTCAAACATGGTATGCTGGAGGTGTGGGAGTGCTGGAGCTGATTTTCTACATATGTTTTGGACATGCCCGGCAATTCGAGGTTTTTGGGGTGGGATTATGGCCTTTATTGAAGCTCTCACCACAATTCATATTCCCTCAAAGGTTGAGATCTGTCTGCTGGGCTTGGTGGGCGACTTGGCTCACCGTCGGGCGGCCAGGACTCTCCTTGGCTTGCTCCTTTTCTACGCCAGGAAGGCCATCGTCCTGCACTGGAAACAGGCGCTGGCTCCCTCGCTCGACTCATGGAAGTCCTTAGTGAACTCCGTGGTCCCTCTATACAAAGCTACGTATGCTGCTAGGGGATGCCCAGCCAAATTTAATAAAGTATGGCACATATGGCTGGAATCAGACTCTACTAATGCCTCGCAATGAGGTCCTGATGGGTATGCTTAGGTGGATTTATTGGTCCAGCGGTCGTTCATTCATGAATGTGTCTTCCCTTTATTAAATGTATGGTAACTAACCAGCATGGTTTGCAGGATACTCCCGATTGCCTCCTTTTTGTTGGAGGCACCCCTTGGGTCTGGGTATTGGGTGGCTATGAGCACTTCCAGGAACTGAGTTGTTTTAATTCTGTTTGTTGTGCAATTTTTTTTTTTTTTTGGTACTCTAAGCCTGGGTATGCCCAATAGGCTTTGTTTTGTAAAAACTTGAAAATTTTCAATAAATACAAATTTTCAAAGGCATAATACAAAAATTTATATAAAATATTTTATAATCACTACGCATTAAATTAAAACACCATAATTTCTGTCATTAAGCTACACCCACAATGTTATACAGCGTAGTTGAGGAATCCCTATATAGTAGATACTCTTGTACAATTTAAAGTCTCATATGGCTGGGAGCCTCTACAAGCACAAGAATAACAAGCATGTGTTTTCTGGCTTTCATTACAAGTAGCTGATACATTTTATCTATTAATGAAAATAATATAATCCAGAAGGAAATAAAAGCAGATACACTGCCCAGATCACTGCCAGTAAAAAAAAAAAACCTATGAGTGCCCAAGACACGTATACAGTATATTCAGGCCTAAGCTTGTGCTTACCTCTTCCTCTTTAATGTTGCTGTACTGAGCTGGGAATGCGGTCTTCAAAATTTCTGCAAATTCCCCGGCTTCAATTAGTGACTCTTCGGTATCGGTAGCAGGCAAGTCCTGTGACAACAAGGTGATTTATCAACAACAAATATTACCAAGTTATATAGAATTATTTGTATAGGATGAGTGATTGTGTGGTGATAACATTGTTCTTATGCATTGTAGGTCTCATAGAAACCTAGGAGTTGATTTACTAAAACTGGAGAGTGCAAAATCTGGTGCAGCTGTGCATGGTAGCCAATTAGCTTCTAACTTCAGCTTGTTCAATTAAGCTTTGACAAAAGAACCTGGAAGCTGATTGGTTTCTATGCACAGTTAGGGCCGGGTCACACTGCTCCGATCTCAGAGATCGGATGTGATTCGCACCGCACTGCAGTTACATTGCGATCTCTGTGCGATGAAAATTCAGCCATAGAGATTGTATGGCTGAATTTTCATCGCAATCGGCGCAAACTCGCACATGACCCTTTTTTCGCAGGGTCAGAATCAGATCGCATGGTGGTTCACACCATGCAATCAGATTTCTGGGCGAATTTGCAGTTTGCACTGTGATATGTGAACTGATTTGGGGGTGTCATCAGCTTTCTATTGACAACGTGAACTGCCGCCGGGAGGCAAGCGATGCGGGAACCCGCAGTGGATTTGCAGGGTTCCCGCATCGCTGCAGTATGAACCGTCCCTCAAACCTGATTTTGCACTATGCAAAATTTTCCAACATGTGCTTGCACTTGGCTAGTAATCTGAAGCCTGAACAGCAACCCAAGTGGGATCGCTCTTGTTCTGGGAAGACGTCATATGAAATCCTCCCATTTTTGCCATGCTGCGCACCCCCCAGGTGGCAGCGTTCAGTGGTGAGCTGTGTCCCTCGGACACAGCACATCACCCATCAGGGCAGAGGCGTATCATGAATTTACTGGGCCTGTGTGCAAGATAAAAAGTGGGCCCTAGGCTATGCGCGACGCAGTGAAATGTGGGCGTGTTATAAATTGCGCTAAATCTTGGGGGCGTTGCTTAAATGGGGTGTGGTTTAATAGACTCTGAGAGGACTTACATAGTGGCTAATGTGGTAATGTTAAATAGGGAATGTACAGTGCAGGGTGTATGGCAGTGGGTTGTATGTGCAGGAGAGGAGTGCAGAGTGTATGACGGTGGGTGGTATGTGCAGGAGAGGAGTACGGGGTGTATGATGGTGGGTAGTATGTGCAGGAGAGGAATGCAGAGTATATGATGGTAGGTAGTATGTGCAAGAGAAGAGTGCAAAGTGTATGGCGGTGGGTTGTATGTGCAGGAGAGGAGCGCATGACGGTTGGTGGTATGTGCAGGAGAGGAGTACGGGTGTATGGTGGTGGGTGGTATGTGCAGGAGAGGAGTTTGGGGTGTATGGCGGTGGGTAGTATGTGCAGAGTGGTGAGTGTGGAGTGTATGGCGGTGGGTAGTATGTGTAGAAGAGAAATGCAGAGTATATGATGGTGGGTAGTATGTGTAAGAGAGGAGTGCACAGTGTATGGCGGTGGGTTGTATGTGCAGGAGAGGCGTGCAGAGTGTATGACGGTGGGTGGTATGTGCAGGAGAGGAGTGTGGGGTGTATGGAGGTGGGTAGTATGTGTAGAAGAGGAGTGTGGGGTGTATGGCGGTGGGTAGTATGCGCAGGGAAGGGAGTGCAGAGTGTATGGCGGAGGGTAGTATGTGCAGGGAGAGGAGTGCAGAGTGTATGGAGGTGGGTAGTCTGTGCAGGAGAGGAGTGTGGAGTGTATGGCAGTGAGTAGTATGTGCAGGAGAGGAGTGCGGTCACCAGTATTGCCCCCCCATTACATAAGAGTTCATAGAGCTCCCCTTAACATCAGAGTCCACAAAGTTCCCCTTTGCACTGTAAGGGAAAGCCTGCAGATTCTGATGGAAGGGGGAATGCCAGGAACAGACCACCTTTCGCAGAGTAAATACACTAAGGTAAGGGAGAATTACTGATATTAGGAGGAATCGTTAGATCAGTGTCTCCCCTTACCTTATTGTATTCACTCCCCCTTACATCAGTGACCTCCTGCAGACTTTGTGTGGCCACTGGAGCGGCCTGTCACTGACCTCCTCCATTGCTGGCTCGCATGCAGGGCAGGCAGGCATTGTTCTCCAGGCGGCTCCTCTCATACCATCTCTGTCCTCTAAGTTCTCCTCCAGAGTCCATGTCCAGTCCACCAGTGAGTGACACAGTTCCGGTCAGGGTGGGTGGTGAGCCTTACCCCCCATTCCATCATTCACTTCAGCACCCCATTTCAACACTCACCTCTGTACCTACCCCTCCCCTATTCCAACACTCACTAGTCTGGAGGCATCTTCCCGTCAGTGGGGGGGGGGGGTCTCTCTTCCCCTCCACAGACTTTCACTGCCCTTCCTTCTCTTTGTCTGCTCCCCCTCCATCAAAGAGTACAGAAGGAGACAAAATGATTAAAATACCTCCCAACATCCAACCTGTCCTCATATAGTACAGCATATTCCATCATCACTACCATCTGTAGGCTACCACTACCTCCATCCTCTACCATCATTATTTCCATCTACCATCATCTCCATCCTCTACCATTATTATTTCTACCCTCTATCATCATTATTTCCATCCTCTGCCAACATCTCAAACCTATACAAACATTTCCATCCTCTATCATTATCTTGATCCTTTACCATCATCTCCATCCTCTACCATCATTATTTCCATCCTCTACCATCATTAATCTCCAACCATCGTCCTCTCTATCCTCTAGCATCATCTCCAGCCTCTACCATTATCTCCAACCATCATCCTCTCCATCCTCTACCATCATCCTCTCCCATCATCTCTATCCTCTAGCATCATCTCCATCCTCTACCATCATCTCCAACCATCATCCTCTACCATCATCTCCATCCTCTACCATTATCTCTAACCATCATCTTCTCCATCCTCTACCATCATCCTCTCCATCATCTCCAACTATCATCCTCTCCATCATCTCCATCCTCTACCATCATCTCTAACCATCATCCTCTCCATCATCTCCAACCATCTCTATCCTCTACCATCATCTCCATCCTCTACCACCATCACAATCCTCTACAATCATCTCCATCCCCTACCATATCCATCCTCCTTTCTATCATCTCCCCTCATTAGAGATTCCTGGCAGCAGTGTCCCGCTCATTAGAGGTCCCTCCATGAGTTTTGCTTAACATTGACAGCTGGGAACAGACACATTGACTGCCCCCTATGTTAGATTCCTTTCGTCTGCCCTGACTGAGGGCTGGATATGAGTGGGCGAGGCTTAGCGGGCAGGACTCGGTGGGCGGGGCTTAGGGGCGGGACCCAATGAGCTTGGTAAGAGTGTTTTTTATGCAGAACTGTTAGTGCAGTCCAATTCTGAAAGAAGCAGGGAGAGGAGGCGGGGCACAGTCAGCTGGCAGGTCTGGAGGAGAAAGACTTTCTCTTCCAACTCATTGCTGGGGGCAGACCAACCATGTGGTTGCTTGCTAGACGCCAGGCGGCCTTAGCAATCAACCACTAATGCGGCCTAGTGCGTACAGAGCTTGGCTGTGGGAGTAAAGACTGTTCAGAGCTGTACTCTAGGATTTTATTGGGGGGAATGCAACACACTAATATGACAGGGGAGCAGCACGGCTTGTTAGCTTAATCCAGGGTCACAGGGTGTGTTACACAGCTGCTACGCCTCAGCAAGAGCTTTGTTCCTGCCTCCTGCCATCCACACTTCAGCAGCTTCCAGTCCTCACAAGTGGCACCTCTCTCGCGCTTTGCACAGCCCCGCCTTCTGCTCTTAGAATTTATAAAGTGCAGCACAGCACAGCAAGCTTGTCAGGCATATCACTCCGCCAGGCACTAGTTTCAGTGGCTGTGGGAGGCAGCGGCCGGATCTATAGCCTAAACATCGGAAAATGCGGCCGCTGCTTCCGCTCATGTTTGTCAAATTAAAAAACAGTCCCAAAGCTACTGGCCTGTTACCAACCCCTGGGGCCCAGAAACGTGCATTTTATCTTTGGATGCTTTCTTACTCCATGTGGGCAGAGTGAGACAAGGCACAGTGGGTCCCCCTGCCCTTGGGGCCTGTGTGCACCTCACACCCTGCACACATGGATGATACGCCACGGCATCAGGGTAAAGAGCCAATGAAGTTAATTGGACACAGCTGATTACATGTAAACAAATGCTAGTTATCAGCATTTCCTTTCCACAGCGCTATTTTTGTCTGAGGAAAGGAAAGCCAATAACTGACTTTCCTGTGACAGGGCACATTTACACTGATAATCAGGGCACTGATCATCAATGCACTGATTATCATTGCAGCCCCATCAGTGCAGAATATCAGTGGCCATTAGTGCAGCTTATCAGCACTCATCAGTTCAGCCTCATCAGCGCCCATCAGTGCAGCCTCATCAACACTCATCAGTGCAGCCTCATCAACACTCATCAGTGCAGCCTCATCAGCGCCCATTACTGAAGAAGAAAAATTACTTATGGTATGTGCAAAATTTTACAGCAACAGAAACAAAGAAAACGTTTTTCAAAATATTTGGTCTTTATTTTTTAATTTTTGCAAAAAATAAAATCCCAGTGGTGGTTAAACACCACCAAAGGAAAGCTCTGTTGCAAATTTTTTTTAAAAATGTAACTTGGCCTGGGCAGGGAGGGGGTAAAAGTGTCCAATACTGAAGTAGTTAAAATCAGCAGTACTGTTGAACATGTCATAAGTATAATGAGTACCTCTTCACCGATGATAGTTAGCTGTGGGAATTTTCTTGCAAGAGAGGAACATATACTTTGTTGAACCAGACGGTCAGCCGCAGTCTGCAGGTCATTTGCTCCAGTCTAGAGACAAAAATGTCAGATCAGACAATATTCAAATATCATCCTTTAGAGAAGGACAGAATTTTACTTGGCTGGAAAAGGATTGGGACAAGGAAGAAAAATGTAATGCTTTAGACTTCCCTTATCCACTCCACTTAACATGGCAATACTTTCACACTGAGGCATTTTTCAGGCGCTTTTGGGCTAAAAATAGCGCCTGAAAAACACCCCCGCATTCACCCCAGTGTGAAAGCCTGAGTACTTTCACACTGGGGCGGTACACTTGCAGGACATTACAAAGAGTCCTGCAAGCAGCATCTTTGGGACGGTGCGCTGAGCGATGATTACACTGCTCCTCCACCACCCCGCCATTCAAATCAATGGCAAGCGCTTCCGAAGTGGCTGCATAACGCCTCGGAAGAGCAGTGCGCTGGCACTTTTAACCCCTTGTGGGGGGATTAAAAGCGCCACGCTCCCGCCTGCATATCAGCGCCATAGCGCCGCTATAACAGCAGAAAATCGCTGCTGAAACTAGTGGTGATTTACCGCTACCGTCCACTCGCCCCAGTGTGAAAGTAGCCTAAATTGTGTTCAGATCAAGCACCCTAAAGTAAACCTGCCATGAAAGAAATATGGAGGCCACCATTGCTCACCTCCTTCTGAAAATGCTAGGTTTCTTGATGTCTCTGGCTTTGACATTTTGTTTCACTGACCTGGACCAAGCATGCATCAGCCAAAGTCTGAGTGCACTCAGGACACCCGATATGTATGATGGCTTTCGGTCAGTGACTCAATGTCCAGAAAACAATGGAACTGAATGATAGCCAGGAATGAAGCAATTTCAGAAAGGGCTGACAACGGCACCCTCCATATATTTCTCTCAGCAACGGTTTCCTATAAAGAGATTTCATCTTTTTATGTATTTATACCAATATAAGGTCTACATAAATTATTTTCTATGTATAGTTTTAACCATATACAGTGGGTACATCACGTGGACATCTACATTTGCTATTTATCAACAAATTAAATTCCAAAACACTAACAACAACTTACAAAGCCATCCACAACTCAGCCCCCAGCTACATCATTAAAAGAGATGTTTTTTTATTTTTGTTTTTCTGTGGAGTTCCACCCAAAAGTGGAACTTTCGCTTTAAGGGAAGGTGAACCCCCGACATGCCACATTTGGCATGTCATTTTTTTGGGGGGGGGCAGCTGGGACCCTGTTTTGACAGGGTCCGAGCTGCACTTCCTGTCCTGGCTCCGCGGAGCTGGAAGGAAGTTCACCTTAGGGCGATCTTCTGGGACACGTCACATGTCCCAGAAGATACACCGGTCTTTCACAAAGCACACCGTGACTCGCGGATGCGCAGTGTGCGCCTGGTTTTGAAGTCAAAGCCGGGCGCCCAAATTTGTGATTCTGGCGCCGCATGGAGGAGGGGGAGAAGAGCGACGCTGCGGGCGGCCGCATCAATGGAGCCTGGGACAGGTGAGTGTCCAATTATTAAAAGTTAGCAGCTACACTTTTTGTAGCTGCTGACTATTAATAGGGTGGAACTCCGCTTTGCGAATCATATTTACCTAGGCGGATGCAGCATCGGTCCAATGCTGCATCTGTTTCCTGGCAACTCTAACACTGAGAACCGAGTGATTGAACACCGCCAATCGCTGTCAGCCAGCCGCTCCCGGCTCTGCTCTGGGAGCGGCTGGCTCAAGGTCTCAGCGGCTTGCTGAAAGTCTGAGCTGGGGGCAGGTCCAGGCATGTGGGCAGATCCCGACTTCAGTGTCGCGATCTTGCTCGAGCCTGATAATAAGGAGTAGAGAAAATTCCTGGTCACTACGGCAGGAAAGTTAGGTTGGCTCATAGAGGAAACTGACTTTGAACCATGTCTTCTTAAGCAGGATTGCTTAGGAAGAGGTGCTTGGAATGAAGATTAGGGTAACTGAGGCACATCAAATAAAACAAAAATAATCCGCGCTTAGGAGAAAATATTAAATAACTAAAAAGTGAAGCTGCTAACATATTTTGATACAAGACATAAAATCATAAAAATGTAGAAAGTGTAGCGCTAGAATTATATCCAAAAATTATAAAATGCAGCGGTAGAATTATATCCAAAAATGCCCAAAAATGTAAAAATGCAAATTGGGACACATTGTACAATTTTAATTTTATTTTTGACTAGAGTTGGGTTTTAGAAATTTAAAATAAGTTATACCTGCAAAAGGAGTCAGGGGATAGTTGCCTTTTCAGTTGCCTGCGACGATAAACATCACTTGGATGCAGTGAAGTCTTCAGCTAAAGTCTATGATGAAACAAATACTGCTGGAATGTGGATTTCTTGCAACTGTTACTAGTTCACGGCACTGACAGCTGCTAGCCCTACCCCATGGGAGGTCCAGCACTTACTGCTTCATGAGAGGCTGCTGTGGCATGCTCTGCTCTCCTCTCCTCTGGAGTGCGGGCATACAGGCAGCGGCTGCTCCGGCTCCAGTGTGTGTCTCCTCTTCCAAAGCGCTAGGCATCCAACAGGACCGCCTAGTGATTTGGCCAATTGGGAAACAGGTCTCATGACCTGCCTCCTGATTGGAGGGGAGGCACTGTAGTGTGAACATAGCGAAAATTAATTTGCTAGCGTCACACAAATGGGTGGGATCAGGGCGCACTCTCTGCGCCCTGAGCCCACCCTTTTTTGAAGTCTATTACAGCCTCTGGCTCTAATCAGGGGCTTCAAAATAAAACTCCCCCGCCATAGGAATTCATGCGCCCGGCGTCCTGAAAGGGGCCGAGCGCATGGCTAGGGGGCGGTGGCACGGATAAGGGGGGGCGGCACCCGTGTACCCTCAATGTACAGGCCACCACTGGTATCTAGGAATACACAGTGTGTAGAGGTTGTAATCCTTTCTTTAAACAAAGCAAAGACTGGAGTTAAGGATCCTCCCCATATGATAATGTTTGGCCTGGAGATTGGCCCCACAGACACACAAGGCTGCAACATGGGAGGAAAAGAAAATAATCACAAGATCTTGGCAAACAGGGTGGCGGGGAAACCCCGGGAAGGTAAGTATCAGCAGCTGAAGTGGGAGATAGGGAGGACTATTCAGAAAACCTATTACTTGCTCAGAACAGGCAAAAGTACAGGTTCACATGAAGCTATATTTTATGAAAAACACAGTTTCTGCCGCAGTTTTTTTTTTGGATGAAAGTTGCATTCCTAAATAACTGCAAAAAATAAAAAATAAAACACATTAACAAATATATTCATCATAACCTTTTCCACAATACCCAGATCTCCTCCACTCATAACACTTCTGACGATGGTTCCAGCTTTTTCAGCTATGGAGTGAGCACTCGCCATCACCCTGGTCAAAACGTTGGCGGTTGAGGACATTGTGAAAGCTAGGAGAAAATGTGAAAGGTGGCATTATTCAGATTGAAGTCCACACCACTTTATTTTATAAAGATCTGATTTATTTTACTGTGCAGACTTGTGCATTGTTGACAAATTTGAAAGTTAAAACAAGAATAGCATCCTTATGAGTATTTACATATAAAAAGACCATCTAATACGATTTTTACTGGGAGAAAAGAAACATCATGCACGGTTAAAGCGGTAACAAATTGCCGACAATTTTTTTTTTTAACCTGCAAGGCAAAGTTACAATGTGCTAGCATGCACATTTACCTTAGAACAAAGCCCTTCCAGCAGCAAGCTGTCATCTCTGACAGGGCTTCCATGTTCAACCGTCTTTCTTCCGGGTTTGAGGACTCTGGCTGTGTGAGTGGCCGGAGCAGCGATGACGTCACTCCTGCGCATGCGGGCGGTCGCCGCCGTTTACAGTACAGGACTCTGCAGGAACGGCCCAGGTGGCCATTCCTTCAGAGCGCATGCGTCGGTGATGTCACTGGCTGCATGTACAGTAAATATCTCCAAAACAGTGCACGTTTAGGAGATATTTACAGTACAGGTAAAAAACAAAAAGTGACTGAGGCGTAGGGTGAATTGATGAGGCTGTATTTCATACATTGGTTAAAGTGTATGTAATGGCAAAAGGTTTTTTTTTTTTTTAGTTTTGGATAAAGTGGTGAGGGGTGAGACCCTTATTGAAGTTATTGCCGTCTGTGTTCCTGTGGGAATATTCACCCTCTGAACTTGTAGTGGGAACAGTAAAGTAAAGGCAAACCCAAAAGTTTGCAGTTGTCACCACAACAAGAAGGCTCCATTTACACGGGACGCTGTTTCAACCTCCCCTGAACGTTTTATCTTGAAAGCTAGAAAACGGCATTTAAACCGTCCACTTTGCCGCATTTTGCATGCCATGTTTAACCGCGTTCGCGTCTAGGAGCGTTTTTGAAAAAAAAAAAATGTTTTTTTTTTTAAAAATGTAAACGCCTGTAAACAAAACGCTCCTAGACGCGAATTATCGCGTTTACAAGCTGTTTGGCGTTTCAAATGCCTCTGAACTGGCGCCTGAACCTAGTTTTTGTGTTCCAAAAAAAGCCTCTAAACTCAACTGCCTGGAAACGACTTTAAACGACCCTGTGTAAATGCACGGATAAGATAACAGAGGAGAGTTCAGGGGCAGCTGAAAAAATAAAAACGCCCAAATGCCTCTAAACGTCTGTTTACCAGCAGCAGTGTAAATGAGGCCTTACTAATTTTTTTTTTTTGTACAATTCTCCTTTAAGGGAGCGTGGCAGGGGGGTGTGTATTTCTTTATACCAGCTTCTTAAATTTACAAATACAGGAATTAGAAGTTGGATGTGAAAGGTTTAGCATTGGGAAACACTTTTTGAAAGATAAAACGTGCATTTTATATACAACTATATAGATCAGACCAAAATGAGGGACAAATGAGGAGGAAAGAGGGATGGAAAGGACTTTGTTCCAAGTCACGGACACTCCCTCGAAATCAGGGACAGTTGGGAAATATGTACAGTATATGGATTTTTTGCATCTTATCAATTCTGTCACAGTCTCACCCGTCTTGATATAATCTTAGTAATGTACGAAAAACTAAAATTTAACAGAGAAAGACCTCATAGGAGATAAGTAGACCAGGGCACTAAGGTGTAAAAGTTCACTTCCAGAGCCCCAGATAGATAGAAAAACTTCCAGTTTGCATATGTTTTATTTTTATAGAGAAGGTGACATTGCTTATGTGTCTTTTCATCAAAGATGCCCATACATGGATTGAATTCCATTTGGCTCCTGATCAACCGGGCAACATTTGCTTTGTGGGTGGCTCTGTTGGCACTCTCCCCACATCTAGAGTGGAAAATTATCAGCCAAGCAGTGGCTGCATCCTGAAGCAGTTCTTGTTGGGTATTATGGCCGGCACTGGCATTGGCTGTCTGAATACAGTAGCTGCAGTAGGAGATTTAGCCTGTACTGTAAAGTGTACATGGAGGAACCTGATTTCTATGTGTGTAAGAGCCGGTTTACACTGCCGCGACTTGTCAGGCGACTAGAGTCGCCTGAAAGTCGCGCTCCATGCAGTACTATGGAACCGTTCTAATAGGAGCAACTCAAGTCGCTCCAACTTAAAAAAAGGTTCCTGTACTACTTTGGGGACAACTTCAGGCTACTTGCAGTTGCAGAAGTCGCCTGCAAGCCATGCTGAAGTCGTGGTTTGCGGGGCGGCTCAGAGTCGCCTCGTAAGTCGGATCACCCCTGTGTGAACCGGCCCTAAGGCCAGCCTCAGGCAAAGAGTGAAAATATACACTGTTTAATTTACATTGTCCCTTCTATTTCTGTATGTAGATAATGGCACTGTAAATATTTTAATTAAACAACAACTTATACAGCCGTCACCTGACTCAGATCTTTCCCAGCCTGTCAGGGAAATATAAGCAAGAGGGAATTTTTTCCAGATTTTTTTTTACACCAACAGTAATACCCTAAAGCGAACTCCCCCCCCCCCCCCCCTCTCCAAAAAGAAAAGTTAGCAGCTACCCCATACTGTGGCTGCTGACTTTTAATAATAGGACACTTACCTGTCCTGGAGTCCAGCGATGTCGGCACCGCAGCCGATGATTCCATCAGCTGTCGGGTGCTGCCACCGCCATTGCCGGTAAAGGAACCCGACAGTGAAGCCTTGCAGCTTCACAGCCGGGTCCCTAATGCGCATGCACACTGCACTCTCTTACTGGCCCAGCAGTGGGGGAAGGAGGAAGAGGGAGCAGGACTTCTGGCATACCTCGCCTCGGCGATGTCCGACGGAAGTGGGGACAGGGTACCTGTCAGAAACAGGTACCCGCTCCCCCCTAAAAGGTGCCAAATGCGGCAATGATTGGGGGGGGGGGGGTGTTGGAATCAGATAAGTGCATGTTCCACTTTTGGGTGGAACTCTGCTTTAACCACTTCAGACCCGGAAGGATTTCCCACTTTAGGACCAGAGCACTTTTTGCGATTCGGCACTGCAAAGCTTTAACTGACAATTGCACGTTGTGCTACGTTTTTTGCAATTTTGCAAAAAAAAAAAAAATTTCTTACTTTTTGCTAAAATACATATCCAAAAAAAATTATATATAAAAAAACATTTTTCCATCGGATTTGGCCAATTTAGATTCTTCCTCATATTTTTGGTAAAAAAAAAAAAATAAAAAAAAAAAAAAAAAAAAAAAAAAAAATCGCAATTGGCGTTTATTGATTGGTTTGTGCAAAAGTTGCCGTGTTTACTACGGATGATGAGAATTCATTTCTGGGGTTTTTAATTTTTTTTTTTTTACTAGTAATGGCGGTGATCTGAGATTTTTAGCAGTACTGCAATATTGCAGCGGACATGTCAGACCATTTTGACACTTTTTTGGGACCATTGTCATTTATACAGCGATCAGTGCTATAAAAATGCACTGATTACTGTGTAAATGCCATTGGCAGTGAAGGGGTTGACCTGCAGGGGGCGCTCTAAGGGTTAACTGGGTTAACTGTGTGTGGGCTGGGCTGGCTGGGGGAAGGGGGTGATCATGGCTTCCATATAGAGGAAGCCTGTGATCACCGCCCTTCCCCCTCTATGAGAACGGAGATCCGCGTTTACTTACACGGACCTCCGTTCCCTCACTGCGGGGGGGCCATCGCGGGTAGCCGGCAGCGATCGAGTCCGCCCTACCCGCTCCCTGGCCCCCCCTGGACACAGTGAGCGCGCGCTCACAGGACTAGTTATCGCAGCCGCCATCATATGACGGTGGTTTGTGATAACGAGCCACTCTGTCGGCGTCAGTGGTCGGCTAGTGGTCAAGATAACAATACCAGTAAAATAAGTATATGGGTCCAGCGCTATCTTTCCACTTTACTCAACTTAAGTGTCAATGACACTGGTGACCTGAAAACCTCAACTTTGCTCCAGTACAGGAATCTTGCTTTTATAGCAGCTATTGTTCTATAGATTTCTATGGAAAGCTGAGTGTATAAGCTTTCCACTCATTGTTGCATAATCACTGTGAGTCAGGCAGATTTCTGTGCTGGAGCAAAGGTGAAGATCTCAAGTCACTAAACGCATTGACACTTAGGCTGGCCAAACAAAATTCAAACTGTTAATGGGTAGGCTGAATGTACCAAGTTGGTCCATTGATCAACTTGAGTACAACCAGCCTGACAAATTCTCTTACAATTATCGCTAGCGGTGATCACGGTCTTCACCAGGTGAAGCCAGCTTCCCCCGCCTCCCCCCACCGGGAGCAGACAATGGCTCGGCAAGAGAGATTCCCCTCTCAGCACTGTCTGTGTTAATGGGGGAAGCGTGCCAATTTCTTTCCTGCAACCCGTGGTTGCAGGAAAGAAATTCGCTTTGTGCATGGATGGCTTTAGATATCAACCCTTGACCCAGAAAGTCCACCCATAACATGACACCCAAGTACATCCATAAAGCAAATGTCACAAAAACCAATCTTCAAAAAAAAGCTGCCTCTGGAAAAAAGACAAAAGAATGTTAATTTCTCCTGCTGCCTGCACCACAAAGCTCTGCCATAGAGATGATAAAGTGCCCATCGAAAATCCTGCAGATCCGACACTTGTGGAAATGTCAGATTCCTGATCCCCTGCTGCACTTAGTGGTTTGATCTGTACTATATCCTGTGCTGTTTTAGAGGATGGTGGTGACCAGCAAATAGATATTCCCAGAAAGTTGGACTCAACCCATGACAACCACTCTAACCTACAGGTAAGCCTATAATAAGGCTTACCAGTAGGTTCCCTGCATATCTCCCAAACCTGCACGGTTCTGGAAATATACAGTGTACTGCGATGTGCCCACGTCATCGGGCACATACGCAGTGAAGAAACGGCCTCCGTGCCGTTCCTTCACTGTGATTGTTCCATGACTGGCGGCTCCCGCACAGGAGTGATGTCACACGACTCCAGCCAGTCACAGAGCCGGAGATCGCGGCCCTGGAAGGAAGAGGGGCAGAAGATGGACGCGGCCTGGAGAGGGGACATCGCTGACTTACAATGCAGGTAAATGGCACATAATGGGCTAATATGCGATGCATAGTAGCTCATTATGCTTTTACTCTGCAGGGTAACATAGAGGAAGTAAACCCCATCAGGGTTTACTTCCTCTTTCAGTGAGTGCTTTCTCTTTATTACTGAAAGGATCAGAAGTGCAAGCAGCAGAAGAGGCGAGTATTTAAAGACTTCCTTGCAAGCGCAGCTTTATTTTAAAGAGTGACTTTTGAGACAATACAGTGCCTTGAAAAAGTATTCATACCCCTTGAAATTTTCCACACTTTCTCATGTTACAACCAAAAATGTAAATGTATTATATTGGGATTTTATGTGATAGACCAACACAAAGTGTCACATAATTGTGAAGTGGAAGGAAAATGATAAATGATTTTCAAGATATTTTACAAATAAATATGTGAAAAGTGTGGGGTACATTTGTATTCAGCCCCCCTGAGTCAATACTTTGTAGAATCACATTTTGCTGCAATTACAGCTGTAAGTCTTTTTGGGGAAGTCTCTACCAGCTTTGCACATCTAGAGAGGACATTTTGCCCATTCTTCTTTGCAAAATATCTCAAGCTCTGTCAGAATGGATGGAGAGCGTCTGTGAAAAGCAATTTTTAAGTCTTGCCACAGATTCTCAATTGAATTTAGGCCTGGACTTTGGGCCATTCTAACACAAGAATATGCTTTGGTATAAACCATTGCATTGGCTGTATGTTTAGGGTCATTGTCCTGCTTGAAGGTTAACCTTCGCCCACAGCTTTATGTGTCTTATGGATACGTAAAGCAACGGCTCTAGGGCGAGCATGCAGCGGTGCCCCCAGGGCAAGTGGCTTTCTCTGGGGGCATTGCTTGAGGTGGAGGAGGCAAGAGTACCGGTGGGGGAACCGAAAAGAAGAGGAACTGCTCTGTGCACAACCACTGCACAGATCGGGTAAGTATAACATGTTTGTTATTTTTTTAAAAAGGGGCAAGCTTTAACAATACTTTAACCACTTCCTTACTGGGCACTTAAAACCCCCTCCTGCCCAGACCAATTTTCAGGTTTCAGCGCTGTCGCATTTTGAATGACAATTGCGCGGTCGTGCGACGTTGTACCCAAATAAAATTGATGTCCTTTTTTCCCCACAAATAGAGCTTTCTTTTGGTGGTATTTGATCACCTCTGCGGTTTTTATTTTTTGCGCTATAAACAAAACGAAGAGCGACAATTTTGAAAAAAGAACAATATTTTTACTTTTTGCTCTAATAAATATCCAAAACTAAAAAAAAAAAATTATTCATTGGGTTTGGCTGATTTATATTCTTCTACATATTTTTGGTAAAAAAAAAAAAAAAAAAAAAAAAAAATCGCAATCAGCGTTTATTGATTGGTTTGCGCAAAAGTTATCGCGTCTACAAACTATGGGAATTGATTTTTATTTTTTTTACTAGTAATGGCGGCGATCTGCAATTTTTATCGGGACTTTGATATTGGGGGGGACATGTCGGACATTTTGACACATTTTTGGGACCAATGACATTTCTACAGCGATCAGAAATTTAAATGTCCGCTGATTACTGTATAAATGTCATTGGCAGTGAAGGGGTTAACCTGCAGGGGGCAGTGAAGGGGTTAACAGTGTTCCCTGGGTGTGTTCTAACTGTGGGGGGATGGGTTGGCCGGGACATAACAGATCTAACTGATCCCAGTGACAGGGATCAGTAGATCTGCTTGTCCCCCTCTCACAGAACGGGGAACCGCCGTGTTTACATTGGCGGTTCCCCGTTCTACAGCTTTGCAGGCGATCGCGGGTCAGGAGCGGACATCGAGTCCATCCGACCCGCGGGCACGCCCACGCGGCGTGCGGCGGGCGCCGCCGCCTGTGAGTGCGTGCAGGGGGCGTGTAAAGGGGCGGACGTCCATGGACGTCCACCCGGAGATTCAGATCCGCACTGTAGACGTCTTTCATCTATAGCGCGGATCTCAAGAGGTTAAAGTGGAAGTAAACTCCCATCTCTGACTTTTACCTATAGGTAAGCCTATAAAAGGGCTTACCTATAGGTACTGTAAATAGCTCCTAAATGTGCACCTTTTAGGAGATATTTACTGTACATGCAGCCACTGACGTCACAGGAGCATGCCCGGGTGGCCGTTCCTTCAGAGTCCTGAGCCGTAAATGGTGGCTCCTGCGCACATGCATGAGAGCGATGTCATCGGGGCTCCGAACAGTCACACAGGAAGACCGGGTGAAGATGGTAGCGGCTGCAGTGTTGACAGCTTGCCGCAGGAAGGCTTCGTTTTCAGGTAAATTTAATATAATGTGCTAGCACATTATGCCTTTACCTTGCAGGGTTCAGAAAAAAAATGGGTGCTGTTTACTGCCGCTTTATAGCGGAGCTAAGCTTTGTGATACTTCCCTTCAATGGTCTGACATCCCTCTCCAGCATTTTCTACCTGGCTTCTTCTGGATGCAAGGCTGCAGCAGTTCCTAATGAAGGATTCGGGATGCCATCAGACATCCAGGCGCACAGGCACTGTGCTTGAATGTGAACTGAGCTGCGCTGACAAAGCTCAGTGTACGCTCCAAAGCATACTGTGAGCAGGCAGGTAGGTTTCTTTTATTGCAGAAGAAACATTGCATAACTGCATAAAAACCTCACATACACCAGGCTGTAAAAATGCAAGAGAAGAAAAAAAAGAAACAATGGATCCTAACAAAAATCAATTTTTCTTCCAAAGGTTAAAGGACTGGACGTGCTTCTAATATATTATAGCACCTAAACCTGTATTAAAACTAGCTTTTGATCAACATCATTAATAGAACATTAAACATTTAAGATACATTGATCATGGCCATTGCCCTGGTTCTTGTATACTGTATGGGCAAACCTGATATAGAACTGGCCAAACCAATGACGGGGTCAAGCGGCCCTACTGATGATCTGTTGCACAGACATGAGAATGTGTTGATCAAAATGTGCTTTTGGTACAAAGGTTATAATTATAGGTCAACCTTCTTAGAAATGTGTAACATCTAGCACTAAAAGGTAAAAATAACAGATATGCATAGTCCTGATTTAGTTGCTGTGAACAGTGACCTACCTGCAGCCCTGATCCTGTGCAGAGAATGTACAGCCAAGAAGTGAAAAGGCTTATAGAGCATTGTAACATTCTCCTTGTACTCAGAGCCACTTCCTAGTTCACCGCCGCTGCTCCTGGGTCCTAGAAACCCCAGATTGTTTGAGTCATGCTTTCATCCAATAGTTCAGAGGATCAAAGGCCTAGCTATGCCCACAGCAGGGGGAACCAACAGCAGTGACTGTATGACTGTTACAGGCGGGACTGCCATTGGTAATCGTGGGGCCCCATACAGCCTGCCTGACAGGGACAAGGGACTTCAAATACCTTATTGTACAGTGCATGCAAAGTAATCCCACCAGCCGGGCCTCCCAGCAACTAAATAAAGTTCCTGGGGCCTCATCAGTTAAGCAGCAGGGGCTGGAGATAGAGGGGGGATTATGTAGTCATTTTTGGGAGCGGGGTAATTCTCTTTGCTGCAGATCCCAACAATTACATTAGTTCTGTCCTGCCCCCGACAGATTGATATACAAGAAGAGGCCAGAACTTTAATTTAATTGTCAGGAGCTGTAGCATAGAGGATTACTACGCATGCTTCCAAAAATAAGTAAATGGTCCCCTCTCCATACCGTCTCCTGCTGCTGAACTGATGGGGCCCGGCGAACTATTATTTAATCACTGGTAGCCTTGGCTTGTGGGATTACTGTGTGTGCTCCCATCACTATTTAGAGCAGTGGTTCTCAACTCCTGTCCTCAGGACCCACCAACAGGCCAGATTTTAAGTATTACCTTGGGGAGATACAGACTAGAATACTGCAATCACTGAGCAGCACATGATATCACCTGTGATGTATTTCAGTTATCCTGCAAACCTGGCCTGTTAATGGGTCCCGAGGACAGGAGTTGAGAACCACTGATTTAGAGAGTCCCCTCTCTGCCTTGGGCCCCCTGCTGAACTGATGGGGCCCAGGCCCAGTACAGGAGGGCAAGCTCAACCCCTGGTTACAGGACCCTATATATACAGTATAGGCCTCTGCAGAATTGTAATGAACACACATAATCTTAATGTATATAACATCTTTAGTAGGGTTTCACTGATACCGTTTTTTTCATTGGCGGGTACGAGTAACGATACTTGTGCTTAAGTACTCATCAATACCGATTACCAACACCTTTGGCGTGTGATTTGAGCCCCTACAAAATATATGGGCTCAAATCACACTGCAAAGAATTGCATGCAATTTGTTTATTGCACCGCTCCTGTGTGAAGTTACTCTGACAGGCTGGGTTCACACAGGAGTGGTGGGGGAACCACATGCGACAGGAATCGCACCACATTTTTGTTCAAATTACATGCGATTCATTTTGTATGGGCTCAAATCGCACCGCAAAGGTATTACTTTCAGGTATCGGAGCATTTGCATGAGAACGAGTACTCGGGCAAATGCTTAGTATCCGCACAGATACCGATATCGTTGCAACCCTAATCTTTAGGCTGGGTTCACACCTATGCGAATTGGATACGGCTTACACCGCATCCAATTCGCATGACACTTGAAAACGCATTGTTTTCAATGTATCAGGTTCACATAGGTGCGGTGCATTCGCACTCCGCAATGCACAGAAAACGTGTGCGTTTTCTGTGCAATGCGGTGCGAATTCCCAGCCTATTAAGTTCAATGGGAACGCATCTGCCCGCAGATGTGTTTTGCACTGAACTGGGATCTTTCCCTCTGCTCGCAGCACTTCCCCCTCCCTCCCCGGGCAGCTGCTGCGCTGTGAGAACAGACAGGAGCTGGTTAAAGGCAGCTCGGTTCCTTCTCAGCAGCAAACAGGCTGTAATTTGCACTGGACTGGTGCGAATTCAGCCTTAAGCCCCGTACACATGGGACGACGATCGCATACAACAGGTCGTACTCACGACCGTTGTATGCAAAATCGATCGTTCGTATGCGCGATTTGAACAGTCGAACATACGACGGTCGTACAAGGGAGTTGTATGAGCAGACTAGAAAACTTGGTCGTACCAACAAGCTCTCATACGACCGTTGTATCGTGTGTACAGAGCAGTTGGTACAACAAAGTTGTATTGTGCAAAACACGCATGCTCCAAAGTCAGGAATGGCTGGATGC
The DNA here is from genome assembly GCA_018402905.1 of Glandirana rugosa. Taxonomy (NCBI): domain Eukaryota; kingdom Metazoa; phylum Chordata; class Amphibia; order Anura; family Ranidae; genus Glandirana; species Glandirana rugosa. The sequence goes on from BLSH010238340.1 coordinate 612,810, forward strand.
TAATTACATGCACCTGAACGTTCTTCTGCGGTTGTACGATCGTGTAGTGCAGTCAGTATGCAAGTTACATTATGCAACATACGATTTGCGACGATCGTACGTACGATCGTCGTCCTGTGTGTACGAGGCTTTAGTGTTCTACTTTTACACAACAATTCGATCTGTTATTGAACAGATCTTCAAGCCGAGTTAACCATTTTATTCCTACCAGCGGCGGCCCATCCATAAGGGGCTCAGGGGCGCCGCCCCCCTAATCCATTCACCAGGCCTCTACATGCAGGGTGCCGGACGCATGGATTTCAATGGGTTTTTTTTTTTCTTAGAAGCACATGATTAGAGCCTGAGGCTCTAATTGGCTTAAAAAAAAGGGTGGGCAATATTCGCTATTGTCTTCCTGATTCTCCTTCCGGCCAATCCCAGCTCAGGAAGCAGGTCGTGAGACACGATTGGCAAAGAGGAGAAGCGATCCTATTGGAGGAGGAGCAGGGAGGAGACGCCAGGGAAGGCGCCCTGCCGTGAAGCCGAAGAAGGAGGAGACGCAGGGTGAAGCCCTCGCCCACAGGAAGCCCCCGACCTAGATAGGATAAGTGTGGGGCTGGTGATCAATTAACCGGGGGGTGGGAGGGGTGCGCATGAATCGCCCCTCCCCCCCAAAAAAATATATGCCACCACTGAATCCTACGTTTCTTGGCTATGGACGACTGTACAATTTTTGTTTCTCCCCATTTCTTATAATCAGACCCATTTTGCATTATTTTCAGCCTTATTTTGAAGTGTATATAAAATATTTTTTTTTACCAATAGCTTTCATATTTATTGTCAAACTGTTTCCATGTAATTCACACAAAATTAAATTCTACAGAAAAAAGAATGTAGAATTTGTAAAGGATAATGATGGCCCCCCAGGGTATCTGCTCAGTGGTGATACAAGCCTCCATGTTTATGAACCTAATGATAGTTTTAAAAGATTTGGATCATTTGCAGACAACCTCATTACGATCTAGTAACCTCCATGATCACCTGCTATTCTGTGCAATGACTAGTCATGTCCACAAGACAGAGGGTGAACTGTGTCACACAGAGGCTTTTGTTGCAGTCAAAAGTACAACATTTTTCTGCCAGACAAGCAGTGATGTTTAATGTGCTTAAAATGTGGGGCCCCGTGTTTTGAAGGACCCCAAATGATGCAGTAAATGTAATAACTGCAGAAAACCGTTGGATACTGCATACATGCTACAAGAGATTTCAGAGACTATGGGCATGTAAAAGGGCAGGAGTGTCAAATTCAATTTTCATTGCAGGTCACATGAGCAGTATGGTTGCCCTTAAAGGGCTGGTTGTATCTTTGGTGCGCTACATACAGAGCGCAGAGTTAAGGATTACACTACAGGTACATACAGAGTGCAGAGTTTAGGAGTGTGTTATGTACAAGATGCAGGGTTCAGGGGTGCCCTATGTACAGAGCGCAGTTCTAGTGGTGTCCTATGCACAGAGTGCAGAGTTCAGGGGTGAACTATGTACAGAGTGCAGGGTTCAGAACTGCGTTACGTACAGAGTGCAGAGCTTAGGAGTGTGCTGCGTATAGAGTGCATAGTTCAGGGGAGTGTTGTGTACAGAGTGCAGGGGTGTGCTGTGTACAGAGTGCAGGTTTTAAGAGTATGCTATGCACAGTGTGCAACCCCAACCAACCCCCCCCCCCCAAATTCCTCGCATCGCTCTCCTACCTGGCCCGGCTCTAGTACCTCCCTGTGTAGGCAGCTTTGTCTCACCTTACAGGGCGATTGTTCTCTCTCTCCTCACATCTGTCTCCACCATCAGTGTATGTGGGATCTGTTAGTTCCGGGAGCCACTGACAGCATAGCCGTCCCTTGTAAACACAGGAGACTTCTGTGTTTACAAGTGACAGTGAGGAGCAGGAGCACAAGAGTCGGTGCTGGGGCAATGGAGTTCCGCCACATTCAGCCTGCAAAACTGGGTGCAAAGGCCACATGACAAAGCCTGGCAGGCCAGATTGGGCCCACAGGCCTTGTGTGTGACATATGTGCTATAGGAAATGGTCAGAGACGGCAGACATGATATAGGAGATGATCAGAGACTGCAGACATGCTACAAAAGACGGTCAGAGAGTGTGGCCATGGTACAAGAGATGGTCAGAGAGTGCAGACATGCTACAAGAGATGGTCAGAGAGTGCCGACATGCTACAAGAGATGGTCATAGAGTGCAGACATGGTACAAGAGATGGTCAGAGAGTTCAAGCATTTTTCAAGAGATGGTCAGAGAGTGCAGACATGCTACAAGAGATGGTCAGAGAGTGCAGACATGCTACAAGAGATGGTCAGAGAGTGCAGACATGCTACAAGAGATGGTCAGAGAGCGCAGACATGCTACAAGAGATGGTCAGAGAGCGCAGATATGCTACAAGAGATGGTCAGAGACTGCAGTCATCGTACAAGAGATGGTCAGAGAGTGCAGGCATGCTACAGGAGATGGTCAGTCTGTGAATATGATTCAGGGGAAATGTAAATGAGACTGTTGGAAATCACAGCTTTTACTTCCCCTTTAAAAATACTACCTAAAAATTACTTGTACCCACATTTGATATTTGGAAAAAATCTTATGGGACCCTTCACACCACTGAGCTGTGAGTGCGACGCGTTTTAAAAAGTCCTGCACGCTGCCTCATTGGTGCACTTTTCCAAACCACAGCAAAAATGCAGCTCCCAATTAAAATAACTGGAAAACTCATAAAAAACGCGCTGCATCAAATGTCCATGTTTCACAGGTGCATGCCAACCAGAAAACGTGCTGAAAACACGTAAAAAAAGCATATGCGTTTTTAACACTTTTTTTTTAATGGAGCTGTGTGGAAGCACCCTAAGAAATAAACCAAACCATTTAACTACTAGAATCCGATCTAAAGAATATTTTCTCTTCTTTGGATTAATTAAGTCTGTGGGGCCCTGAGGACTGCAAAATAAGTACCAAGGGACCGCAGGTGGAGGACAGTGACTTAATCAAAAGGAGATAATAAAGCTTTTTTCTATGTCCAGGACATCCACCATCCCATGTAGGGGGGTTTCTTCTTGCACTTATCCTAATTGTGACAAAGCTGTACAAAGTGACAGCTGCTGTGGAACCACAAGTGCCAGCTAGGGTGGTATAAAAGAGGTGTATTTCCCATCTTGTTGCATGTAGTATTTTTCCCTGTAAAGGCAGCAGTCTGGGTACCTAGTCTGCCTCATTAGTTTATAGGGGGATTGACCTATGAGGAACATTTCTGGTCATCATGTCAACCAATCTGCTCCCAAATGTCTCTCCTACGGGCCATGATTAAAATGTTAACCACTAGTCTACCAAGGTACGTTTATAAACAGCATGGTAGATAAGTGGTGAAATCACACTGACAGCTGTTGATGCAGCTGCGAGCTTGGTACCAGCTTTAAGAGCGAAGGGCTTTCTGATAAAAGTGATCTGATCGCTTTTATGGGACACTCAAAAGGGCACTACCCCCCACTGCTCCCTCCCCACTGTCAGCGCCACTCGCAGTGGTTCCTGGGCTTGCCCGTTCCTCTTGGGAGCCTGAGACCATGGGAAACTACTTGTACATTGAGAGCAGTTTCCTGCATATAATGACCCCGAAACAATGCGTATTTCTTTATTTCTGAGGTTACAGATGTAATTTCTCAGCCGAGGATGCAGCTAATCAAACACAATCTGTGTTTAAATAGCTGCACTCGAGGGCAGGAGAGACATTGGGGTATGATAGATCCACAATCTCTCTATAACGAGGACCTGTCACCTGGCCATCCTGTCACATAAGGGGCTTGTTAGCCCCCTTGTGATAGCAATAAAGTTAAAAAAAAAAGTATGAAAAAAAATGATATAATATTAATAAAAATATTTAAAAAATGTTTTAACCACTTAAGGACCGGAAGGATTTCCCCCTTTAGGACCAGAGCCCTTTTTGCAATTCGGCACTGCGTCGCTTTAACTGACAATTGCACGGTCGTGCGAGGTTGTACCCAAACGAAATTTGCGTCCTTTTTTTCCCACAACCAGAGCTTTCTTTTGGTGGTATTCGATCATCGCTGCATCATTTCTGATCGCCGCTATAAACAAAAGAAGAGCGACAATTTTGCAAAAAAAACCCAAATTTCTTACTTTTTGCTAAAATACAAATCAAAAAAAGAAAAAATACAAAAAAAACATTTTTTGTCACCGTTTTTGGCCGATTTATATTCTTCCTCAAATTTGCGATAAAAAAATCGCAATCGGCGCTTATTGATTGGTTTGCGCAAAAGTGGCCGTGTTTACGGATGATGAGAATTCATTTTTGGGGTTTTTATTTTTTTTAGTAATGGTGGCGATCTGCGATTTTTAGCGGTACTGCGATATTGGGGCGGACATGTCGGGCCATTTTGACACTTTTTTGGGACCATTGCTGGTAAGGGAACCCGGCAGTGAAGCCTTTTGGCTTTACAGCCGGTTCCCTACTGCGCAAGCGAGAAGCACGCTGCACTTTCTGAATGGCCCAGCGGCAGGGGAAGGAGGGCTGAAATTCCGAGCTGAAAAACCAGGTACCTGCTACCCCCACCCCCAAAAGGTGCCCAAAGTGGCACCGGAGAGGGGGAGAAGGCTGATAAGCAGAGCTTCCACTTTTGGGTGGAACTCCACTTTAACCGCTTCAATACTGGGCACTTAAACCCCCTTCCTTCCCGGACCAATTTTCAGCTTTCAGCGCTGTTGCAGTTTGAATGACAATTGCGCGGTCATGCGACACTGTACCCAAATGAAATTTTTATCATTTTTTTTCACACAAATAGAGCTTTCTTTTGGTGGTATTTAATCACCCCTGGGTTTTTTATTTTTTGCGCTATAAATTAAAAAAAGACTAAACATTTTCAAAAACAATGCATTTTTCTGCGTTTCTGTTATAAAATTTTGCAAATAAGTCATTTCTCTTCATAAATTTTTACCAAAAATGATACTGCTACATTTCTTTGGTAAAAAATAACCCAAATCGGAGTTTATTTGGTGTTGGCGGACAGACAGATGTGACGGGGACTGTGACAGATGTGATGGGGACAGACAGATGTTTTGTGTATGGGGACAGATGTGACGGGGACATACAGATGTTTTGTGTATGGGGACAGATGTGACGGGGACATACAGATGTTTTGTGTATGGTGACAGATGTGACGGGGACAGACAGATGTTTTGGGGACTGTGACAGATGTTGTGTATGGTGACAGATGTGACGGGGACAGACAGATGTTTTGTGTATGGGGACAGATGTGACGGGGACATACAGATGTTTTGTGTACGGTGACAGATGTGACGGGGACACACAGATGTTTTGGGGACTGTGACAGATGTTGTGTATGGTGACAGATGTGACGGGGACAGACAGATGTTTTGTGTATGGGGACAGATGTGACGGGGACATACAGATGTTTTGTGTACGGTGACAGATGTGACGGGGACACACAGATGTTTTGGGGACTGTGACAGATGTTGTGTATGGTGACAGATGTGACGGGGACAGACAGATGTTTTGTGTATGGGGACAGATGTGACGGGGACATACAGATGTTTTGTGTATGGGGACAGATGTGACGGGGACACACAGATGTTTGGGGACTGTGACAGATGTTTTGGGGACACACAGATGTTTTGGGGACTGTGACAGATGTTTTGTGTATGGTGACAGATGTGATGGGGGACATACAGATGTTTTGGGGGCTGTTTTATGGGGACACTTATGTGTATGGGGACAGGGGTATCAGTGTGCTTGGTGCACTGTGTGGGGAGCGATCTGTGACAGCTCTCTGCATGAAATCCTCACCATGCAGAAAGCTGTCACAGAGCTGCAGCT
>BLSH010238340.1:627085-643059 GCA_018402905.1 Glandirana rugosa
ATTACATTGATTTTTTCCAAATTTGAGGAAAGAATTACCCCGCACAGGTTCTACCCCTGGCCTCGCCTGCGAACTCGCCCCTCGAGACTCATGAACGGACGTAACTAGGACTAAGGACGTCCCTTTGTTCTAGGACTGACCTAGTTTTATGAGGACCCATGAGGGACGGAACTATACGGGTCCTCCTTTATGGACCGCGGCTGCGTTGCTCCGAAGTTTAAAATGGTAAATGGTTTCCGACCATTTAAAATGGTAAATCGACACTGCGCCAGGTATTTCCTCCTGGGCATATCAAGGCAGGGAGTACCCAGGAGTATTTTGATCCAGTCAGGATCTTGTTTCCCTGCAGGAATCAGGATCAATGCAGGCAAGTACTCAGAGCTCCCCGCTCAAGCGTCCGCTCCGGTCCCCATCTTGGACACGCCCCATTAAGAAAGGAGTTTAAACCTTTTTTAGTTACATTAGTGATAGAAGGAAAAAATACAATGGGATCACTAAAATGAAAACTGGGCACAACACATATGTTGAGGGAGATCAGGATGTAGCAAACCGTTTAAACAATTACTTCTGTTCAGTCTTCTCAGAAATAGACTGCACTAATGATAAGTTAGGGAATCATATTGGTTCTAGTAATGATGGTTCATTTCTAGGATTTCTGGAGACAGACGTAGCAGAGGAACTGGCTCGGTTAAAGCTTAATAAAGCAATGGGCCCTGATGGTAGTCACACCAGAGTTCTAAGAGAACTTTGCGATATAGTTGTTGGACCATTAACAGATCTTTTTAATCAATCTCTTCTAACAGGAGAAGTTCCCCATGATTGGCGGATAGCTAATATTGTACCTATCCACAAAAAGGGCAGAAGGTAGAAGCTGGCAATTACAGGCCAGTGAGTTTAACATTAATTGTAGTCAAGTTAATGGAATCACTCCTGAAAAGAAGGATCATTGATCACCTAAAAATACACAGCTTGCTGGACCCAAAGCAGCATGGCTTTACTGAGGGCTGATCGTGTCAAACTAATCTGATTTAATTTTTTGACTATATTACCAGTGTATTAGACCAGGGGGGTGCTGTGGATATAGCGTATCTTGATTTCAGCAAGGCATTTGATACAGTTCCACATAATGATCTAATACAAAAGTTGTACAAGCTGAGACTTAACCTTTGGGTGGTTCAGTGGATATGCAGTTGGTTAAAGGATAGATCCCAGAGTGTGGTTGTAAATGGGGTTCACTCAGAACAGAGACCAGTCACTAGTGGGGCACCACAAGGCACTGTCCTGGGTCCTGTTCTATTTAACCTATATGTAAGTGATATAACTAAAGGTTTGTTGGGCAATGTATGTCTCTTTGTTGATGATACAAAGGTGTGTAATAGGGTTGATATCCCCGGAGGTGTCTGTAACATGGAACATGATTTGGCATTGCTGGAAGATTGGTCAAAGCAGTGGAGACTGCAGTTCAATATTTGTAAAATAATACACCTAGGGAAAAAGAATCCCCGTAGAGAGTACAGCATTGGGGGTACAGTGTTAGCTAGCAGTACAGAAGAAAACAATTTTGGTGCTTATTACAGATGATTGCAAAATGAGCAAACAGTGTGACCAGGCAGTGAGAAAAGCAAATATAATTCTAGGATGCATCACTAGAGGGATCACCAGCAGGAGGAAGGAGGTTCTGGTTCCTCTATATAGATCTTTAATGAGACCTCACTTAGAATACTGTGTCCAGTTATGGAGACCTCACTTACAAAAAGATATTGATAAAATAGAACGAGTTCAGAGACGGATAACAAAAATGGGGAAAAGTCTGGGGGGTAAAACATATCAAGAGCGACTTCAGTAACTTAATATGTACAGTCTGGAGGAAGGAACGGAAAGGGGAGACATGATTAAAACCTTTAAATTCATCAAGGGGGTGAATAAGATTCAGAAAGGTGGTCTTTTCAATATGAAACCAAAATCAAGAACATGGGAACATGACCTCAAGCTAACTGGATGGAAGTTCAAAACTAATCTTAGAAAGTATTATTTTACTGAAAGCATGGTTGATGATTGGAATAAACTATCAACAGAGGTTGTGAGACAGTCAACAGTAAATGGCTTCAAACATGCTTGGGATAAACATTAACTCTATAGTCAGACAACGAGGTTAATGTGGATATCCGTGCCCATCCGTGCAGCATATCGTTGCCCATCCGTGCAGCTCATCGTTGCCCATCCGTGCAGCTTATCGTTGCCCATCCGTGCAGCTTATCGTTGCCCATCCGTGCAGCTTATCGTTGCCCATCCGTGCAGCTTATCGTTGCCCATCCGTGCAGCTTATCGTTGCCCATCCGTGCAGCTTATCGTTACCCATCCGTACAGCTTATCGTTGCCCATCCGTGCAGCATATCGTTGCCCATCCGTGCAGCATATCGTTGCCCATCCGTGCAGCATATCGTTGCCCATCTGTGCAGCATATCGTTGCCCATAAATGCAGCCTATCGTTGCCCATCTGTGCAGCCTATCGTTGCCCATCAGTGCAGCCTATCGTTGCCCATCTGTGCAGCCTATCGTTGCCCATCAGTGCAGCCTATCAATACAGCATATCATTGACCATCAATGCAGCCTACCATTGCCCATCTGTGCAACAGGGAGGAATTGGGAGGATCTGGCGGCCAGATGACACAGAGCTGGGATGTCCTGCTGAGACACAGCTTGTATATGAATAGCTGGCAGCTGTAAAATGAAGTCCTGCCTCCTGGACCGGCCACTCTAATAGACTGCACACTGGTCCAGTGCCGATCCAGGAGGCGGGGCATTGTTTGACAGCACCACTATTCATATGCAAGATGTGTCTCAGCAGATCCTCCTGACAGTTTCCTAACTGATCGCTTCTGGCAGAAGTGGTGCAGCCTATTTTACAGGACATCAGAGCAGTCCGGGAGGCAGGGAGTCCCCCCTCCAGGCCCCTCTGATGGTGGCACCATATCTTCCTGAAGCGATCAACCAGGAAACTGTCAGCCCAGTTGTCCCTGCTCCACACTCGTCATCCGCTAATTTCCACTCACCAAATACCAGCAGGCGAGTGGAAATTTTGAGGACTGACTTAGTGCTGCTAATTAAGACAAGTACACACTATAGAAGGATATGCTTTGTTCATATTTCATGTCTGAAGTTTACAACCACTTTAAAGCTTTGCGATACGGCACTGCTTCGCTTTAACTGACAATTGCGACGTTGTACCCAAACAAATTTTATGTCCTTTTTCCCCCCACAAATAGAGCTTTCTTTTGGTGGTATTTGATCACCTCTGCGGTTTTTATTTTTTGTGCTGTAAACAAAAAAAGAGCGACAATTTTGAAAAAAAAAAATATTTTTTACTTTTTGCTATAATGCATATCCAAAAAAACAAAACAAAAAAACGTATGCATCAGTTTAGGCCAATATATATTCTTCTACATATATTTGGTAAAAAAAAAATCGTAACAAGTGTATATTGATTGGTTAGTACAAAAGTTATCGCATTTGCAAACTACGGGTTAGATTTAGGGACTTTATTTTATTTCTTTTACTGGTAATGATCGCGATCTGTGTTTTTTAGCGGGACTGTGACATTGCGCCAAACAAATCTGAACCCAAATGACACTTTTTGGGGACCAGTGACATTATTACATTGATCAGTGCTATAAAAATGCACTGATTAATGTAAAAATGACACTGACAGGGAAGGGGTTAACACTAGGGGGCAATCAAGGGGTTAACTGTGTTCCCTCAGCGTGTTCTAACTGTAGGGGGCATGGGCAGGCAGGGACATGACCGAGATGACTAGGAACAGAAGATCATTGCCATGTGTTCTGTCGGGGATCCACCTTGTTTACATATGTGAATCCCCATTCTGCCTCTGTACAAGGCGATCGCCGGCGAACATCGATTCCACGGGGACACTCCGGCAGCGCGTGTGAGCGCCCACAATAGCTTGTGCATGGATCGCCGTACAGCTAAGGCGATTCTCACAGGAGAGCCGACCTGCTGCCGTAGAACGACAGCGGCTGGTCGGCAAGTGGTTGAACAAATTATCATTACATCGTTATGTAGTAGGTAAGGCCAAAAAAGACAATAGTCCATCCAGTTCAACCTGTGTAGGTGTATGTGTGTCAGTATCTATAGTTATTTCATGTATCCCTGTATGTTGTGTTCTTTAGGATATATATCCAAGAGTCTCTTAAAAATATCCATACTCCCTGACAGTGAAGAACCCCCTGCGCATTTTAAGGTTAAACCACTTTTCCTCCAATCTCATTGTTTGGCCCCATGTCCTCTTACAATCCCTGCTACTGAATCGTTTTTTTCCAATGCTGGGATCCCCATTGAGGTAGGATTATTAGGATTATTTACTGCAGATGTCAGTGTAACATTCATTTGTCTTTCAGATCCTAAAGGACATTACGAATCGTTTTCATATGATGCGGGGGTACAAGGTTTCCTATGTTCCAGGATGGGATTGTCATGGGTTACCAATAGAACTAAAAGCCCTTGCTGACCTCGGAGACAAAGCCGACAATTTGACACCTATGGAAATCAGAAGTAGAGGTAGGGAAACATAAGTACAATGACAAGTTACTCAGATAATGCTGTACCATAAAAAGTTTGCAGAACTACATAAAACAAGGCAGAAGGGTTATGTATGAAATATGAGGCTGTTCTTAAATGCTCTAAAAACAAAGAGAAAAGGGGTCTTTCCTGTCCTTAACTGAACTAGCTTCGTAGCCTGCCCAATGTCCAAACAGATATAGCACCTTAAAATGTACCTGTCATGCAGATGTTAGGAGTAGTATTCTGGGTCCCCATCCAGTGCTTTCTTATTTTGTGCATATTTGTTAGGTCACTTTGTTAGGTTGTAAGGTCACTGGTTCATATTATTGAAGCCAGATTTTCCGCATGCTAGAAATGCAACAATTGGGCCTCTTGCACATGATACTCCTGTTTGAGCATCTTTTTTTTCAGCCATTTCTTTTTGTATGTATTTGCTTGTATTTTCGTGCATATGCGCGCAACGTATTCTCACATTCGTAATATGTTAATGGGCATTTGCACACACATGTGCACGTTTGCGCGTAAATGTGCACAAGTGTACGCATGAGGCATAAATTACTGACCAAAAATGCTGATTTCTCAAATTTTTTTTTATTGAAGATTACACGGCACTTGTTTATGCGCCTGTGTGCATAGGCGCATTACAATTAATGTTTAGCTCAGTAAAAAAATAAGCTGTACTGAGCTTTTAAAAGTTGCAGTGTGCAAGAGGCCTTATTGTCCAAAATGGTAGCCGACCTGTTTCCTGACTTGTTAATTGTAAGATGCCTGCCTTTAGGGTGTGATCTGTTATGTAGGTATGATCAGTCTGCCCCTCAAATCAAGCTGCTATCAGAGCACAATTAAAGGACAACTGTGCTTTTCTATAATTATCCTTGAGCCTAGTTTCACACTGCACACCGCATGTGATTCGCACAGGAATCTGCATTCCTGTGCAAATAACATGTGATTCTGTGCAGTGCGATTTGAACCCATTAATTTTCATGTCTCAAATTGCACAGCATTTGCATGAAAAGGGTGCAGGCATCTTTTATTTATTCAAACTGGAACCGCAACGCATGTGTGTTTATACCTATGTGATTTGATTCAGGAAAATGCACTGCGTTTTTTGCGACCTGCTTTTGAGGTTAACTTTTAATTGACACCCTCTGCAGAATGCATTAACACAGTGCGTTTGCTATGAGGTGGGGGAAACCCACAGGAATCGCTGCGTTTCCTGCACCATATCAGTGTGAACCAAGGCTTAAAGTGTTACTAAACCCAGAACCTGCATTCACTATATCTGGCCTCCCACAGTACACAGAACATGGACATGCAATTATTTTAGTAAATATAAACTGATAAATACCTTTTCCTATCAGCAGCATATAGCCGTCTTGTGACTTCTGTCAGTCTCTGCTTAAAGCTTGAAGGAGGAGTTTTCATTCTCCCCTGACCCTCTGTATGGACAGTGCTAATTGGCCCTGTGCTGATCACATACACTCTCCCAAGAAAAAAAAAATCTCTAGCAATACAACAATGAGAACTGCAGCACCTCTGACTGGCCATTTATCTACAATAGCCGGTCAGGAGGTGGTTTTTCTGATGTCATACATTGTGACATGCTTTCTGTCAGCATGATCCTATAATAGTTTGGGTAAGCTTACAGTATGCAGCAGTGGGTTATTGAATTGTATATTAGCTGTTCTCCCAGTGCAAGGAATTGCATGCTAGTGCTGGAATTGATGAGTTCCACCTTAAAAGTAATTTCATTTTACTCAATTCTACTTGCAATGGAACATTCTTATGCCAAGGAACAAATCCAGACCCAAGATGTCAGTGTCATGAGCCTTCTCTCCCTGGCATTGGTGGAGGGCAGGATTTTCTTTCCCATGATTGTCACAACATACGCCAGTCTTCTGGGTTGTGTGGAATTCTGTTCTATTCATCTGTTCAGGGTTATTGCTCTCAGGAAAGGTTTGTCAATTCCAATCAAAGTCCTAGAGTTGTGAGCAAATTGACTGGTCGATTGTTGATGGTAGAAAAAAAAACTTCCAAATCATGCAAAAAGGCGAAAAATCTCTATTCTAAGGACACTAAGCAAAACTCAGCAGCTGTGAGGTGGAATGGGTTATAGCTTTGGCCTTTAGGTGGCAGTACATCCCTATGTTTCTTAATATCATGTAGCGACGTCCCTCAATAAGTGATGGAGAAAAATGCATTTGATGAAGAGATTTCAGTAATGTTTTCATTAAAAACTATATGCTCTTTTTTTGTTTAGCCAAAGCATTTGCAGAAAAAGCCATAGAGAAGCAAAAAGCATCATTCATTCGCTGGGGAGTGATGGCGGACTGGGAAAAGTGCTATTACACCTTTGATAAGAATTACGAGGCAAAACAGTTGGATGTCTTCAGCAAAATGCAGGAGAAGGTATTGTGCTTGCTGTGGGTTGTGCTTATGATGGTTATGAGAGGTTTTCTAAAAAAATCATATAGGGGTCCAGTAATCTTTGTATCATACCTACGGTTAGTGACTTTGACTTTTGTATAATTAAGTACGTTTCTAATGTTTGCCTTGCAGGGGCATATTTATCAGGATTACAGACCTGTGTTTTGGTCTCCATCATCAAAGTAAGTAATATGATTCCTCGTTTGTATTCTTCTTGTGACAGAGATGCCTAATTTATTTTTGTATCTTTTATCTTACATACTCTGCACTGTATGGTTCTTGAATATACAGTATAGCTTAGGCAGTAACAGTTGGTCACATTAAACTAGACTTGTGCTACCTGTGTGGATACAAATGCCGGGGAGGGATGAGCTCAGGTGTATACTAGTTGAAACCTGCCTGAGCTATCCCACCAGGAAGTTGTCACTGTGCACTGCTAAACATAAGCAGCGGAAGCATTCCCCACTCCACAGCTGCACCTATACAAGGGGTGTGTATATTCACAGGTTATGATTAGTGGTCTTCAGTGACAGATTCCTTGTTGATTAGTTATAAATGTATGGAGTAGGGTTAAACATGAATAAGCTCTAGTGTGGCGTGAAATGCGTTAGTCTACTTATTTTCTTTCCATTCTCTGTTTGCATTATGCATAATTTATGATTTTATGGACATTTTGTAATAAAGGGGATTCCAGTTGTGTAGCCGTCCAGATCATCTTCTGTTTTTGCAATTCCTCACGGGATAGATCAGGTGGGTTCAAACTAGTATCCGAACGCACCTAAGCTCATCTTTTATGTGACCAACTATTTGCTAGTTATACCATGACCTGGATAAATGAGAACCCCCCACAGACTTCCTGAATTTGCATTTACTCACATTAGTTACTGTTTTCACTACAGCTGCGAGAAGATGTCTGTGACCCTTTGGCCGAGGTGCGTTTTTGCCAACCAGACACCAACCCCGAACAGCCCCCCCCCCCCCCCCCCAATGCTAAGTTTACCCGATATGTAGTATTCGGTGTGGGGCTTTACTGGGACAAAAATTTGGCCCTGGACTTCATACATATCTGCCCACTTTAATTTTGAGTGTCACCATTAGCATCCCCCTTACATCAGAGTGTCCCCCATCAGCGCCACCCTACATCAGTGTCCCCATCAGCTCCCCCATTGCATCAGAGTGTGCCCATCAGCGCCCCCATTACATCAGAGTGTCCCCATCAGCATCCCCTTACATCAGGTGTCACCCCTCCCACCTGTACTCGCACTAGAATGAAGTCAGCTTCTCGTTCCTCTCTCCAGTCATATGATAAGAGGAAAGAAAGTCTGCCGGATGGACTAAAATCTTGGCCATCCGCCTTAATTCTTTTCTACCCAGACTGATTAAAAAGAACCAGGTTGGTTTTGTTCCTAAGAGACAGGCGGGTGACACGATCAGGCGTTTGCTACAAATACAGCATATAGCCCATAGTAAGTCTATACCCACAATGTTTCTATCATTAGATGTCAATAAGGCCTTTGACACTTTGTCTTGGCCCTATATCATAGCAGTTCTTCACTGTTATGGCTTTGGTACCTCATTTCTGGCCTGGATCTCGGAACTTTATGCCTCTCCCCAGGCTAAGGTTAAATATTACGGCTCTCTTTTCCCCATTGGTGGGGGAACCCGATAGGGCTGCCCCCTGTCCCCGTTGTTATTTATCTTGGCTTTGGAGCCCCTGGTAGAGGCGGTTCGTTCCCATCCGGACATAACGGGAATAGTAGTAGCAGGCACAGCCCACATGATATCGCTCTTAGCAGACAATGTCCTGCTGTCCTTGACTAACCTGAGGATCGCTCTTCCCAACTTGTACTCGCTTCTAAATACTTTTGCTTTGCTTTCCGGACTTCATGTCAGCCCAGCCAAATCTAATGTCACTCAACCTTCCCCATTCAGAGCTGGCATCCCTGAAGGAAACCTTTTCCTTCCAATGGTTAACCTCTTTACCCTACCTTGACATTATGCTAACCCATACATATTTGGGACTCTACCAGGCTAATTTTCCTCCCCTACTCCGAAAACTCTGATATGCTCTCCTCTTGGATAAATCTACCGATGTCCTGGTTCGGCAGGATAGCAGCTGTTCGCATGACCTACATTCCAAAACTCCTTTTATTTTTTTCGGGTTCTCCCAGTCCCAGTTCCCCAACATATCCTGAGCATACATCAACGGAGACTCTTGAAATTCTTTTGGGGATCCACCAGAACTAGAATAACCAAACAGGTACTGTATGCTCGTAGGATTAATGGAGGCCTTTCGTTCCCCAACTTGCAGGCATACTATATAGCCGCGAACATTGGCCCCCTCACTCTTCTCCACGAAAATAGCCAAGTACCTTTGTGGGCCACAATAGACCTGGTGGACTCTTCCCCGACCCCGATTGCCTCCCTCTTATGGCTCCCTCAGGAACATCGCCCCCCTACGCTTGGGCCCTGTCTGTTCGATTAAATACTCGGCGGGCTTAATTTCCCCCCATCTACCCTTACTTCGGCTCTTACATTGCCCACTATTCCCCCCTGGGAAAGACCGCTCTTATCAATTCTCCTAGTGGAGTAGAAATGGCTTTCTCTATGTCCACTCTTTACTCATCCCCCACCAGAATCCTTACTTTTGACGCTCTACGTTCCTCCCATGCATTCCCCTCAGGGAACACTATAGCTACATACAGCTTAGGCACTTTCTTCAGCGACTTCTAAAGTCTAAACCCACACCTTATGCTTTGACCCCTTTCAAAACTTTTTGTAGTTCCAGACGGCCTGATATCTCTTCTTTCTTCTTTTTAAAAATAACAAACATGTTATACCTACCTGCCCTGAGCAGCCTGGATTCTCCTCTTCTCGAGTCCCTCGCCAGAGCTCCTGGCCCCTCCCTCCTGTCGAATACCCCCACAGCAAGCAGCTTGCTATGGGGCGCCCATTTTGAAGTCGGCCATTTATAATCCAACTTTTGTTTTTTCAATAGGAAGAGGGTCATGTGACACATCAAACTTATTGGGAATTTCACCAGAAAAACAATTGGTTTTAATGTAACTTTATTCTTTCATGAGTTATTTACAAGTTTCTGACCACTTATAAAATGTGTTCAATGTGCTGCCCATTGTGTTGGATTGTCAATGCAACCCTCTTCTCCCACTCTTCACACACTGATAGCAACACCGCAGGAGAAATGCTAGCACAGGTTTCCAGTATCCGTAGTTTCAGGTGCTGCACATCTCGTATCTTCACAGCATATGGTTTTTTAATGGTTTTTATGGTCAGTAAAAACCAATACCGGGTGAGCTGCTCCTTCCAGGAGGTACCGCCATTCCTCCAAAGCCGACTTGATGGCCAGCAATTCCCTATCACCGACATCATAGTTCCAGCAAGATGGTGCACCACTACATTATGGGTGTCAGGTCCCAGCATTCCTAGATGAACAGTTTCCTGGAAAGTGGATTGGTCGTCGTGGGCCAGTTGAATGGCCCCCAAGGTCTCCCGATCTGACCCCCTTAGACTTTTATCTTTGGGGTCATCTGAAGGCAAATGTCTATGCTGTGAAGATACGAGACGGGCAGCACCTGAAACTACGGATACTGGAAGCCTGTGCTAGCATTTCTCCTGCGGTGTTGCTATCAGCGTGTGAAGAGTGGGAGAAGAGGGTTGCATTGACAATCCAACACAATGGGCAGCACATTGAACACATTTTATAAGTGGTCAGAAACTTGTAAATAACTCATGAAAGAATAAAGTTATGTTAAAACCAAGCACACCATCGTTTTTCTTGTGAAATTCTCAATAAGTTTGATGTGTCACATGACCCTCTTCCTATTGAAAAAACAAAAGTTGGCCGACTTCAAAATGGCTGCCATGGTCACCACCCATCTTGAAAAGTTTCCCCCCTCACATATACTAATGTGCCACAAACAGGAAGTTAATATCAGCGACCATTCCCATTTTATTAAGGTGTATCCATATAAATGGCCCACCCTGTACAATATAATTTGTTGCAAAGCTGTTTCCAACCACTAGAGGGTGTACTTCACAGGAAAAGCTAAAAACATAGTAAACTTACTATAAGATGACACACACACACACTACTCCAGGCCTATGCTGCATGTTTGTACACCTGTTTTTTGTGAAATTCCCATGTACTTTTCACTCTGGTTGTACAGTTTATTCTTCTCTCTATCTTTTTTAGAACAGCACTGGCAGAAGCAGAACTGGAATATAACCAGCAACATGTCAGCAGATCCATCTATGCAAAGTTTCCTTTGCAGAAACCTCCTCCCAATCTGGCGTCTGTAATAGGTAACTGTAAAAGAAGTATATAGGTGTTTCCTATTGATAATTTTGGGTACCGTAATTTGTGGCCAATTAACGGGCGCATGCAGTTTTGAGGTCTGACACATTTGCTGTCTCTTTAGGTTACACTTCTTCATGTATTATTTTATACAAAAAAATCACTGCTTAAAGTGGAAGTAAACTCATCGATTTAACAGTTTCAAAAAAGTTACATTCCCGATACATGCCCGGAATGTAACTAACTGTTACATTGGTTGTGCACTCAACCAAACTGTCAAACCATCCAATAGCTGGGGTCATAACTGATTACATGTGCAGCACATGACAGCTGAAGATTAAACAGAGGTCAAGATGGCAGCACAGAAAACGATAGGAGGGTCCACTTTAAACTGTGATTGTATGTAAAAAAAAAAAATAATAATTTTTTTTTTTTTTTTTTTTAAATATTGATTTGATAAATAGTTGCACAAATATTGTGCAATGTATTGCAACCACCAGAGAGATTTATATATATATATATATAATACACACATCTATTCAAGGGGTTATATAAGTAATTTTACATGTGTAATTAAAACTAATGTAAGAGGGTGCCAACCTTTCAAACGGATAGTGATAAAAGACAGACAGCTGCCCCTTTAAGTGCGAAAACACTGTGATAAATATAAGTAGGTAAGACGGGCGCTAGTCCCAAAATACGATCCAATAGATAAACCATAGATCAGTAAATCAACAACCCAAAAGGTGTCCTTGTTATAACAATTTCCATAAAATATATGTGCATGCAAATTTCCATCCAATTCCATTGACCCAATCACCGTGCATTGGAATGAATGACAAAGTGTTCTTATATAGTGGTGTTACAGCAATACTTGAGAAAATTGGTAAAAAGATAGCGCCACTTCCAATTTTCATAGAATTTTATATTGCTTTTTTTATCTTCCACATTTTAATTTTATTTTTCAATTTTATTTCAAGAACACTAAGTTTTTTGTAGTAGCACATTTACAAGCAATTAAGCACAGCCTTTATTGTACTGGGGATTGCACCTGAAAGTCTATATACTGCATAGTTTTTATTTAAGAGAAAGTATTTATAATTTGTGCACATACTGTTATACTCAATACGCTGAGGAGATAGCGCCACTTCCTTTCATTTATTCCTCATTCTATACCTTACTTTGTAAGGGATTTAGGAAGGCTGTAGTCTCTTAATTTAGTGATCCTAAACGCAGAAAAACTGTATATAGAAAAGTGGAAAGCTGTTTCTTTAGGCCTCATGCACGCTGGGCGTTATAAAAAAAAGCCAGTAACGTTAGTGGTGGAAAGCAGTAGCTGTAGAGTGAGTTTTTCATCGTTTTTGTAGCCGCTTTTTCCGGCATTTTTTTTTTAGCAAAACTATACTCCCATAAAAGCTTATCGCTCAAAAACGCTGATAAACACTGAATAGCCATGTTTTTTTGGGCTTAAGAACTCCTCTACGCACCCAATAGTTTTTGTTTTGTTTTTGTTTTTTTACAGCCCCAAAACATTCCTGCCCAAAACAATTGATAACAGCCTATGTGTGCATGGACACATAGGATAACATGATGGGGAGTGTATTGACTGTAGAAAAAAACGTCTGAAGCCAAAAACAGCTGCTGTAAAAACGTCCAAAAACATCCAGTGTACATGGGGCTTTAATTATAGTGATTCACCACTGTGAGCAAACTATAAACTCGCCAGATAAATGAGGCTGCAGGGCAGCCAGCAAGCATAATGGATAAACACAGATGTGTTCAGAGGGATATATCTGGATTTCACAGGACCCTTCTGGTAATCAACTCATCACCATAACAAGTAATGAGCCCTCATAGTGTAGTACATTTTATTACAATTGGCAAGATAGTATATAAAAACAATGCACTAGCATGTTATGGTGCTGACAAACGGCTCAGGGGGTGACAGGCAAAGCACAGCAACGCCACTCGCAGAGGAAAGAGCTGGCGTACGTTTCATGAACCTGCAAGTGATGTCAGGGATAAACCAGAAATTTCTGTCACTTCCAGTCTGGAAGGGTACTGTGGAATATTTGATTTTGATGGGCATCTGAGCTTTTTAGTAAACCCAGTAACCCTTAATATCAAGTGATGCTTTTGGGTTGTGGTATGTGGCCAGGATACCACTCAGACAGAAAGACTGACAAACAGCAGCTAAAAACATACTTGCTGTCTGGTTGTTATCTCCCTATAATGATGGCAGTTGTTTATCTGTTCCATCATTTTGTATTTTTGCACTAATTCCACATTGCCCTGTAAGGTTATACACCTGGCATTCTTATGACTTCCTTTCATTTTCTACATGATAGATTTTTAGACAGATCTGAATAAAGGTGAACTTTTAGGTCACAGTGTGTTTGGTGCGTGGGTATAGAGAGCCCCTGCAGATGTTTCTCTATACTGTACTAGTGCAGAAGGTAGAAATAAGCTTAGTGGGATCTGACCGTCTTAGCATTTTTTTTAAGGGTGTCACTTGTATTGGGTTATCTAGGTACCCAAATTGTACGTGTACTGCATGGCAGAGCTGATAATAATGAAATAAATATGTAGAGGGCAAATTAAAGTCCGCCTGTAACTGTTGAAAGGACTTGTGCAGTAAAAAGATAGCATAGGTATTTAACCCTTTGGGAGAACCACCATTGGGGGTCAGGTAGGGAATATAGCTCATCTAGGGTAGGATTAAACCACAAAGGGTTATTGGGAAATGTCGACCAGGATGCCTTTAGAGATAGGGTTCGCAACTGTGCAAAGCAAGGAAAGGAGGTATTTAATATTTTAGTACTTGGGCGAGTGGGTACTACTATGAAGGGCCTGTAACGAGGAGTCAATTGCTGCTTCAGTGGTGGTACAGGCATTAGCTGAGGTGGGATGCAGCCAATCATGAATGTGTATCAGTTGAGATGCCAAATAGTACACATAAAGGTTCGGGAAGGCAAGTACCACTAAATGGGTCAGTAACCTCAGGACCTCAAGCGCTGTTCTAGGAGAGTGATTTTGCCATAGAAATGCCATGCAAATAGTATCAATTTGTTTGAAAATTGATTTGGGTGTCAAGGGGTATTGGCCAGGACATAGAACAGTTTAGGAAGATAAATTGTTTTAAGAATATTGACCCTGCCCATTAGGTACAACAGTAAGTCTATCCTCTGCCTAGTTTGAAGCTACAGCTGGGATATCAAAAACACATTATTGACCATATATAAAGATGAAGGTAATTGAACTTTGTCACCCAAGTACCTAAATAAGATTACAACTTGAAATCCGGACTCCAGGTGAATCCTACATGTAGCCGCCTTTTTTCTTTTCTTTTTACTTGATAATCCAACCAGTAAGGCAACGTTCACTACAATGACATGTTGCTGGCAGCTGCAGCTATTTGCGTGTCTCTGTACAGCCAGTAATGACCTGCAGTGATCGCTGCTAGATGCACCCGAATTGCGTCCAGCATGGATCACTGCACGCAAACCGCTGGCTCTTCGAACTGCTGTGTATACCTGCGGCCTCCACTTAGGACATGAAGTATGATACTGGCTAGATCACCAGCTGAAAAAATAAAAATAAAACAAATGAAGCCACCACATTTATCCCCTTCACGCCCAGCCCTGATGTCCCTTTAATAGGGTCTGTATTTCCAAGGGGTAGAAAGGATCCGTGATCATGTCACCACTGTGATTGGCTGTTACATTGGTAACATGATCAGGGGCTTGTCCTGCCAGCTAAAGATCATTGGTGGGAACGGAGAGATGTCTTTGACAGCTCAGTCTCTGTTCCTCCACACATATATGTGTTATGCATTCCGCAACAGGATAATGTACTGGGCAAGCTGCAATTTATACACTTTTTGGCCTTGAGTTTAACACTTGGTCCTTAGGGGTGTACAGGTGTGAGAAATTAAGTGGTTCGGGGAATGTTTGATTGAAGCAGAGTAGAGCACAGTGTTTTCTTGTGTACAAAAATCCCCACTAAATTTGTCTTTCATTTGTAGATGGCACCACGAAGGTTAGTGCTCTGATTTGGACAACGCAACCATGGACCATTCCTGCTAATCAGGCTATCTGTTATATGCCGGCTTCTTCGTACGTCACTATTGTTTACTTAGACTCTAATCATTTATATAAAAAAAGCACTAGTTTAAATGTACAGCTTTTCTTTATTATTTTACACTGTGTGCAGAATTATTAGGCAAATGATTATTTTGACCACATCATCCTCTTTATGCATGTTGTCTTACTCCAAGCTGTATAGGCTCGAAAGCCTACTACCAATTAAGCATATTAGGTGATGTGCATCTCAGTAATGAGAAGGGGTGTGGTTTAATGACATCAACACCCTATATCAGGTGTGCATAATTATTAGGCAACTTCCTTTCCTTTGGCAAAATGGGTCAAAAGAAGGACTTGACAGGCTCCGAAAAGTCAAAAATAGTGAGATATCTTGCAGAGGGATGCAGCACTCTTAAAATTTCCAAGCTTCTGAAGCGTGATCATCGAACAATCAAGCGTTTCATTCAAAATAGCCAACAGGGTCGCAAGAAGCCTGTGGAAAAACCAAGGCGCAAAATAACTGCCCGTGAACTGAGAAAAGTCAAGCGTACAGCTGCCAAGATGCCACCTGT
>BLSH010238340.1:648465-661577 GCA_018402905.1 Glandirana rugosa
GTGGTCGCAGCCGGCGTATCGGCTGGGTCGCTGGTCCTTGTACCGGAACCTGCGGCGGAGTCAGGAAGACAGCCGGCCCAGGAACTTTTGTACCTCTCGGGAGGTAGCCCTATCACCAGTGGAACAAGTCAGCCCGGTCAGCTCCTGAAGGTGAAGACGTCGTTCCATAGGAGGTTCCCTATTGTGTGTCTTTTTGCAAAACCGTACCCTTTTCTGGTGACTCCTGCGGTGGTGAGGAACATTTGCTTGACTAGTTTTATGCTGTTTATCCCCTTGCGGAATTTCTCCTCCAGGCTCCCAATTTTTTTTTTTAATTTTCAGTCGTCGATGTGTAGATCGGCGGCGGGTGCCGACATCGCTGGACCCCAGGACAGGTAAGTGTCCTAATATTAAAAGTCAGCAGCTACTGTATGTGTAGCTGCTGACTTTTAATTTTTTTTTTTAACCCTCGGACCTCCTCTTTAAGGCGTTCCCCTATTTGTCGTATTTTGATCAGTTCGTTTACAAGGAGTGGTGGCGTCCTCAGTGGTCTTTTCCCATGCCAAAACGTTTTTCTGTGTGTTATCCCTTGGAGGATACCTTGCTGCAGAAGTGGAAGTCCTCGACTGGCCCGACTGAACAAGGTGACCACTATCCCGATGGAGGGCTCTCCATGTTTTCAAGGACCCGGCCGACAGAAGGACTGAGGCGGCGTCCAAGGCCATGTTCCTGGTCGCTGGGTCGGCTATGCGGCCGACGCTGGTGTCTGCACTGGTGGCACAGGCGCTTACGGAATGGGCGACTATTGTGCACCAGGCTCTGGTGACTCTCCAGGCCCCTCCGGAACCTGCGCAGATGGCGGACCAGTTGATTCAGGGACTGAAGTATCTCTGTGATGCGGCCCTTGACATGGCCCCCATGCTGTCAAAACTGTCCATGTTCGCAATCGTCATTAGACGGCTGTTATGGCGGCGTTGCTGGTCAGGAGACCTGCCTTTTGAAGGGGGTCGCCTTTTTGGGGTTTCCCTCGACGAAATCATCAAGAATTACACTGAGGGAAGAGTACTTTTCTTCCGGAGCCCAGACGGAGCAAGGAGCCCCGGCGAAGGGCGGTCCCTTCCTTCTCTGCGCAAAAGAGTTTTTTTTGTGCACCACGCACCGCGAACAAGGGTCCTCAGCCTGCCAAGGTCCCCGCCGCGGGCCAGAAGCGTCCCTGGCAGCATAAGTCCGAAAAGGCTGAGGAGAAGTCCTCCGCATGATGGGTTGCCCCCACCCGCGGTTCGGGTGGGGGGGGCGGACCGGTAGACCTGGAGCATCTCAGATCTCTGGGTGCGCGAGGTGGTTTCGTCCGGGTACAAGATAGAGTTCTATACCCAACCCCCGGACAGGTTCTTCGCCCTCAATCTGAGGCTTCCCCCAGAACGGCTGCAGGCCCTGTTCGAGGCCGTGCACGCCCTGCTCCATCAGGGGGTGATTGTCCCGGTTCCGGCTGTGGAACGTTTCCGCGGTTTCTATTACAATCTTTTTGTGGTTCCGAAAAAAGATGGGGTCAGGCCTGTCCTGGACCTGAAGGCTCTCAACTTCTTTGTGAGGGCGTGAAAATTCAGAATGTTATTTGTCCGCTCTGTGGTGGGGGCTCTAAGGCAAGTAGATTTCCTGGCCTCCCTGGACATAAAGGATGCGTATTTACATGTGCCCATATGTGTACACTACCAGCGCTTCTTGCGCGTTGCGGTGGGGGATCTCCACTACCAGTTTGAGGCCCTTCCGTTCGGTCTGGCCTCATCCCCTCGGGTCTTCACCAAGCCCTTGGCCCCGGTGCTGGCTCTGCTGAGGCAGAGGGGCATAGCAGTGTTGGCATATTTCGACGATCTACCCCTGTGGGCGGAGTCTGTCTCCGCCTTGTCGGAGAGTCTGGACATCACCCTTGGTTTCATGCAGGACTTCGGCTGGGTGATCAACCTTCCGAAGTCGGTGCTGGCTCCATCGCGCCGGTTGGAATACTTGGGCTTGGTCCTGTATACGGAGCGGGCGAATGTGTTTCTCCCTGCCGCCAAGGTCTTGACACTCCAGGGGGCGGTGCGGGCCCTGCTGTCTCAGCGGAGGTCCTCTATCCGGTTTTGCATGCGGGTGTTTGGGCTGATGGTCTCCTCCTTCGAGGCGGTGCCCTATGCCCAGAGGCACACCAGGCTCCTGCAGCGGGCAGTCTTGCTGCGGTGGGACAATTCTCCGCTCTCCCTGGATCAGTTTGGATCATCTACTCGAAGCTCCCTCACCTGGTGGCTACGGGCCCCGACCTTGGAGCAGGGAAGTCGTTTCTTCCCCTGGACTGGACGGTGGTCACGACAGATGCCAGCCTGCACGGCTGGGGAGGGATCCTGGGGCGGTTGTCGACCCAGGGCCGTTGATCTCTGGAAGAGTCCCGCCTCCCGATCAATGTGCTGGAACTGCGGGCGATCAGGCTTTGCATCTCCCACTGGTCGTGGAGGCTGCACAGGCGTCCTGTTCGGGTCCAGTCAGACAATGCCACGGCGGTGGCTTATGTGAACCATGAGGGTGGAACGAGAAGCGCGGCAGAAGTGGCCCACATTCTGCGGTGGGCAGAGCTTCACGTGCCGGCAATCTCCGCCGTTCACATCCCGGGCGTAGAGAACTGGCAGGCGGAATATCTCAGTCGCCAGAAGGTGGATCAGGAAGAGTGGTCCCTGCATCCGGAGGTGTTCCACCAGATTTGTCGTAGCTAGGGCACGCCACCAGACGTGGATCTCCTGGCGTCCCGGCTCAATCGGAAGGTACAGGCCTTCGTGAGCAGAACAATAGATCCGCTGGCAGACACGGTGGATGCCCTAGTGGCTCCGTGGTCTCAGTACCAGCTGCTCTATGCCTTCCCTCCACTCCTGTTACTCCCACGCCTGCTGCGCAGGGTAGAGGCGGAAGGGATCCCAACCATTCTGGTAGCGCCAGATTGGCCTCAGCGTCCCCTGGCAGCTCCCGCTTCGCGAGAACCTCCTCTCTCAGGGGCCCATCTTGCACCCTGCTTTACCCTCGCTGGCTTTAACTGCCTGGCTATTGAGTCCCAGGTGTTAAAGGATAGGGGACTCTCTGAGTCCGTCATTCCCGCTATGCTCAAGGCGCGTAAGGCCACTTCGCGTAAGATCTATCACCGCACATGGAAGGCCTACATTGCTTGGTGCGAGGCGGGGGGTTGGAACCCCCGTTCTTTCTTGGTGGCTCGGGTGCTGGCCTTTCTTCAGCAAGGCCTAGATCACAAGCTGGCGTTGAGCACGCTTAAGGGGCAAATTTCTGCCCTGGCGATTCTTTTTCAGCGTCCCTTGGCGACGCATTCCCTGATTCGTACCTTTTGTCCAAGGGGTTCGTCATGTCTCCCCCCAGGTTCGGTCTCCTCTGGTGCCGTGGGACCTTAATCTGGTCCTTTCTGTGCTACAGAAGCCGCCTTTCGAAAATATCAGGGAAATTTCCCTGCAACTGCTTTCGCAGAAAGTGGCCTTTCTGGTGGCAATAACATCTAGGCGGGTGTCTGAGCTGGCGGCTCTGTCCTGTAGGTCCCCGTACTTGGTCCTGCACAGGGACAAGGCTGTTTTGCGTCCCTCTCCCTCCTTACCGAAGGTGGTCTCTTCGATTCACATCGATGAGGACATTGTCCTTCCTTCGCTGTGTCCGCGCCCATCTCATCCTAAGGAAGTTGCCTTGCACTCCCTGGATGTGGTTTGGGCGTTATGAGTGTATCTGGCAGCCACGGCCTCGTTTCGAAGATCCGATGCGCTTTTTGTCGCGGTGGATGGTCCGTGCAAGGGACTAGCGGCCTCGTCGCCCGCCATTTCCCGTTGGATACGTCAGACAGTGACCCGTGCGTATGCTGTTCGGGGCCAGGAGCCCCCATTTCCGGTCACGGCTCACTCTACCAGGGCGATAAGTACTTCCTGGGCTTTCCGACACCAAGCGTCGGTTTCTCAGGTGTGCAAGGCGGCCACTTGGACCTTGGTGCACACTTTTTCTAAGTTTTAGAGTTGATTTTGCAGCTTCTTCTGATGCTGCTTTCGGCCGCAAAGTTTTGCAGGCTGTGGTGTGAGGCGCGTCTGGCACCTCCCGGAGAACTCTTTTGTCGGGTACTGTTGTTCTTGTTGCCCACCCCTCGTTGTGACACTGCTTTGGGACATCCCCACATGTCAAGAATGAGAGGCTGCGTCTGTCAATGAACGATTGAGAAAATAGGATTTTTTGACTTACCGTAAAATCCTTTTCTCTGAGTTCATTGACAGACGCAACACCCGTCCCTCTTGTTTGAGCTTGTACTGCTTGCTACGAACTGGTTTGCTGAAGCAGGGCTGGAGGGGTTTTGCGAGTAAGGACTGCCCCCTGGGAGGGGCTGTGCTTGCTTTGAGTTGAACTTTGTTCTGCCTAGTCCACTCCTAGTGAAAGCTGCATAAACCCCATATGTCAAGAATGAGAGGCTGCGTCTGTCAATGAACTCAGAGAAAAGGATTTTACGGTAAGTCAAAAAATCCTATTTTTTTTCTGGGTGCACATTAAATATTGCAGATGAATGGTTTCATATTTACCACTTGATGCCAGCAGATGGTGAGCTCTAAGCTGGAGCAGCACCTCCAGCCTGTGTTGTAAAATTGGTCTAATTAGAATACACATACTACAGGATGACACACTCCCTCTCTTAACTAACAGTTAGGTCAGACAGATCTATTTAACTGGCTCTGATTCACAAAGTAGCACTTTAAAGTAATGCAAGCAGTGTTCTAAGTTCTTAGTGGTAAGTTCAGCATGCTTTTCATAATAAGTATCATTAAAGGAGAAGTATAGCCAAAGCTTGTTTTGCTGTACCTCAGTTCAATGCGATGCATACTAGCACATTATGTCTTTACTTTGCAGGTCCGCAAAAAAGAAAAAAAGAGGCAGCATTTACTTTCTCTTTTTAATTAGAATCTGTTGCCTGCATTATGCTATCACATAGTAGGCTTTTTTGCCCTCTTGAGATGGCGATAAAGTAAAAAAAGTTTTAAATTATTCTTTTACTGATCACTGGTGTAAATAGCTTTTCTCCTGTTGACCATCAGTGGTGTTCAGAGTTGGAGACATAATAATGTGACACTTTCTATAAATAAAATATTCCAGCCATGATTGTATGTCTTGGTTTAGATAGAGAGGAAGGCTAACAGAAACTTTATAATGCTGAATTTCACAGACTGATGAGGGAGAAAGGAGGAAATATCAGGGAGAAAAGGACACTATCCTTGTAAGTTCAACTCTTTTGTGTCTCACTGACAGCAGAGTTTGTCCTATTACCTCTCCTGCTTTTATTTTCTCTCTTCCTAATCATGTTCTCTCAGCACATTCAGTGTCATTCCTGTTGCTTTCTTCCGCAACAGTAAATCTTAAAACTGTCAGCTGATCAGCCTCTAGTAGCTATGATTTTAGGCACAGTGCCGAGAACGGAGAGCAACTGAGCATGTGCAGAGCAGGGAGAGACTGCGCATTACTGTTTTTTAAACAGTATAGACGCTTTTATTTTTTAAATGTTTTACATAGCTATACCTGCAAAGGGGCCAGCCTGAACTGATCTAGCAGGACATAATTTTCTGACTAAAGTTCCACTGTAAATGATTTGTTTATCTTCTTTTTAAAGGACTGCCTGGTGGATGAAGCTGGTTGCTACATTTCTGGAGCAGGGGCTGATTTAGAAAACAAAGCTGTACTTGAAGATGGCAATGAAGCTGGTATGTATTATGCTATTTCAAAAAATACCCAAGGACCCCCAGAATTTTATGCAGTGTTTGAGACAGCTATCTAGAGAGACTGGTTCAGCTATGATGAATTATTTATTTTTTTTATTTTAGTTGTTTATATAGTACCATCAGTTTACATGGCACGTTACATACTATACATTCACATCAGTACCTATCCTTTAAGGAGCTTCCAATCCAAGGCTGCTTCCAATGGGTGCGTGAGAAAGCACAGTCATGGGCACACTTCTTCAGATTGTAACATGGCTAGTTTTCACTGGATTACATGCCCAATGCTCCATTGCAGTCAGTGTGCAGGTACGCTGTGTGTATGTCAGCATGTACACTTGTAGGCAGTGCGAGCACGCATCCGAAGATGAAAAAACTGCTTTTGCATAAACTCACGCTAAGTAAGCATTGTTGTCCTAGGACAGAAACAGCTCATACTAATAGGACTAGCTGATACATGAGAAAAAAGGAAGCTTGTATTAAAAAATGTATACTTTTACAAGAGTATAATTGGGTTAGGTAGCAAAAATGTGTTGGTTTGTTTTTTCGTTTTAACTTTAGGGCATGTAAGATTAATTATTTGTTAGACATATACAGTTATATTCTGCAGTTCATAATGTGTTCTTTATTTTCAGTCATACAGATGTTACTAGGTTCCAAGAATCTGCTAAAGGAAGAGAGTTTTGTACATAGCTACCCATATGACTGGAGGACCAAGAAGCCTGTTATTATTCGTGCCAGCAAACAGTGGTTTGTCAGCACCGCCAACATTAAAGACAAAGCTCAGGTAAGAGATCAGTAACAAACAAATGGCTCCTGCCCTCACCTATAACTGGCCTTCATAGCAAGGAGCACATGGAAGGGCAAAGCATGCAAGACAAAGCCAGAGAAAATTCCCAGCTCAACTCCCCAACCAGTCTGCTTATCAACCAAATTAACTTGTCTAACAGTATGCGTTAAAAACAGGGCTTTAGTTAGCACACATTTGCAAACGCATGCGTAATCTGCAGAGCCACTTTACGGCACCCTATATTACCTGCAGTCCTAACTCTTGTAAATTTATGAGAGTCTCCACCAGTGGAAGCATATGCATTCTAATGGATAGGGATCAGGTAAGGGATCAGCCTTTAAAGGGCCACTAAATAACCTATTAGCATTTTAAATTAGTTTGTAATGTTCTAATTGTGTGCAAGTGATCACCCCAAAATGCCTACTTGTGTAGCTTACTGCATAGGGAGACATTTGTTCCATATGTTAAGCAATCAGTCACAGCTTCTAGTGATTTCCATTTTAATGGCCTATATATAATCCTCACCCTCAGGATACATTTGCCATAGTATAAAAAAACAAACACAAGAGGGCGCCTCCATCTTGGCGTAGCATTTTATTAACCACTTCAGCCTGAGAGCCCTTTTTTACACTTGTTGTTTACAAGTAAAAATCATTTTTTTTTGCTAGAAAAGTACTTAGAACCCCCAAACATTATAGATTGTTTTTTGCCAAACACTCTAGAGAATAAAATGGCGATAGTTGCAATACTTTTTGTCACTCCGTATTTGCGCAGGGGTCTTTCAAGCACGTTTTTTTTTTATTTTTTAAATTCACTGTTTTAAGCTTAAAAATAAGACAACAGTAAAGTTAGCCCGATTTTGTTTTTTTGTATATAGTGAAAGAGGATGTTATGCCAAGTAAATAGATACCATACATGTTACGGTTGAAAATTGCGTACACTCGCGGAATGGCGACAAACTCCGGTACTTAAAAATCTCCATAGGTGACGCTTTAATAATTTTTAACGGTTACCAGGTTAAAGTTACAGAGGAGGTCTAGTGCTAGAATTATTGCTCACATTCTGACGATTGCGGCGATACCTCACATGTGTGGTTTGAACACCGTTTTCATATGCGAGTGCGTCTTACGTATGCGTTTTCTTTGCTACGCGAGCTCGCGGGGACTATGGTGCTTTAAATTTTTTTTTTTTTTTTCTAGCAATGTTCCTTTTAAAAAAAAAAAAATTGATCACTTTTATTGCTATCACAAGGAATGTAAACATCCCTTGTGATAGTAATATATGGTGCTCTTTACACTTCACGGTATTCAGATTGCCAAAAACAGCGATTCTAAATACTGTATTTTTTTTTAAAACGGCGCCGCTAGCCACCGAGTAAACCGGAAGTGACGTTGTGATGTCGCTTCCAGAATTTGACAAAGGAGACCCCCCATCGCAGCCGATTCCGGTTTCCTTCAGGTCTCCTCGCAGCCGGTGGACGCGCCAGATCGGAGCTCTATTCTCCCGGTGTGACGGGAGGCCAGAGAAGAGCGGTGGGAGGCCATGGATCCCGCGGACCGGGATAACGGCCGGGCGACTGCCGAGCCGGATCACCCATTATCGCCGGATAGCTGATCTCCCGCTCTAAAAAACGGTACCGGGGTATAGCCTGTAGCTACAGGCTATACCCCGATACAGCCACTTAAAGCTGCTGCCATTTATAAACGGTGATTCACGTTAAGTGGTTAATAATTGCTACACCTAGATGGAGGCACTCTTGTGTTTGTTTTTTATATGTGCATTAGGATCTCAATACCTAATCTGAGAGCTGCATCCTCTTCGCCTGGTGTTCCCTACCTCTCTCCTGGCCCTCTTATGTGCCCCACTAAATGATAGTTGGGTTCTAATCATTGCAATAGTTTATTTATTTTCTTTGGTACGTTTGCCATAGTGACTATTTGGTCCTCATTACTTGAGATGTACCAAGTAGTGCATATAAAAATTGCTTTCTGCACAAGCTGGAATTGCAGCTCCTTGTCTCAGTAAAGTTCACCACACATTACAATTTTTGTTGTGCAGTTTCCTTTAGATTGACCAACAGCTATGTTGTTCAAGGGCCTACCTGATTGGTTGCAGACTGAATAGGTTTGGTAAACCTAATGTTGATTTTGCAAAGATTGTATAGCCAGATTGGCCTGTCCCCCTAAAATACATTTTTAGCTTACATGTCTTGTATGCTCGACAGCAAAATTTACCTGATATAGATCCTGGCCTTTGTTTACATGGGATTTTTCGGTGTTCCTGCTCATGTTTGGCTCCTTCTGTTACATTCTCCAAAATGTAAAATATGTAAAAAAATAAAAATCCAACATGGCATGTGAGAGCCCCACACATGATTGGCACAGCAAATGTAGACTCAGGAACTCAGCACAGTCAACCACTAGTAAGGTTTTGGATGTAATCATATATCTAACCAATAATTCTTCCAATATTACAATTAAGACATGCCTTGCAAATGATGATGTTCGTCCATCGTCTTCAAAGAGGACCTTGACATCTAAAAGGTTATTGGTTGTCTACAGTGTGTCCGCAGATGGCTGTTAAGACCGATACGGCCAGGGAATTTTCTGACACATGCCGGGTAGACATGTGTAGGCATCACTGTTGCAGCATTTGCAGCTCTGGCTTAACGGAGTGCTCACTTCCCTTGTGCTATGGTTGTCCTGGATTCAGATGTCTGGCAGCCTTGGTGGATCAGCATGCGCCATGTCGATCGATCTTGTGGCAGGGTTTCCCAAGAGGTGGTGTCGCTATCCAGGGACTTGAAAGAGGCTTTCCGCGTGTCTTTGTATTGCTTCTTTTGTCCCTAACGCGAACGCTTTCCTTGAGACAGCTCACCATAAAGGAGCTGTTTGGGGATGTGGTAGTCTGGCATCCTTGCAACATGGCCTGCCCAGCGAGTCTAGGCTTTCATCAACAGGGTGTGTACTGACCGCAGGCCTGCTCTAGAGAGGACTTCAGTGTCCGGCACCTTGTCCTGCCACCGGATCCTCAGAAGTCTGCGTAGGCAGGACATGTGGAAGTGGTTTAGTTGCCTAGCGTGCCTCCTGCATACAGTCCAAGTCTCATTGGCATAAATCAGGGTAGTTGGCACTACTGCCCGGTAGTCTTTGAGCTTTGTAGCAAGGCTTATTCCACGGCGGTCCCACCTGTTGGTCCGCAGTCTGCCAAATGCAGTTTGCCTTGGCGATTCTGCAGTTGATGTCACTGCGCTGGAGAGGGTGCTGCCAAGATATGGAAATTGGTCCACTGCTTGCAGCTTTTGTCGTTTCAAAGTGATGGTGGGCTCTTGATCATGGGCTTCCGGAGCTGGCTGGTGCATAATTTCGGTTTTCTTTGTGTTGATAAGGGGACCGAAGTTGTCGCATGCTGCTGCGAGTTTGTCTACACTGGCTTGCATTTCCTGCTCTGATCCAGCATTCAGGGCACAGTGGTTAGCAAAAAGGAGCTCTCGTAGCACAGTCTGTTTTATCTTGGTGACAGCCTGGAGTCTTCGCAGGTTGAACAATTTCCCATCGGTCCTGTATCTCAGGCTGACCCCCAAGGAACTGTTCTGAAAGGCGTCTGACAGCATGGCTGAAAACATTATGCTAAACAGGGTTGGTGCCAACACGCACCCTTGCTTGACGCCGTTTGTGACGGAAAAGGCCTCTGAAGCCTCTCCATCATCCAGAACATGAGCCATCATGCCATCCTGGAACTGACGTACCATCAGGACGAATCTGTCATGGCACCCAAACTTTGACATGATGCGCCACAGACCTTCGCGACTGACAGTGTCAAAAGCCTTGGTGAGATCCACGAAGGTAGTGTACAGTTCACTATTCTGCTCTTGACACTCAACTTATGTTCTACTCAAGTACCTTTTAGACAGCCCCGTACACATGATCAGAAAATCGTACGGAAAATACTTTGCTTTGGAAGTGATGGTACAATAATCGGATCGTTATTACAGAGCTTTCAAGAGCTGATCATGACTGTTCATCTGATATTCGATTGGGCATGCAGAAAAAATGTTCTCGTACTATGCCTGATCGTACGATTTTTGTTTAACTAGTACAGTTGTCATTTGAAAATGCAATACAAATATGCTACAACAAATCACATCACTTGCAAATTTTTTATTCTGTCGTGCGAGAATTTTCGTGACAAAAGTAAACTCTTCTGATTCGATCTGAGATTAACATGCATTAAAAAAAGCAGACGATCGTTCACCCGATAATCTCATCATATGTACCAGGAGGTTGCTATTCTGGGCATCATCCCAGAAGATCTCATATCCCCTTCGCAACGACTATTAGGCCTCACACGGGCGTATGAAAAAAAATAAGCAAACCGTGGGGTCCAACGTCAGGGAAAAAAATCTGCGTTTTTTTTTCTGCGTTTTGCATAGGCATTAATGTGCGTTAGTGAGCGTCGGCGTCAATAGGCGATTTTTTAACAAAAACATTCCTCTGATACTTTTTAACCTGAAAACGCCGGTTAATGTTGGTATGGCGTTAGTGAGCATTTTGCCGGCTCAGCGTCAAAAACGCCAAAACGCTACAGCCTCGGAACGCGCTAGTGCCACGTTATATTTACAGCTCACGAACGCCGACACCCTCTACAGCTCAAAAACGTCAGCGTTTTTATGGGGCCATTGAATAACATGGAGAGCTGCAAAAAACGCTAAAAAAAACGTGGATGTAAAAAACGCCCGTGTGTATGAGGCCTTAGGCCTCATACACACAGGACGTTTTTTTGACTGTTTTACAGCAGCTGTTTTTAGCTGCAGACAATTTTTTTCTACAGTCAATAAACCCCCCATCATGTTATCCTATGTGTTCATGCACACATAGGCTGTTCTCAACTGTTTTTAGCAGTGACGTTTTTCAGCTGTAAAAAAAAAACAAGACCAGTGGGTTCTGAGAGACTTCTTTCAGCTGTAAAAACGTTCAAACGCGCAAAAACACGCCAAAACGTCGATCCCCAACGTTTTTGGACGTTTTAGATCATTTGAGGAAAATAAAACAAAACGCCCCTTTAAAAACGTGAACAAACATGCAAAAATAATATAGCGTTGGTAAAAGCTGAAAAAATCACTGATAAGCTGCTGACATTTTTGGGATGTTTTTTTAACGCCCTGTGTGCATGAAGCCTTAAGGATTCACACTCTACTCCTTGCCTGAAAACTAATATCACAGAGATGGCATTTACCATGCCCCCCACTGTACTACCATGACGTAATGCTGCAAATGCCAGCCTAGATAGATAGGGAAAAACTAACCTATCAACATAGAGGCTGCCCGAAAAAATTCCCAAAAACATGGTTCTATAGCGATCATTTACAGAACTCACCCCTACTACTTCTTTAGTTTCCCCTTGACCCCATGCACTTTGTTATTGATCTGTGATTTTTATTAGCCTGTCTTAACCTATTTATGCCTATGTTTTTTTTTACTTTGCGCCTAAAATTCATATGTTGCCTAGAGCAGTAGGATATAAATAACTCCTACATCACTACTATTCCAATATTGGAACACAATGCATTAATGGGTTAAAGTAGAACTATAGGCAAAAAAGTTTCATTTTGGATAGAGTAAGGGGTGGTTATAACCCCTGTCAGATATTGTTTCTGCCATCTGTGCCCGTTGGTGAGATTTACCTTAACTTCCTGTTCCGTTGCCAAAACAGGAAGTGAGAGAAAATCCCTGCAAATTAAAGTGGAGCTCCAGTCTTTTTGTGTCTATTAATAGTCAGCAGCTACAAAAAGTGTAGTTGCTGACTTTTAATAAACATACACTTACCTGTCCCACGATCCAGCAATGTGGTCACCCGAACCCTCGCTTCTCTCCCTCTCTTCAGAGCCAGCATTTCAACTGTGGGCACCCGTTGCACCTCTTGAATGGTCTGGCAGGAAGGGAGAACTTGTGCTCGGATCGCCTCAGGCGATCAAATGTTTTTCTTTTTATCTTTTGCTTTTAAAGGTAACGAAGAGATTTGGGGTCTTTTTGACCCCAGATCTCTCCATAAAGAAGGCCTTTCATTCTTTTCTCTATTACAGATAGAAAAAAAAAAAATAAAGTGACAGTGTAAAAATAAAATGAATGAGAAAAAAAATGTAAAGCACCCCCATCCCTCCAGGCTTGTGTGCAGAAGTGAACGCATACGCAAGTCACACACGCATATGTAAACACTATTTGCACCTCACGTGTGAAGTATTGCCGCAAATGTTAGAGCAAGAGGAATAATTCTAGCGTTAGACTTTTCCGTGTAACTCTGAACAGGTAACCTGTAAAAAGTTTTAACAGCGTCGCCTATGGAGATTTTAACTACCGTACTTTGTCGCCATTCTACGAGTGTGCGCAATTCTAAAGCTAAACATGTTTGGTATCTATTTACTCGGTGTAACAACATCTTTCATATTTTACACAAAAATTGGGGTATATATTGTGTTTTTTTAATGCATTAAATTGTATTTTTTCCCCCCCAAAAAAAAGCATTTCAAAAATCACTGCGCAAATACAGTGTGACAAAAAAAAAAAAAAAAAAAAAAAAAA
>BLSH010238340.1:674479-707812 GCA_018402905.1 Glandirana rugosa
AAAGACGCAAAGACAATATTTTAAAACGTTTATTCATTAAAGAGAAGTCTTTAAAACTGGTTTTTACTATGAGCTGTCACAGATCGCCCCCCACACAGTGCACCAAG
Source organism: Glandirana rugosa (assembly GCA_018402905.1). NCBI lineage: Eukaryota > Metazoa > Chordata > Amphibia > Anura > Ranidae > Glandirana > Glandirana rugosa. The sequence goes on from BLSH010238340.1 coordinate 674,587, forward strand.
CACACTGATACCCCTGTCCCCATACACATAAGTGTCCCCATAAAACATCTGTATGTCCCCCATCACATCTGTCACAATACACAAAACATCTGTCACAGTCCCCAAAACATCTGTATGTCCCCAAAACATCTGTCACAGTCCCCAAACATCTGTCACAGTCCCCAAACATCTGTCACCATACACAAAACATCTGTATGTCCCCGTCACATCTGTCTGTCCGCCAACACCAAATAAACTCCGATTTGGGTTTTTTTTACCAAAGAAATGTAGCAGTATCATTTTTGGTCAAAATTTCTGAAGAGAAATTACTTATTTGCAAAATTTTATAACAGAAACGCAGAAAAAAATGCATTGTTTTTGAAAATTTTCAGTCTTTTTTTAATTTATAGCGCAAAAAATAAAAAACCCAGGGGTGATTAAATACCACCAAAAGAAAGCTCTATTTGTGTGAACAAAATGATAAAAATGTCATATGGGTACAACGTCGCACGACCGCGCAATTGTCATTCAAACCGCAACAGCGCTGAAAGCTGAAAATTGGTCCGGGAAGGAAGGGGGTTTAAGTGCCCAGTATTGAAGTGGTTACCAAAGAAATGGCCAAAACAATGTACAGATGAAGAGAGAACTCTTGAAGACAGTAGTCTTTTTATATGGATATTTGAAAAAAAAAAAATAACCTCATATGTTGGCTTACAGACTGTGTGCATCTGCTCCACTATGGACGGACCGCACAGTACATGTAGGGGTAGAGCTGGTAAAGCTGCTCTTGCATTAGGGGAGTTACATTTGTTAAAGTGACTGTAAAGGTTTTTTTTTTTTTTTTTTAAATAGCAAACATATCATACTTACCTGCTCTGTGTAAGGGTTTTGCACAGAACGGCCCCGATTCTCCTTTTCTGGGGTCCCCTGGCTGCGCTCCTGGCTCCTCTTTGGCGAGTGCCCCCATGGAGAGCCGATTTTCCATGGGGGCACCTGTGCAGGCGCGCTTCAGAATCCTGGTGCTGCTTCCATTGACACAGACAGCAAGACTCTGCCCCGGCTCCCATGTCTCTGGATTTTTTTTTTTTTATATAATCTTTATTTATATTTTTCGGTAGACATTTACAAACCTAACAAGGACTCATAAGTTCCAACACAGACGAGTCCCAACATTTGCATACTCTCTATCAAATACATCAAAAAAACATCACATCACAAAGGTGACATCTGTTCGTTTAAGCTATTACTAAGCTAAGCTCCCCAATGTGACACAGTTGTTAAGCTTGTGGCTATACCAGGCACCTAGTGCCTCCATCATACCCCACGGACTCTCCAGCTCTCTAATGTGCCTGTCCCATCGGGCCGGCCCCGGCCTAGAGGGGGGACACAAGGTTTCTCCATCATACCCTCCCCGGTCGTAGGACCTGGCCACGAGCCGACCAGGCGGGCCGACCCAGGGCCCCAGACCCCCCCCCCACCACCCCGGACTAAGCCAAGGCGGCGGGGGGGGGCCCAGGACCCCTGCCAGGCCCCGGCCCCCTACTGTAAGACCAGAGTACAAGTAATCTCGTTTGGGGGTCACCAAAAGCACGCATGAAGGTTGAGACTGTAGCCTACAGAGTAAGTAAGCAGCTTAAACATTGAGTCTTGGAATTACTGTTGAAAAACAAAACCTTAAAAGAAAATAAAGGAGATCATGAAGTGAAGGAGAGAAAGTAACAGAAAGAATAGAGAATAAGAGAAAAGACTTGTGAGGGTGCCCGACCCTCCGCCCCTGGGTCTGCTACTAACCGTAAGAGACAAAATGACCGCCTCCTCCGCCATCCACATCCGTATCTTCTCCGCCAGCTGCTCCCCTCAGCCACGGCCTCCCCCGCCAGAAGCAACAGTGGAATCCTAAGCTACGGATCAACGAGGATGAGAAGGGTGTACGGGGACCCACCAGCCAGTCCGTGTGTAATTAGACCCTTTTATACCAATTCATGTATCGGCCCGGTCGGGGAGTCCGCCCCCGGGCCCCCCCCCCCCCAGGGAAGGCTGGGCTAACCTCAGTAAGTCCACATCTAGGCTGGATGCTATGTGTCCCAGGGCCGGAGCGTGCTCCCGCCACTCTGCCCAGATCTGCTGGAACCTTTCCGTTTTTCCCCTGCAGGTAGCTACCCACTCCTCCGCCTCCATTATTTCCTGAACCTTTTTAGTCCATTCCTCCCTTCCTGGGACTGCCCTCCGCTTCCAATAAACCGGTAGCAGACGTTTGGCAGCATTAAGGAGGTGTGGCAGGGCGCTACTTTTAAATTTGCTAAGTGGCATCGATGGGACCTGTAGAAGGAAGTGTTGGGGAAGAAAGGGGATCTCCAGGTCCAGGTAGACCTTAATCTGTGCTCTAACATCTTCCCAAAAGTGTCGGATCAGCGGGCACTCCCACCAAAGATGTAGTAGGGTGCCACGCTGGCCGGAACCCTCTCCAGCATAAATCTGACTTCGAGGGGTATATCCGTGCCAGAGCCACCGGTGTCCTGTACTAGCGAGTCAGTAGCTTATAATTGGTTTCTTGAGTTCGAGACTCAACTGAACTGGAGTGAGCCGGCACAGGTGGTCTAGCTGTTGCGCGGAGAATTCCACCTCCAAGTCCCTTTCCCATTCTCTAATAAATTCCGGTTTCACCCGCGGGGCTGCCGCACCCAGCAGGCCATACATCTCAGAGACCATGTGTGGAATCGGCGCTTCATTGGTAAACAGCAATTCAAATTTTGTCATGTCGGCCTTGTCCCTGATGTCCCTCCCCTCCTTCCCAAGAAAGTGACTCAGTTGGGCATGTCTCCAGAAGTCAAAGGGGAAGCTCTTGTGTCGCGCCCTAAGTGTCGCCAGGGAGGGGAGCCTGCCATCCTCCAACAAGGAGCCACAACACGCATTGGTGTAGTGTATCCATGTGCCAAAAAAAAGCTGCCTGTTCCCCCGGGTGGAACCATTGGAAACCGCCTAGTGGGGCCAGGGGCGAAGTTTGTGGAGCTAACATGTATATTTCATTGAGTTTGTCCCACAGTCTCAGGGTGTGCCGTGTAAGTGGTGAGGAGGTTGATGACAAGCCCCTATGCTCCCTGCGCAGCCAGGGAGCGTATGTCAGGTTCCTACCCGCCATGCACTTCTCCAGCGACACCCAAAGCTTAGTTTTCGTATGAAACCTCCAGTTCAACAGTCGCTGTAGGACTATCGCCCTGTGGTACCTCCTTAGGTCAGGCATGCCCAGGCCCCCCTCCTGTTTCGGGCGTCTCAGTGTCCTCAGAGCTATGCAGGGTTTTTGGGGGTCCCATGCGAACGTGGTCATTAAGCTGGAAAGCTTGGAGAAAAAAGCACCAGGCAGAGGCACCGGAACCATCTGCATAAAGAATAAAATCCTGGGGAGGACATTCATTTTCAGAATGTTCACCCTCCCCAGCCAAGTAAATGCTGTTTTTGTCCAGGCTTTGAGGTCTTTATCTATCATTGCCAGTAAGGGGGGGTAGTTTTGGCTGTAAAGGGTCTCGAATCTGTCTGTCAATTGGATTCCTAAGTATTTCAAGGAGGATTTAGTCCACGTGAAGGGGAACGCAGCCCGAAGGCTGGACTCCAGTTGCGCAGGGAGAGTGAGCGGCATAATCTCCGATTTTGTGTAGTTTATTTTAAAATTGGAGAGGTCCCCATAGCTCTGCAGCTCCTGCATAAGGTTAGGCAATGACAACAGGGGATCCGAGATGTGGAAGAGCACATCATCCGCATACGCCGATAGCTTGTGTTCAGTACTCCCCACTCTCAACCCCCTGATGTCCGGATTAGCTCTGATCGACAGCAGGAGTGGTTCCAACACTAGGGCGAACAGCAGGGGGGACAAAGGGCACCCCTGCCTCGTCCCATTCCTAATCACAAATTGGGGAGAGAAAATACCGTTCACTCTAACCCGCGCGCTGGGTGTCGAATAAAGGGCCGCTATCCAGTCCAGCATGTGTGGTCCCAACCCCACCGCCTCCAGTACTATTCTAAGAAAGACCCAATCCACCCGGTCGAAGGCCTTCTCAGCATCAGTTGAAAGAATTAGACAGGGCCTTGATTCCGGGTGGATTCTCGCCCAGTGTACCAGGTGGATGGCCTTAAGGGAATTATCGCGAGCCTCCCTGCCCACCACAAATCTAGTTTGGTCTGGATGTACTATCTCAGGAATGAGGTGTTGCATACTAGTTGCCAGGACTTATGTCTCTGGATTTGATTGACAGCAGCGGGAGCCAATGGCTCCCGCTGCTATCAATCTATCCACTGAGGACCCGAGACAGGGGCTGGAGCTGCTGGGCTTGTCCTCGACGCTGTAACGATCAGGTTCAGGTAAGTATTAGAGGGGCTCTGGGGGGCAGCTGCAGTACAGGAGGTTTTTCACCTTTATGCATAGAATGCATTAAGGTGGAAAACCTTGAGACTTTACAACTCCTTTAAGAGATTAGCTTAAAGCATTTCAATTTACTGTCCTTTTTGCTTTTGCATATATTTATATATTCAAAGTAGTTCTTTTCTAGCTCAATCCTAAACGTAAACTAACCCTCCTTTACTTTTTTATTTTATGGTCTGTTTTGCATTACATTATTGTCTTTTTAATACAGTATTTGTGCATGGCTTGTACTTTTTGTAATGCCAGTTAGAAAAGTGTTAGATCCTATATAGTGTAGATAGAAAGAAGAGCACTTTCTGTTTCCTGTCAGCAGCACTGCAGGATTCTTGTGCTTTATTAGTTTTACACCCTCAGTGAGCGTGCTCCAGCTCCAGCTCCATGTCTGCTCTTCTCCTCCGTCATGTACTCTGCCTCCCAGCTCTCCTTTGCAGAGGAGATTCTTCTATTTCCCGCCTGCAGGACCATTTCTGCTTGCTGTCCGCTTTAGACCCCTTTCACACAAACACCCTTTGTTCCATATTACCAGGGAATTCTTGACTGACCCTGGTGAGTAAGTTAGGATGGAAACTGATGTTACATATGTGACCTTTGTGTCCATTGCAATTTTCCTCCACCTTTTGAAGGAGATAAAAAGCAGATGTTTGTAATCCATATGGCAGCCCAGTGTAAGTGGACATGCCTCCACCTGCCAGTCAGATTAGTAAAGGCAGACTTTGATGTAAAAATATTTCAGTGCTGTCCGATGGACCTGGATGTGGGCAGATATGGGTGGACACGCATCTGTCCACATCTGGCCACACCCGTAAATGTACATTGCAGTCCACTTTTCATCCGTGTAATCATGGGGACCTCCCATGTGAAAGCTTCTCGGGGATCATATACTATCTACTTCTCTGCCCTCCTGTTTCTGTGTGGCTGCTTCTTTTCTACTTTGTTGTCATGCAGATTCTGTAGTGATTGCAACCCCCAGAGCACACAGGCAAAGCACAGACCAGTTAATTTTGACGTTGAATTTAGATTTAGTTTTAGCCGTAGTCTTTTGACTAAAATGCCTTTTTAGTTTTAGTCATATTTTAGTTCACTAAAATCTCCAGTACATTTTAGTTCACTAATATCTTATGCGTTCAGTTAAATTGTAATGCATTAGTTAAGCATTTCTCTAGAATTTCCAAACTCACTATATACTCCTAGAGTAAAAATCTAATAACGTGCTATTATTTATGGCATTAAAGTTTGAATATGCACTACAGACACAGATTTAGCCGTTGTGATTTATAATGTCTTTATAAATAAAACCAAGTTTCATAAACATATATATTACATTTTAACAAACAGAAGTGCAACTTTAAGATATAAAAACCCTAAAAAACTGTAAACTATGTTGGCTGTAACTATTAAAAAAATAAGAAAAGCCTTTTTCCCGAATTTTTTTTTTTTCAGAAGCTTAGTAGATGCCCCTTACTTATTCTTATGTGGTGGTGCAGTGTTCGTTTTGGGGTCCAATTTCGATTTAGCTTTAGTCATAGTCTTTTGACTATAATGCCATTTTAGTTTTAGTCGTATTTTAGTCATCTGAATTTGTTTTAGTTTTAGTAGTATTTTAGTCTACAAAATTAACACTGGCACAGACACTGCCTACACAGAGTCAAAGCGTACACAAAGCACATGCAGACGAAGCACAGGGCAATAGACAGACCATGCAGAGAACACATACAGAGAATGCACAGGTAGAACATGCATGGGCAGTTCACACACACAAAGCACACACAGAAACTGTAGTTAGAGAACACACAGCGTGGCAAAAAAAATTGAGGATAGCTTTATTGGTTTATTGCACAAGTAGGCTGCACTTCTTCCTCTTTTGCAGTGCTGCACTATGTGTGTATTACACTGCACCCCCTTTCTTGGCGCATGTATACAGATGGCCTACATTGGGGTGGGAATTATAACTTTTAGGAGTTGTAGCCGAATATGTCTGTTTGAATGTAATGCATTGTGTATATGTGATAACATCTGATCAGTTGCTGATCAGGGTGGCTGAGTCATTATAGTGAAATAGAAATAGTACTATAATACAATCATGTAAAGGCAATGATAAAAAGTCATGTTATTCAGGCACCCCTGCCACACAACATAGCCATATGTTGCTATCCCTCCACAGTGTAGAACCTGTTCGGCTCACAGTACTGGCCATCCCACTTGCAGCCTGAGTGCTTCTGTGCAGGGGAATATTGGAAGCTAACATCAAGATAGATTTGGGTACTTCTACCAATTTTGTGTAAAATACGTTCTGTTACTTTTTATTGACTGCATAACCGAGTGGTTCTTTGCCTAAAGTTCAGCTTTGATGATTGTTTGTCACAAGTCCATGTGCATTATAGAGATCTGTTTTTCAGGTTGCAGTTTACACGCCATGCTACTCTTAGTCTTTTGCTTTAATAAGTAATAGCATGCACATTTACGCATTTGTTATACAAATGGATTCAGTTTTTAAAGTGACAAACAAAACACATACTGCCTAATTTACATTATCCCTTCTCTTTCTGTTTGTGGGTGATAACACTAATTATTTTAATTAAAAAATATATAAGTACATTTTTCCTAATCCAATATACAGCTGTCATGTGACCTAGCTCTTTCCCAGCATGTTTACAGGGAAACAGTGGCAGGAGGAGCTTCTAGTCCTCTGCTGCTGGTCACATGTTTAAAATAAAAAAAAAACCGCCTTTGGCATACAGAGTAAAAATAAATAAATATCAATAAACTGTTTTAAATTGTCATACAAAAATATATTTGAAATCAAACTTTGATTTTTTGGCAATAACATGGTGTGGACAGATTTCTGCCAGTCACAGGCTGTGTCATTCCCCTCCGGCCTGTGTCTTAAAATTACAGGGAGGAGAAGCCTCCATTAATCCAGATGTAATACCCCACCCCCAATGTGTTTAGCTGGTTAGTGGGCAAGGAGGGGGAGGGAGGCAGTGGGCTGTCATTTACCACTGTGTATATGCCTACATGTGTGACTGTAGAGTCACATGGGCTGCTCAGATGTGATAGGGAGGCGCGGGGGTAGAAAATGCACTGACAACTGAGCATGTGCACGAGCTGCCAATGCTGCTCTACAAAATTTCCATTTGCAGTGCTCACATGGACAGAAGGGGGCGATAGAGAACAGCAGGATCAACCAGGTTTTTTGCAGATTACAGAAAATTAATCTCATAGTGACTGAGTAAGGTCAGCATGTAATACACCATTTATTTTTATTTTTAATGATGTGGGTTTAATGACACTTTAAGAATCATGTAATTCCAGAGAACTTCCCCAGCATTGACACCCATGTCTATCCAACAGTGTCATTAGTTTAAAAAATGTAACTCTGAAGTCACTTCTGGAGGAAACTCTGTAGAGGGAGAGGGTTCCCTGGGTAATACGTGGGGAGTACCTTGGTAAATTCTTTCCTTTTTCCTGTAAAATTGCTTCAATATAGAAGGGGATCTGACTTGGAGGCGACTTCCATTGAATTCTATGGGCACAAGTCGGATAGAAGTCACCTTGAAGTAGTACAAGGACCTTTTTGAGTGACTTCAGTAGTGTATATTAAGATGGCTCTCATTCACTTCATTGGGATTTCTGATGTCAAGTGCCTTGGGGCGATACAAGTCAGAGTGCGCCTATGTGTGAACCGGCCCTAAGAGTTTCTTGACAGTGGTTGGTTTCCTCAGTTCATGCATAGTTCAGTCACCGAAGTAAATTGGCAGGACCATTGGCATAGGGCAGCTGTATTATGCAAGGGAGACATTTATCCTCTGACTGCTGATTTAAAAGGGAACCTACAATTTTCATGTGTGTTATGTATTTGTGTATCTACAACTGACAGATGAATTAGTACCATGAGAGATAGACATATATTTCCCGAAATTCTAAAATTCATTCAGTGATTCTGCCAAGGTAAAGAGGTTGAGAAAGGCTAGACAGTGGCCTACAAGCACCTTATGATAACTATAGTTCTGCTGGTGAGAGTATCCAGAATATTGACCTACAGAAATGACAGACACATGAATTCTAACTGGCTGTCAATTCATAGGTCATCTTCCTGGTTACCATTTTGAATAAAGTATGTGAAACCCATTGGACTATCCACTAAGTCATCACCCAGGGAAGTTGTTTTCTCAGTGGAATATAGATGTAGTCTTTTTTTCTCCAGGACACACGTAGAATCTTCTTCCTGGTTGGTCAGCAAGTGCCCATCAAAAGTAACAGCATCTCCACTGGAATCCTAATCAGTCCACATGGAGTTGCTGTTACACCTGATACACACTACAGGCCTTCCTTATTCATTTCCGCGTCCCTCACCTAGTTGATTGCTGAAGCCTCGGGTGTTGCGTTGCTGACATGCCTGCAAATAGAGAAAGAAAAAAGAACAATCAAAGGAGTGTAGTTTGCACATGGCCTGTGAGTCACACCCTGTACTTATGGCAACATCTATCTCAACAACACCCTGTTCCATTGAAACGAAAGTTTGCAGTAGAAATTGCATTACATATGTCTTTAGCAGCTAAGTGGCTGAGCGCATGGCTTGTGCCAGGCTCATATTTGTGCCCGAGTTAAGTGACCAGCAAGAAGCCCAATTATGAGCTTGTTAAACCTTAAGTGTTAACCTCTAGGGTGCCTTAAGTTTCATAGCACGTGGTTAGGCATAACAATATCTATAGATAAATCTAAAAATATGAAATATATATATATTTATATTTAAATGCATTGTTATTTTGATTTATAAAATATAGGTGCTTTTTAATTTTTCTAAAAAAAAAAAAAAAAATGGTATCTACCAATATTTTCAAAAATCTACCTTTTTGTACCCTGCCATTGAATTCCCTTGTAATAAAAAGTATTTAAAAACAAATCTCTAAAAAACATAAATGTAATAACTCAGTTCTCCCTTTCATATTACATTCCACATTTTGTTAAATAAAAAAAAAACTATGAATTAAAACATATTTGCTAAAACAAAATTTAGATTCAATGCACTCTAAAATAAAACAATGTGTCTGCGTTAATCTTAATGGTCAGAACGCATCCCGGCATTAGAAATATTATTTGAACTCCAGTAGCATAATCTTGATGCATGATTCTCCTCCCTTATGCACTTAGTAATAATAACCTTCATTCTCCTGCATTATCTATAATGTAGAATGGATGAAAAATTGAACAGGAAAATTTAGATCCCATGTAATGGATGCAGCAGGCTTCATCTTGCTACCGAAGAAATTAAAAAAAAAACATTGGGTGGGATTAGATCGGTTTAGTTTTGGTTGAACTTCTCTTTAAAGAGACTAATTTAAATAAAAGTAGATTTGGTAAATGTTGCTTCGGATAAGCAAGCATCTCTTGTATCTAAAAATCACAACTTCACTATTAGCATCTCTATAACAGACCCTTCAATGTGAGCTTCTCTGCAAGTTAAATACTCGACTCCTTAACGTCTCTCTACTTTTCTGAATGAAAGCCTCTGACATCCATACAAACCCTCGCAAGGCTCATTGGACTGTAATCAGCAAGGTGGAAAGAACTTTGTACTGGATGAAGCAAAACGTCTTGTCGAGTAGAACGGGACCTGAGCTTGTCACACGATTTCCTACCTGTGTCACTCTGGCGTAGAGAGAAGGCTCCAGTCTCAGGTGCTTTTGTTGAAGTCCAGGAAGAGTGTCAGTCAAGAGCAGGAAATGTTTTCTTTTTCATTGCTTAGCAGTTGATGTTAGACTGCCTCCAGGCCAGATAAGTCTCCTCTTCTGCCATGATCAATATTCTAGTGATTGGCTGCTGTCACAAAGCTTATATTCCCCCGCGTGCACAGCCTGCAGAGTGAGGAACCCGTCGATTGACACGTAATGCAAGCACAGGGCTGATAATGGTTTATAAGCTCGGGGCAAAGTTTTACAAGGGAGCCTTATCGCCTTTATGGACTCTGATACCAAGAGAGGAGCTGGCAGATTTCAGCCTGATAAGTTCCTAAGCAAGGAGCAAACGAGCCGTGTGTGTGTCCTTCTTCTTTCTTTTTTTTTTTTTAATTGAAGGCTGGCTCTAAAATCAAGTTGTAAATTATTCAGAGAACTTCGTATTAGAAGTCAGTATAGTATGCATTAGATGGAAATTATTATTTGACTTAGTAAATCCAACTGGCAACATTAAGTCATGAGTTTAACAGTGTGGTGGTCTTCTGTACATCCAGGTCAGGTCGGCACTGACTGGCAGCCGTGGCATTTGCTGAGGACTATTTATTTTGGGTTGGGTATTTAGGACATGCTTGAAGTGCTGCAGGTCCGGTGCTAATGCATAAAGTCCATTATGTTTAACAGTTTTCTAGAATTTAGGGCTTTCTAATGAAGCTGCTACTATGCGGTATTTTTTGGTTTGTTTTAGGCAAGTTTGATCAGCAGCACTTTAAGCCCAACTCCAGCCAAATTTTTTTTTTGTAATGTGTTGGATTCAGCAGGAACCGACCGAGATTCGAACCATTAGTGGGCAGGTTGAATGTACTAAGTTGATTGTTAACCCCCTCCCCCCCCCCCCCCCGGGAAAAGTCTATTGCCCAGCAGGAGGGATTCCTGCATCAACACTGTCTGTGTTGATGTGGGAATCAAGCAAATTTCTTTACTGCAACCTGTGGTTGCAGCAATAATTTTGCTCCGTGTATGGCCGGAGTATGTTAGCATTTCTGTTGGTTTTTATTGCTGTCTATGTCCTTCTATGCCACATTCTGATATCTTATCCTGATGTGTCACATGCAGTGTTAATTTTGACGTTGAATTTCAATTTAGTTTTAGTCAGTCTTTTGACTAAAATGCCATTTTAGTTTTAATTGTATTTTACTCAACTAAAATCGAATGGGGTTAGATAAAGAGGAAGTAAACTTCCCTCTAATGTATAAGCCTATAATAAGGCTTACCTATAGGTACTGTAAATAGCTCCTAAACTTGCACCATTTAGGAGATATTTACTGTCTACTGTGCCGATTACAGCATCAGCGCATGCACTCTGGAGGGACTCCAGCTCGTGGCATTTTTTCAGGGCCCTATGTCATGACCGCCAGCTCCAGCGCACATGCGTGGGAGTGATGTCACAGAACCGGAGTCTGCAGACCCGGAAGGAAGATGGGTAAAGATGGATGCGGCCTCCAGCAGGGACAGGACGGGCTTCGTTTGCAGGTAAGTGTCACATAATGTGCTAGGATGCGATGCATACTGGCACATTATGCCTTTACTTTGCAAGTAAGAAGAAAGCAAAGAAAAAAATCAACTGAGTTTACTTCCTCTTTAACTGGTTCCACACTGCGCGCTGTATATTTACATATTTACGATTCGCGCAGGCGCAGCTAGGGGGCGAGCGCGCGCCGCCATGCTCTTGTGCCCGCGGCTTGGGCCGACCCGATGTCCGCCGGCGAGCCGCGATGAATGGCCAGAGTGAAAGAACAGGGAACCGCCGATGTAAACATGGCGGTTCCCCACTCTGTCAATGGGGACATAAGAGATCTACTGATCCCTGTCACTGGGATCAGTTAGATCTCTCATGCCCATGGTAGCCCAGCCCCCCCACAGTTAGAACACACCCAGGGAACACAGTTAACCCCTACATCGCCCCCTGCAGGTTAACCCCTTCACTGCCAATGACATTTAAACAGTAATCAGTGGACATTTAAATTTCTGATCGCTGAATAAATGTCATTGGTCCCAAAAAAGTGTCAAAAATGTCCGACATGTCTGCTGCACTATCACAGTACCGCTAAAAATCGCAGCTCGCCGCCATTACTAGTAAAAAATTTTAAAAGAAATAACCCCAGAAATGAATTCTCATCATCCGCAAACGCGGCAACTTTTGTGCAAATCAATCAATAAATGCTGATATTTATTTATTTTTTTTCCAAAAATATGAGGAAGAATATAAATCGGCCAAAACCGATGAAAAAAAATGTCTAATATATATATATATATATATATATTTTTTTTTTTTTTTATTTGAATTTTAGCAAAAAGTAAGAAATTTTTTTTTTTTTTTTGCAAAATTGTCGCCCTTTCTTTGTTTATAGCGGCGATCAGAAATGACGCAGCGGTGATCAAATATCACCAAAAGAGAGCTCTATTTGTGGGAAAAGAGGACGCAAATTTTGTTTGGGTACAACGTCGCACGACTGCGCAATTGTCAGTTAAAGCGACGCTGTTCCGAATCGCAAAAAGTGCTCTGGTCCTAACCTGGGAAATCCTTCTGGGGGTGAAGTGGTTAAATTGTAATGCATTATTTAAGCATTGCTCTAGAAACTCATTATATACTCTTGGAGAAGAAAATCGAATAACATGTTATTATTTATGGTATTGAGGTTTGAACAAACTACAGACACAAATTTAGCCATTATATAAAGCGGAAGTTCACTTTGGTAAATGTCCCTCCCTTACATTTTTCTTTTCGTTTGTTGACGAAAATTCAAATTGATTTTTGTTTAGTTTTTGTCACTGGAAACATGCTGGTGATGACAATTATGATGAAAGTATGTTTGCCAATGAAATTAACACTGGTCACATGGACAAAAAGTGAGCAGAAGTCTGTCCAGGAAGGTCACAGACAGGTAGACAGAAATAAAACCTGACAAGGGTTCTTGTATTTTCCCATGCTGCGTGAAACCAAACTTTGGCTGAAGCCCCGTAGATATAAAAGTAGGTAAAAGTTGTTGATGGCCTTTGGGCTTGTGTTGATGACATCCATTTGAGATTCTTCTTAGGTCAGTAAGAATTAGTTGACCCTGCTTTTGAATGGCTTTAATCGGGTTTTGCATTCCCAAAGACATTTATTGGAATGCAAGACCCGTTAGATGCGAACAAAAGACCATCAACACAGTCCCTTAGAACTTCTTTCAAATTTTTATAAATTATTATTATGATAAAAAGGTTGCTTGGTACGCGTTGAAACAAAGGGTATGACCGATCGGAAATTATGCCTGCAACCACTGTACTACATGAACCACCTGCATTGCTCCCTCCAGCTACCCTCTTAATATAAACACACTTGGTATTTGAGGTTTGTGCATTGTCTCTTTACCTTTTAATAGCAATTCTACATGAGGCCAGGCCTAACGGTTGCCTAAAAGTTCTGTACTGTCCTTTGTACTATGAAGTTTAATTGTTTCTTATATGGTGCCTTTGTTGATCTATATGTACCCGCATTTGTAGTCATGACATGTTGTTGTACTCTGTTGCATACCACTAAATAAGGAATTAAAGGGAGAGGGATCTGTGGCACAGGTTTACGGAGACTCAACTGGATCAGCTATTCAGCCTTATAAGAGTACTGTGGACACAAAGATGTAGGAAAATAGCTTTAACCTGCTAACCCCCGGTGGTACAGAGTGCCGGCTGCCCTGGCTAGAATTTACCTGGCAATCTCAGATGTCTGCTGGAGGGGCTGTGGGCTTTGTGCTACCTATCTACATATATGGTGGGAATGCCTGAGGCTTCGGCCCTTCTGGATGGACATCAGAGCCCAGATAAAAGTAATATTGGATATTGACATGAATGACTCTCCATTGGCATTTCTCTTGCATGTGCCGCCAATACTGTAAATCAGTTCTGCCACATCTTCTAAATGCTGCTAGACGCTTAATCCCAATACATTGGTAATCGACACATATTCCTAGTCTACACAACTGGGTTCGTCTGGTTAACACTATCATGGCGGCGGAGGAGTGGGTGGCAAAATGCAAGGATAGATACGAAAAATTTTACTGTATCTGGGCCACTTGGACTCCTTATGTGCCTAAAGCCCCACAGGCACCACAGTCTAACACCTCCTGACCCTGAATGCATTTGCTTTTCTTATCAGAGACCTCCTTGTGATACATCCTGATATGCCGCAGACCTCCAGCATATCTGGGTTAGCATTCATTGCATTCTCAAATAGTGCAGATGGTTTTAGGTTTCTGTTTTTGTTTTATCAGACATTTTTGTTTTGAATTTACAGGGGTGTGACCTTCTTATCCCATCACCTCCCTCCCTTCCCAATACCCATTTCCTCTCCTCTCCACTTCAGTTTTACACTATGTTCCTGTTATTGGATTTAAGCGTATAGCCTCAGTTTGGTGCGATAGTTATTATGCATGCCTCACACTTCTGTGTAGGCACTAAAAAGGTGGAGTTATGTGATGCTCACAATTGGATGCACCAGTATGATCTCTGATGTTATTGATACATGTACAACTTAAAGCGGAGTTCCACCCAAAAGTGGAACTTCCGCTTTAAGGGAAGATGACCCCCCTGACATGCCACAATTGGTATGTCATTTTTTTTGGGGGGGGGGGGGGGCAGGGACCCTGTTTTCACAGGGTCCCAGGTCCACTTCCTCTCCTGGCCCCTCGGACCCGGAAGGAAGTTCACCTTCCCACCCCCCCTCTCTGCGATTTTTTGGGACACATCACAGGTCCCAGAAGATACGCCGGCCAATCACAACGCGACTCGTGCATGCTCAGTGCGTGCCTGGCTTTGAAGCCAAAGCTGGGTGCCCACAGTTGTGATGCCGGGGCCATACGGCGGAGGGGGAGAAGAGCGACGCTGCGGACAGCTGCATCACTGAAGCCTGGGACAGGTAAGTGTCCGATTATTAAAAGTCAGCAGCTACACTTTCTGTAGCTGCTGACTTTTAATATGGTAGAACTCCGCTTTAAGGTATGCTACCCCTTCAGTATGTTTTTTCTGACTTATTATTTGTTGTATGTTCTTCTTTATCCTTTGAAGACTAAAATAAAGATTATATATATATATATATATATATATAAATAGTAAAGAATTTAAAAAAAAGAACATTTGTGTATACATATGAAAATCATTATTAACACCATTTTCCCCTTTTTCATAAGTTATCACATACCCTCTGTTCTCAGCTACATAAGAGCTAGAGGAGGAGAAACCGCAGCACACAGTGAATGGCTATGCAGGAAGGGGGGTGTCAGGACAAGTCTGATCATTGGAGGAGAGCAGGCTCAGTTCCAAGCACAGCTAGAGAACTGACCACATTGTGCTGTCATGACTAGTGTGATCATTTTTTTTTATAGGAAAGCAGAGGTACTGGCAGAAACATGAGGGATTTTCACGCAATACAAAGAGAACAGGATACTTTCTTATATTATTATTATTATGTTTCCTTCAGGGGCCAAGACACAAAATTGCGATAGGGTTGTTTGCAGCAACATGCATGTACCACAATACACGTTATGTATGTTGGTGCACTGCAGTGCTTTTTAGAATGGCACCCCAATGCATTAAGACAACGCAGCACCCACACATATGTTCAAGTGTACTACAATGCAGGATAACACATTACCATGAGTTGCTCCTGCAGAAAAAATGCTGCATGTTAATTTTTGCTCCTCTATGTTTTCAAAATAAATGGGTGGCCTGAATGTATCACAAGTTAACGCATGACGCACAGCACACAGCAGCCAAGTGTGAATGGGAACCTTAATGATAGCCACAAATAGGATAATGAAATATGGAATATAGTGTGACACAATGCCTGCGCATTAGCACAACACATAGGAATAGGAAAGTGTGAGGTCTGATTCACACCTATGCATTTTTAGTGCTTTTTGCATTTTGCAGATTTGCACTACAGTCCATTTAACATGGTTTCCTATGGAACATGTTTTGTAGTGCACATCTGCAAAATGCAAAAAGCACTAAGAATGCATAGGTGTAAATCAGGTCCCAGTGGGCCCTGAATGATAGCCTTGAGGAGGATTATGAAGTAAGCATTTTTTGTTGTTCAATGGAAAAATAAACACTGGAGCCATGCAAGATTTGGTTAGATTTCTCAGTTTTAAGCTGCGCTGCCTCTCTGCATTATTTGCTGGTCATAGTCTTTAAAGGGTGTTGGGCAGTATACTGATTGTTAGTTTCTCTCCTGTTGAAAAGATGAGAGCACAATAGAAAGTTTGTACCCTCTCTGCCTCCAGTCAGAACTGTTAAATTGAGTTGCTATGAGATTCCATTTTGTTCTTGTCGTGTTTAAAAATTTTCATGCATTGGGCGTTAGCTGGCTTTGTGAACATGAACCTGTTTGTGCACTCGCAGAATGGTGTAAAAGTGCAAGAATGCAGAGGAATTTTTGTGTCTGCCCACGTATGACACCACTCCCCATATTGCTTGCACTTTCTATGCTGGTTTTCTGGCAGTCACTTAAATTTTATATGATTTCCACCAATTTTTTGTTTCTTTTTATTTTTAGTACCCAGCAATTACATCTGGGCCAGTAATCATGGTTAATGATTAAGGGTTTAGCAAATATTTGTCAGCTATTTGTGCTCTGAATTGCATTACGTTTTCAGAGAATATGTGATGTAAATGAAGGGAATAAGCATTTGCGTGCGATGGGTTAGTTTTATGGTAGGCAAGGGTTGTTCAGTTAATGGATAATGCAGATACAGCATCTGAATGGAGCAGAAAAAGTTGAGAAGGATATTTACAGCGAGTATTTTTATTGAGATTCTATTAACTTTTATTATAGTATTTACGCCTTTAAAATTCTGTATGTTTGCAAGCACCCCCTTGTTGCCTACCATTATATTTAAGCTACCTCCAGAAGTCTGGGGATTTTTTTTTGTTACCCCCTGACCTTTTAAGCTTGCCATACATACATGTCTTGATTCTCTCATGGAAGCATTTCCCCCTTCTACTCTGAGTGTGGATGGAGGAATCTCCACTGCCAGTTATTGTATTCAGGCAGCTGCAGGAAAAGGATGCAGTCACTGTTCAGTCAATAATTTTCCACCAGGTTCAGGCAGTTTTTAAGTCAACTTCTGTGGAGCCAATTTGACCATCTATGGAGACCTGAATTGTTGGGGACATCCCTCCTATCCCTCCCATGAAGCCAATGTGTTCTGCTGGTGGGGGGGTTTGGGTTTTGGGTACGGGGAGCATTCCCTGCCAGGAGTGATTACTGTTAGCAGCTGTAGCCGCATTCAATAATCGCATGGTAGAAATCCAACATGCTAGTTGTACCCAGGTCGATAGATTGATCAACTTGGGTACAATCAGCCTTCCCATAGATGGATTGGATTCCAACCATCAATGGCCGGTTGAGCTTGTGAAAGTATATGTAAACCATGTGTGTGTGTTTGTGTGTGTGTGTGTGTGAGTGTGTGTGTATATATATATATACACAGTATTTCACAAAAGTGAGTATACCCCTCACATTTTTGTAACCATTTTATTCCATCTTTTCATGTCACAACACTGAAGAAATGACACTTTGCTACAATGTAAAGTAGTGAGTGTACAGCTTGTATAACAGTGTAAATTTGCTGCCCCCCCCCCCAAAAAAAATAACTCAACACACAGCCATTAATGTCTAAACCGCTGGCAACATAAGTGAGTACACCCCTAAGTGAAAATGTCCAAATTGGGCACAAAGTGTCATTTTGTGTGGCCACCATATTTTTCCAGCACTGCCTTAACCCTCTTGGGCATGGAGTTCATCAGAGCTTCACAGGTTGCCACTGGAGTCCTCTTCAACACCTCCATGACGACATGATGGAGCTGATGGATGTTAGAGACCTCCACCTTCCATTTTAGGATGACCCACAGATGCTCAATAGGGTTTAGGTATGGAGACATGCTTGGCCAGTCCATCACCTTTACCCTCAGCTTCTTTAGCAAGCCAGTGGTCATATTGGAGTTGTGTTTGGGGCCCTTATGTTAGAATTCTGCACTGCGGCCCAGTCTCCAAAGGGAGGGGATCATGCTCTGCTTCAGTATGTCACCGTAGTCACCGTACATGTTGGCATTCATGGTTCCTTCAATGAACTGTAGCTCCCCAGTGCCGGCAGCACTCATGCAGCCCCAGACCATGACACACCCACTACCATGCTTGACTGTAGGCAAGACACACTTGTCTTTGTACTCCTCACCTGGTTACCGCCACACAGACTTGACACCATCTGAACCAAATAAGTTTATCTTGGTCTCATCAGACCACAGGACATGGTTCCAGTAATCCATGTCCTTAGTCTGCTTATCTTCAGCAAACTGCTTGCGGGCTTTCTTGTGCATCATCTTTAGTAGAGGCTTCCTTCTGGGATGACAGCCATGCAGACCAACTTGATGCAGTGTGCGGCGTATGGTCTGAGCACTGACAGGCCGACCCCCCCCCCCCACCCCCTCAGCCTCTGCAGCAGTGCTGGCAGCACTCATATGTCTATTCCCCAAAAGCAACCTCAGGATATGACACTGAGCATGTGCACTCAACTTCTTTGTTCGACCATGGCGAGGCCTGTTACGAGTGGAACCTGTCCTGTTAAACCGCTGTATGGTCTTGGCCAACATGCTGCTGGTCAGTTTCAGGGTCTTGGCAACCTTCCTTTAGTCTAGCCCATCTTTATGTAGAGCAGCATTTTTTTTTCAGACCCTCAGAGAGTTCCTTGCCACGAGGTGCCATGTTGAACTTCCAGTGGCCAGAGAGGTAAGAGAGAGTGAGAGCGATAATACCAAATTTAACCCATCTGCTCCTCATTCACACCTGAGACCTTGTAACACTAACAAGTCACATGACACCGGGGAGGGAAAATGGCTAATTGGGCCGAATTTGGACATTTTCACTTAGGGTGTACTCACTTTTGTTGCCAGCTGTTTAGACATTAATGGCTGTGTGTGGAGTTATTTTGAAGGGACAGCAAATTTACACTTATACACGCTGTACACTCGCTACTTTACATTGTAGCAAAGTTTAATTTCTTCAGTGTTGTCACATGAAAAGATAGAATAAAATGTTTACAAAAATGTGAGGGGTGTACTCACTTTTGTGAGATACTGTGTGTGTGCGTGCATGTGTGTGTGTGTATACATATTTATATTATACTGGGAGCCCTTTTGACCCCTATATACTGCGACCCATATATTTCTTGGTGGGAAATTCTCAGCCAAAAAATGATTGCAACCAATCAGATGCAATTACCATTCAGGTATTCTGAGAGATGCTGGGGCAACAACTTTCACAATGCAATAGCCAGCAAGGGAGGTACATCGACAGTGCTGTTTAGTGTGGATAGGGGAATCGGTTAATTTCACTCATTCAGCTCACAAAATTGAAAGAGAAGCTGGCCATAGATTTATTTTTATTTTTTTTCTTATTCAGCAGGCTACACGTGTATACAGGGTGGGCCATGAAAGAATAAAGTTACGTTAAAACCAAGCACACCATTGTTTTTCTTGTAAAATTTCCAATAAGTTGGATGTGTCACATTACCCTCTTCCTATTGAAAAAACAAAAGTTTGATTCCAAATTGCCGACTTCAAAATGGCCACCATGGTCACCACCCATCTTGAAAAATTTCCCCCCTCACATATACTAATGTGCCACAAACAGGAAGTTAATATCTCCAACCATTCCCATTTTATTAAGGTGTATCCATATAAATGGCCCACCCTGTAGATTTTTTTTCATTCTGCCAGCAGGCTGACTGGAAAAGAAATAAACAGATTCCTCCATCCACACAAATTAGATGGATGGAGGAATAGCTCCCCACTGGAACACTGTAGTCTGTTAGCGGGACTTTGAGCTGTCAGAATACACTGATCTGTAGCTGATTGGCTGCAACCGCTGATTGACGCAAGTTTTTAAACCTGTTCATTCAACAACAAGAATGACCACATATTTATTAAAATTTGTCTGGTCCCTGCTAAACCAGCCAAATTTTGACCCATCCATGGCCACCTTAAAGAGAATCATCAGCCTGTTTGCAAAAAATGAAGTCAACAGCTACAAACACTGTAGCTGCTGACTTTTAAAATGGTTGTAAAGCTCCTTGTCATATCTCTACAATCCAATCTGTTCGATAATAACATGTGCCCCACTGTATGTCCTTTATTAACCACCTCCCACCCGCGCCATAGCCGAATGACGGCTACAGCGCGTCAATAGACGTCCTCCCATTTGGCTTGTGCTGGTCGCGCTCCCGCGGGCGCGAGTGGCGCGCGCACGTGCCGGCGCACACTGCGGGAGCGTGCCCGCGGGTCGGGCGGACCCGATGTCCGCCGGAGACCCGCGATCTCCTTTCAGAGAGGAGGAACGGGGAACCGCCGAAGTAAACACGGCGGTTCCCCGTTCTGTGACAGGGGACATGACAGATCTACTGATCCCTGTCACTGGGATCAGTTAGATCTGTTATGTTCCGACCAGCCCCGCCCCCCCCCCCCCCCACAGCAATCAGAAATGACGCAGAGGGGAACAAATACCACCAAAAGAAAGCTCTATTTGTGGGGAAAAAAGGACGCAAATTTTGTTTGGGTACAACGTCGCACGACCGCGCAATTGTCATTCAAAGAGCGACAGCGCTGAAAATTGGTTCGGGCAGGACAGGGGTTTAAGTGCCCAGTAAGGAAGTGGTTAAAAAAATCTGATTTCTACCTTATATGAGAGCATCTCCCAGCATTCACGTGACTCCTTGGCTCTCTCCTCTGTCCTCTGGGGGGGATTGTAGGGACATTATATTATTATTTTACCAGCAGGAGGGGAGAATTGTGGAGCAGAAGGAGCTGACAGGCAGGGAGGGGAGAGAGGAGACACAGCTGATGATGAAGGCACATAAACTGACCACAGCATCAGAGCTTAGCAGCCATGATAAACTCTGGTCAGTTTACAGGGGGGAGGGCCGAACCAGGCGGGATCAATCAGGTCTTTTAAGGTCCTTTGAAGGAACAGGATGCATTGTTTTTTATCAGGGTTACAAACACTTTAATAAAGGGAAACCTGCCTGTCCAGGGATCCCACACAGTCCTCACTCAGTCCGGTCCTGCACTGGTCTTCAGGTCCCCGACGCTGGCATGTTTAGTGTTGGAAGCCAGCTGGGACTCCTTTTGGCTTCATAGCCGGCTTCCCACTGCGCATGCATGAACGGCTCCGCAGCCTCATGGGACCTGTGACGTGTCCCAAGAGGTTGCGGGCAAGGTGGGTGGGTGCAACTTCCAGGGGAATGGCCTAGGCGACGCACTACAACATCCCCCCCCAAAAAAAAATTGCACAAAAGTATTAGAGGAGGGAGAGGGAGGCCATAAAGCGGAAGGGTGAAGTTCTGCTTTAAGTGTGTATTTCTTGCCATAGTATTGCATTTGGTGCAGAAGTATGCTCCTGTGTTGCACTCCTTAGTCCAGACTTCCAGGCTCAGGGTTCGACTCACATACACATTTGTTGCAAATACCTTGTCAAATAAGTTAGAAGGGCTGCCTGATTCACTCTGCTCTTTGATTATTCACCCATTTCTGTCAAGAGATTGCTGGCTCCACCATTGGCTCTGTCCTCCTCATTGCCCTGTCCTCAGAATGATCTCATTACTCACCACCCTTTCCCCTCCACAGTATATCGGTACAGAGACAGACAATCATTGCCTGGGTGTGTTATATTATATTTATTCTGTGCTATCTGCACTGATCTGCCTTTGTTCCTTGGTCTTCCAAAGGTGAAGTTTGTCTTTATGATGACTAAATGGTGTTCGCAAGAATAAACTGACCTTGTAATTACTAGTTTAAACTGACATCTGTGCTGAAACTTGATAATAGAGGTTTGTTTAGGCTTGTGATGTCTCTTCTGCTTTTTGGACGCACAGGAACCTAAAAATATTTACAGGAACCATAAAAGCAGTTGTGTCCTGTCCCTTTCTAAGGCTCCATTTACATAGGACGCTATTTTAACCTCCCCTGAGCGAATTTTTTTTTGACAGCTAGAAGCCGGCATCTAAAACGGCCGTTTTGCATGCCGCGTTTAGTGGTGTTTGCGTCTAGGAGCGCTTTTAAAGAAATTTTTTTTTTTTTTAATGAAAATGCCTGTAAATGAAACGGTTCTAGACGCACGTTACTGCGTTTAGCGGCGTTTACAAGCTGTTTGGCGTTTCAAATGCCTCTGAACTGGCGCCTGAACCCATTTTTTTTTTGCGTTTAAAAAAAAGCGTTTAAATTCTACTGCCTGGAAACGACCTTAAACGACCCTGTGTAAATGTACTGATAAGATAACATAGTTCAGGGGCAGCTGAAAAAAACGCCCAAATGCCTCAAAACGTCCATTTACTGGCAGCAGTGTAAATGAGGCCTTAGAGTTTATAAAGAAACCAGAAGACAAATACAAAGAGGGATTGTTCTCTATGTGGTAATTGCTGGATATATCTTTTGGTTTATAACTATTGCATCTCCACACTGCCCAAAAATGAAACACGTTAGCACTGATATTTTAGGTATGCACATATACTACCAAATTTCCAGTCATATTTCCATCATACAGGCTGACCATTATAA
The DNA here is from genome assembly GCA_018402905.1 of Glandirana rugosa. NCBI lineage: Eukaryota > Metazoa > Chordata > Amphibia > Anura > Ranidae > Glandirana > Glandirana rugosa. Next base: position 697,297 of record BLSH010238340.1, read on the forward strand.
CCCTAAAGCAGTATGGCCAAAGCTTTTTTGGCTATACTTCTATGGATCACAGGAGTGCAGTTCATTCCACACTCCTGTGACCTGTTTTCAGCCGATAGTGGGCTTTCGCCCGCTGTTGGCTGATGTCACTCAGCCGCTCCAGTCTAGGGAAAGCTTCCCGACTTTACAGTCGGGATCCACTCAGATCTCTGGACCGGCAATTGGCTCAACCTTACAGCTGCACTGCTAGAAAACTGAGTCAGCCGCTCCGTCCCCTCCCAAGCCCAGCATTCCAGTGAGTGCTGGAGTTGTATAGCAGAGAGCTGGTGACTGACAGTCACTGTTCTCTGCTCAGAGCGGAGGGGAGAACTGAGCGATCAGCAATGTTTGATCTCTTAGTTCTCTGCAGAGTTTGCAGGGGATATATGCAGCATTGGATCAATGCACCATCCACCTAGGTGAGTGTAAGGTGTTTTTTTTATAATAAGCCCCATACTTCTCTTTTAAATAGATCTAAAGCTGATCATTAACATTTCATATAATCTAAAACATGTTAATGTTATCTCAGAAGTAATTTTCAGTATTTTTTTATATCTGTAGTTTCCATTAATTTAATAGTGATTGCTTTTTGAGTCTTTCAGAGAGGACGTGAGGAGAAATCTCCCAAAAAGATGCATACAAAATTTGAAAGGTGTTTTAATCTTTGCCTGTTTAATAAAAACTACAAAGTTTTGGTTATAAATTTACTGTAAATGAATTGCTATAAATGTTTGCTTTCTCAACTTTCTTTAGGAAATCCTGTTAATGCTAATAGATGTAATGATTGTAAAATGTGTTAAGTCAAGATGCTATCTCTTATTTTTCCCTTATAGGCACAGCATTGGGCATATCATTAAACTGGTGGAACAGCATGGTAGTGATGTATGGTGGACACACCCTATAGAAGAATTACTTCCAAAAACCGTGCTTAAACAGGTATCCTCACTTCCAGGGTAAACCTCATCAAGTACCCAGATTTGTAGTGTCTGGCTGTAAAGTGACAGATGTAAATAATGGTAGCTGGTCTGGTTGTTGTGTTGGGTTGTGAAGGAGGGTCAGGTGTATCCCTGATCAGGAGGGTTTCTGTGTAACCTGCCAGCTTACTATACCACAATTTATTTTGTGAATAAATTCACTGCAAGGTAACAGAATCTTTAAAGTTTTACTTTACCATATTTGTTAATATGACCAGATTAAAAGAAAACTATTGTGGTTTTTTTTCAGTTTAAGGCCAGGATCACCCTGATGCTGTGCGGAATTCCCAACAAATTCTGGGTGGTTTCCACGCCACATCAAAATCGTACCCCGCTCATGCGAACTGCTGCAGATGTATATGTTAACGACACCACGAAATTGGTTTGCAAAATCGTATCGCATGTGTGTGAACAGCCATGTAATCCGATTCTGGTGTGGCAAACAAAAAAGGGTCTTGCACGTTTTTGGTGCGGATGCAGTGCGATTTGAGCCAAACTGAATAAATTATTCTAATTGCACTGCTGCAGAATCGCATGTGTTTTGAACAGGAATGTAGCGTGATTCCTGTTCAAATTGCATGCGGTTCTTGCACCTCATCCAGTGTGAACCGGGCCTTACAGTGAAAACTTGTAAGGTTATAAGAATCCAGTGGGTGTTTCAATTTTCCACTATACTCCCAAATATGCAGTGAAGTGAAACCAGAGGTTCATGGTCCAAAGAGACCAAAGCACTATGAAGCTAAGTCATTATGAACCAAAACCCACGAACACATCCTTTAACTATTTAAATATAAACTGCAATCAATTCAAGCTTTTCTTAAAGAAGTTGTAAACTCTGGGAAAAAAAACCCCTGTAAGACAAAGGCATAATGAGCTAGTATGCATCGTATGCTAGCTCATTATGAAATACTTTAGAACGAAGCTGCTCCAGCAGCGCCAGCACACCGCTGAGACGGCTGACATTTTCCTCTGAGATTCTTCTGGGTTTGCGGGCTCCGGCGCTGTGATTGGCCGGAGCTGTGATGACGTCACTCCCACCATGCACGCTGGATTCGCCGTTCATGGTATGGGGCTCGGAAGGCACGGCACCCGTGGCCATTCCTTCAGAGCGTATGCGCCAGTGCTGTCACTGGCTGCATGTAATGTAAATATCTCCTAAACGGTTTAGAAGATATTTTCACTACCTATAGGTAAGCCTTTTTATAGGCTTATCTATAGGTAAATGTCAGCAGAGAAGGTTAACTTCTTCTTTAAAGCAAAAGGATATCCCACTGAGTACCGAACAGCTGTATCTGATAAAGTGGCTACAGGATATTTTATGTGAGAAAATATCTGAAAGCAGTGGGGTTGATTTACTAAAACTGGAGAATGCAAAATCTGGTGCAGCTCTGCACAGAAACCAGTCAGCTTCCAGGGTTTATTGTCAAAGCTTAATTTAACAAGCTGAAGTTAGAAGCTGATTGGCTACCATGCACAGCTGCACCAGATTCTGCACTCTCCAGGTTTTAGTAAATCAACCTCTGGGCTACTGGGTGACTTCATTTTTATTGTATATGAGGTTCAAGGTAGCAGTTTGCATGTAACAAAGTGCCTGTTTTTCATTTCTTAATTGTACATCACAAGAGACAGAGGACTTAATTTTCATGATGACTTGGCTTATGTTGCCACCTTCAGGTGAATGGATACTGGCTAAAAAAAAGCAAAAGTCTCCTCCAAGGCCTCCCATCTCAGCTAAGCCTTATTTTTTTACCTAGTGTTCTTAGATGATTTGTGTGCATACCGTTTTCTCCCTGAAGATCTCATTTCATGGGCTTTAGTCTCATACTTTCTGGCCTATTCCTAACACCCCTGATGGGTCAGTGGAAGGCTTCATCTGGATTGATTGCTACAGCCAGTAGGGCAAGAGGGACTGAACACAGGATCCCACATGCATGAGTGAGGACATCCTGTAATGTTTCCAGTCAGCAATATATCCTGTGTGCAGTGATCTTCAGGGTACAGTTTGCCCGGTGACCTCACTGGCCTTATGCTCTAGTGGTCCAGGGCAGTGATCCTCCTTGAGAGGAAGTTGAGTCCATGAAGGCCCTGCAGCTTGGACTGGTGATTGAAATGTGATCTATAAATGAAGGACGGGTGGATGATTGAAAGATCTTCCCCTTCCATTCATAGATTGTGTTCTATGAATGAAGGAACTGGGCTTAAAAGGCGGGCATTGTTGGGCACTCTTGATAAGTGCATTTTATAGCGCCATTAGTTCTATTAACCCCGGAAATGATGGGGGTCGGGTGGGGGTAGCAGAGGAACTATGGAGGAAGATTTCAAGGAAATCTGGAACCAGCAGCACAAGGGATATAAGTAATGTCTCTTTTGCTGATTTTTATGTGTTTTATGTTTTTACTATACTTAGACTTTAAAAACCCAATTGACAAGAGATTAGATGCCCTCTTTAGTGCCTCCTCGCTGGTAAGTGCAACTATGCAGCCTGCAGCATTGAATTTCTTAGTGGATGCCTTGGAAGATCCCATATGATATCTTTCATAGGTGGGCACCTTGTCTGCCAACATGAGAAGGATCTTAAGGCTCAAGTGTTGGTCAGCAGAACTTCTCTGCAAAAAGAAAATCAAGAGGCTGCCCTTTGAGGGCCAAGGCTTGTTTGGACCATCCTTGAATGCCTTTTTCTGAAAGGTAAAGGTGCGTAAAAACGCCATCTTACCCTTACTCTTACACTAGTTTGTCTACTTTTTGGGTCTCCTCGTCAGGGTGCAGTCAGGCAATGCCACAGGTGTTGCATACATCAACTATCAAGGAGGGACATGTCCCGATGCTCAGGAAGAAGCAGACCTGATCTTGTCTTGGTCAGAACTTCATGTTTCAGCCCCCATCCTCCTTACATAAACTCACCGTGAAAACTGGTAGGTGGACTTTCCAGCCATCAGCAACTGAATCTGAGAGAATAGGCCCTCTATCTGGAGGGGTTCTCAAGAGTTTTGTCTATGATGAAGGTACACTAGATGTGGATATAAATATTTTGAATAACAGATTCAATAACAAGTTATTTAGGTCTGTGTCCCAAACAAGGGATACTCAGGCATTTGCAGTAGATGCTCTGGTCACTCCTTCAGATCAGTTTTCCTTGATGCCTTACCTCCACTGCAGTTTCTTTCCCACTGTTATGCAGGATAAAGTTGGAGGGCCTTCCGATGATTCTGATGGCACCTGCTTGGCTAAAAAGAATGAGGTATGTAGTCATTGAAGCTCTTGGCAAATGAGCTGTGGGCTGTTCCAGATCTGACAGGTTTGCAGTCACATAGTCCAGTCTAAAAAAAATACATATTACAGCGCACACATGATACATACTCCTGCCAGGCTGTTTAAAAGCATCTAAACGTATATAGCAAAAATTGCAAAAACACGGGGGTTTGGTCACACTGAATGGCCATGAAGTGCTTAAGCAGTCCAGTCTGCCATCCTGCTGCTTTACAGTCAATGGCTTTGACAGCATGGCTGTTAAAGTCAAAGTCGTGAGGGATAGCAGTGTTTCTAACTCTAATACCTACCTTCCTCAAGGCAAGATAGTTAACCTCCAGTAAGGTAAACCTTTTTCACTTGGTATGAGGCGTGTATTTTAACAGTATGTTGTGGGTCTTATTTTGGCTTTTCTTCAATTTGGTTTGGAGATGTCTCTGGCTTTAAGTACCATCAAGGATCAGATCTCAACCTTGTCCGCTCTGTTTTAGAGACCTATTGCAATTAATTTTAAGGATACGGATTGTTACACCTGTGGGGCCTCCTTTGTCCTAAACCTAAACATCTTAAAAAGGTGCTTGACATTTTGTATATTCTACCTAATTGACTTTATCTGAAGTCTGTAGCTTCGACATGTTTGTTCCCTCTTTTGTTTAAGCTGCTTCTCGGTCCACTATTTCTAGGTGGATCAGTCAGCTAATTTCTGAGGTCTCTGGTATCACAGGAAAGTATACTCCTTTCACGTTCAAGGCCCATTTCGCAAGGGGTGTCAGTGCCTCCTGGTCTATTCAGCATCATGCTTCTGTTGTTAAAGTTTGTAAGTCTTGTCTTTGTAAGTTGTTAATTTTTTCTTCATGTTTACTGCAAATTTCTACTAGGGTGATATTTATTTCTCTGTGGACAACAGTTTTGGGCAAAAGTTAATGCAGATGGCTGCGTAGTGAGGTTTTCCCCCCATGGTCTTTTTTTGGGTTTTGGGCATGTTGGCCTTGTTGCTATGTTGCAAACCCCACGTGTTTAGTACTTTTGGACATCCCACGTAATCATGAATATGAAGTCCTCTGTGTTCTGTGATGTACGATAAGGAAATTAGGATTTTTAGTTTACCTGTAAAAAATCCTTTTCTTGGAGTACATCACAGGACACCGAGATCACTCCCTTGTCTTTTCCTCATTCCTTGCTACAAAACTGAGCCTTAGCTGAGCTGAGAGGGGTTATGCTTGGGAGGGAATTCCTGCCTTTTTATAGCCAGTGTCCATAAACCCAGTACCATGAATATGAAGCCCTCTGTGTTCTGTGATGTACTCCAAGAAAAGGATGTTACAGGTAAACCAAAAATCCTAATTTTACATCTTTTACCAGGCAGGTAGCAGCGTTGAAGTGTTGGAGTACGAGGCTGGGCAGGATGTTTTGGACATCTGGTTCGACAGTGGAACATCATGGGCTCATGTGTTGGAAGGTATGAGATTCCTATAATCAAGATAAGACAAACTCCAAGAGCCAAGTAGTTGAAAAAAGTGTTGTGTGGTTGAAAGTATCATTTGTGCTGATCAGGGTGCGTGGATGCGTACAAAAATTTGTGTTTCTGTGTGTCATTCTACAAAGATATTTTACAGACATTTTTCCACTATTCCAATACTGTCAATTACTGAGCAAAATAAATCTTGTTTATTGGAACAGAACTGAAGCTGTTTAATTAACCAACCAATCAGATTCCTTTTTCAGTTTCTGAGGAAACAAAATGCTAAAGTGGAACTCAATTTTTTTTAAAAACTCAGACAGACAAGGTTTTTAGGACAAAAGAGACCCTATGGGTCTCTTCTGTCATAAATACTTCTCCCTGGCTGGCACAGAGCACACCTAGAAGACCAGGAGAAGCTGGAAGTCCCTGAACACTGACATCACATCACAGTACTAGAGGTCTTCATTTGACAGTTAAGTCTTTCATAATGCTGTGTGTACTAGAATGTTATGCTGTGCATAGTAGAATATTATAAACCTCTTGGTGGCCCATGAAAAAGAAAACTGAAGCACAGTTTCTTTCTCCTTCAAATCTGTTTTTTGGGTTTTTTTGGACTTCTGTCAGTGCACTTATGCGGGTGCCCTGGGGTTGGAAGTGTTGGACTGCATAATTCACTAGCAAGAAGCATTTACTCCCCATAGCCTTCGAGGGACAACATCTCTTTCAGTCTCTGTTGGATGCTATCATTAAGGATTCTGCAGGGGGGTAAGAGTACCCACCTTCTCCAGTGCAAGAAACCTAAAGAGCAGACCTGCAAGTCTTTTACCACATCCTAGAATAACCCCTTTAACTTCACACTTATGCTCTGACAGATCCATTGACCGGCCTTCCTTGACATGTCCCAGGGTTACAAGCCTAAGTTTCGTTCTCTGCCTCTTTCTCTCTTCCAGTCTCCCAGTGTCTCCTCAGTGCCTGGGCAATTTCCATTATGTGTATACTGGGCTCTTGATACAGGGAGTCATTGCCCCAATCCCTGCTATGGAATGTTTTCAGGGGTTGTATTCCAAATTCTTTCATTGTTTACAAGCCTAAAAGGGATATTCACCTCATTCTGGAACCCAAAGGTGTAAATGCAACATTGCATTATTGGTTCCCAAGGGGGCTTTTTGGCTTTCGTGGACATAAAGGACGATGCTTTACATAAACCCCTATTTCCAGTGCATCTGTTTTTTTTTTTGCTTTGCAATGGGTCTCCTGTACTGCCAATTGGTGGGCCTTCCAATCTGGCTGTCCTTTGCACCTAGGGTGTTCATCAAGGTGGTGACTCTAGTGTTTGGTCCTGTTATGCTTTAGCCTTTTTACCATTGTGTGATATCTGGCCACCCCCTCTTTAGGGAATAGTCAGCGAGGGCTCTGGAAGACAAAATGTCCCTGTTTGTCTAGATCAGGGTTTCTCAAATAGGGGTTCAAGGAACCCTATGGTTCCTCCAGAGGTTGCTGGGGGTTCCTTGACCAATGAGCAACTTCTGCCTCTCAGATTATTTCCCACTGATACAATTGATCTTTTTAGCTATCTATACAGGGTTAATTTTTTCCAGTGAGCACACGTGCAAGGAACACTCTTCCCACTGACCATCACACAATGTATCATGGGTTGTAGATATAGGAACTTTTATAGCAGTTGTTTCCTGAGACCAGAAAGTTATTTCAAGGGCTTCTCCATGTTGAAAAGATTGAAAAAGGCTGGTCTAGATGTTAGAGGTTCGGATGGAATCAGACCCTTCAGAAGTTGATGCTGACACAGTATTTGGAGCTGTTCCTATATACTTCCCAGTCCAGGGCTTTCCTTCCTCAGGAGAAACTTCAGACTATCTAGTCTCAGGTTTTTGTACACTAGTCCAGATGCCGTCCAAATCTCTGCTTCTGTATGGTAGTCTTGAGTCTGGTGGTGGCTTCATTAGGGAAAGTTTCATTTGGATCTACTGATTATTCTCCTTATATGGTTTTGCACAGAATCTAATCTCTGCCTATTATTCCCTATAATATTAGTGACATGACCAAGACCCATTTCTGCTGAGGAAGAATTATCTGCTATTTTGAATGCTGATCCTACTTTTTAGTATGATTCATGTTATCCAAATGCCCTGGCTTATGTAATGTGATAAGCGCAGGAGTGAGCCTGCAGCAGCATTTTCATAGTAAGAGTTTCAGCAGTTGCTCATTAAGGTGACAATGGAGTGTACTTCCCATTTCAGGGTATAAATGGACTTTCTGCATTTTTTTTTTTTTTTTTTTTTTTTTTTTAATCTAATAGGTCACGGGTTGATTTTATTTGTCTGGGATTGCAGTTTATTTTTATATAAAGTAATTAAATCATAGCTTAATTTGTATTTTTGTGGAGCTTGCTGACCCCTGGGCTTGTACCTTTTGTTAGTAACTCTAGAAAATATTACATGTTCACGCTTGGGTTGTAAAATATAGCCCTTGCTGAAGACTGTGCTGGGCTCTTGTTCTGTCAGCCGATCAGCGTGTAAGTAAACATTGTTACTCTGTTTGCTTAATTTTTAACAGGGCAATTTAAGCTTTACAACATCCATATCTGCTCACATTTTAATGCTGACCCACAGATTTAAAGCAAACACAAGCTTTAGATTACGCTTGAGATCACCTATTCACCTGTCTGATCTTGTTTTATATAAATCTGCTGCCTTTTTAGGTAGAAACTATAGTACAGTTGGCACAGGGATGGTTTACAAAGCTGTAACGGGGCAAGCTTTAGTTTGACTGATGTGAAAATGCAGTTCTGGGCAGAGTTGACCCACCTTACACCTCTAGTTCGACATTAGTTGGAGATGCTACTTACAATATTTGCTCAGGATATGTGTAATTATTAATTTCGATTGGGTTTTTATAGTGTGACAACACCTTGCTGCAGTTACACTTATATCAAAGGGCTGTCCTGAACGTATATAACTTTTCTGTCCCCTTGTTCAGAGAAATAGCTCTGACTACATTGCTCAGAAAATTACTGGAATGTTCCCGGCTGGGCTTATGCATGTGCTGTGCATTCCTATTCATTCATAGATTTGCTTCTTGAAAACAATCAAAATTAATTCATGCTGCAATATTCTTGTATCTAGATAACTGAAACCCTTTTTCTCTTACGTTCACTGACAGACGCAGCTCTTCTTAATTGACACGTGGGTTTTATGTCGTCCTATCAGGAGTGACTAGGCAAAACAGATGCAAAAGCATCAGGAATAGGCTGGCCCCTCCCATGGGGGCCGTCCTCACCTGAGCCTATAAAACCCCCTGCTGGCCAATGGCATTCAGTTTTGTTTGCTTAGTGCAAAGGAGTTGACTGGGTTCCCTTATGGGACCTGCGTAATTTTTTTTTCTCTTTCTGAAAATGATGAAGACTTCTATCAAGCAGCCAGTCTTGGCATAGAGAGGATATCACGAATCCAAAGCTTTGCCCTGACCGGCCACCTCCTGACGACCTACCCTAAAATGTCAGGGCTGCGTCGTTTAGGGCCCGTTCCGTGCGGGCGGCCTGTGGCTGTTGCCACCTATGCCCAGTGTCTGGCTTTTGCCTTTCCAGTGGCCTTGGTCAGCAGCAATCCTTCCCGGGATAAGGGGGGTAAGTCTGCTTCGGGTGGCTACCCGCAACGCCCGTCGGACTGGTGAGTGGACCCCGCCCTTAGGATGTGGGGGGGCGACATCCGGGGCAGTAATTATTTATTGGTGGTAGCTTCTTTCCCTGTCAGGGGGACACTTTCTTATTGCGTGCCCCCCTCCTTCCCCCCACCTCCGCCCCCCCCCCGGTCTGCCGCGTTTGCGCGGCGTCGCGTTGTGTCTTTTAAGGCCCTGGGACCTATACTGCATCACTGGGGAACGTTCGTTCGCACACTTTTAAAAAATTAACCACCACCATTTTGTGGGGCTGGTTTATGCTGCACAAGCGCCATTTTCTCCCCGGTGGCAGTTTTTGGTATTGCACTCTGTAAATTCTCCTCAGAGAAGCGCAGCTGCATGTGTGATACAGTCCTCAGAAGCGCCTTTTTTCCCCTCACAGCGCTGACAGGCTACAGGGCTAGAAGCAGCAGGTTTGGCTGGCTCCTTGGGGTGTTGTTTTTAGTGTGCTTGTCCCCCCAGGTTCCCTGGGTGGTCTTAGGTGGTGGTGGTGGTGGTGATACGTGGGGAGGGTGTCCCATTCAGCTATGTCTGGGGACGGCGACGCGGTGGCTATGAACCCTGCAGCGCCCTCTGTAATGGAGACAGTTGAGCAAAGCTCCGCACAAGCCCCTGCGGTCACTTTGGACCTACTGCGGGCTCTTTTTGTGGAATTCATTCCTAAGTTTACTGCTACGGCCCCTGAACCCCCATGTCTCCTCAGGTGAAGATTCAGATCATGGGGTCGCCTCGGTTGCCACGGGGACCCCCGCGGAACTCTGAGGGCGAATTGGTCCTTTCTGAAGCTGAGGAGGACCAGGGGGCCTCAGTGGCGCGCGACAAGGCAATTGTAGCGGCCCTTATTGCTAACATTCGCCAGGCTATGTGCCTTACTCAGCCTGAGGAGGCGCAGACTTCCACTTATGTCTGTGGGTCTATGAAGCCTCCTAAGGCCCCTAGGGCTTTTCCCTATGTTCAATTTTTTGAACGGGCTGTTTTTAAGGAATGGGGTTCCCCCAAAAATTCCTTCACCTTGCCTAAGCGTTTTGCAGTGCGCTATCCCTTTGAGGATGCTTTCCTAACACGGTGGGCTTCCCCCTCGGTGGACCCACCGGTGGCCCGTCTCAATAAGGCTACCACCCTT
>BLSH010238340.1:712377-739657 GCA_018402905.1 Glandirana rugosa
CATTATGTGCCAGAGGGGGACGAGACGTGTACGAGTCAACGAGAGATAAAAATCCCTGACACGGCTTTTAGTCTCGGTGATCTCGTCCCCATAACTTAATTTTAAGTACCTCCAGGCTAGTCATTTTAAAAAAAGATTGTCCCCACTCTTAGCGTACAAACTCGTTCCTGGGGTGGGGGGACACAAGTGCTGTGGGGGGTGATGTAAAGGAGGGCAGTGCTGGGGGGGATTGATATGAAGGGGGCAGTGATCACTAATGTGAAGGGAGGACTAAGCACACTGATGTAAGATTGGGATTGGGATATAAAATGAGGGGGTTGTGATGGGAAGTATCTGAGACCTTGCTCAAACATGCGATTCTCACCCCTGTTAGAAAAAAATTTTACTGATCGGACCTCCATGAATTTTAATTCAATACCCCTGCTCTAGTGGCTCTGATTTTCGGCACAGTCCCTAAAAATAGAGAGCAACTGAGCATGTGCAGAGCAGGGGGAGACCGTGTATTACTGGATTTTAATCAGTATAGACACTTATTTTTAATTTTTTACATAGCTATACCTGCAAAAGGGGCCAGCCTGAAGTCATCTAGTTTCACTTTAAGGCGGATTTATTTAGCTACCTTAGCAGTGTAGATTTATTGTTCTACATTTTTAGGATCAAGGATATGCTTTATATAGGTCTCCTTCATGCCCAAATGACTTTATATCATAGAGCCATTTGTTTTTACTTGCCTTCAGATGTGTCAAGGCTTGTTAGCCCTCATCATAGCAGGATATGAACTCATTGGCTGCTATGGTATAGGGTTTAGAGTTAGCAGTTGTGAGTCAGATTTTTCTATCCCCTATGTATGATGTTGTTTCCATTTGTGCTCAGCCTATGCGCTTTCTTGCAGATGTAGAACAGAGAGCTGATGTGTATATTGAAGGCAAGGACCAGCTTGGAGGATGGTTTCAGTCTTCTCTCCTCACCAGTGTGGCTTCCAGGAATAAAGCACCATATAAGTAAGTGCCACAGTTTTTATTTTAACATTCCATCTGTGTTTTATCTATTTAAAAATGCAGCAAGTACAGAAAAATGTGTGTTAATTCTGCCAGAAATGTAAAAGTGTTTAATTTGATATGCTTATTTCTCTTCCGTTCACTGACAGGCGCAGCCTTCTTATGACACATGGGGTTATGCTCATCCTACTAGGAGTAGCCTAGGCAAAACAAACAAAAGTGTAGGTTGGCCCCTCCCAGGGGGCCATCCTCACCTTAGCATATAATCCCCCTGCTCTGTACAGCACACCAGTTTTTATTTGCCTAGTGCAAGGAGTAGACCTGGTTCCCTATGGGAGCAGCGGTCTCCTGAAGATTCATCTAAGGAAGACTGCTATCAAGAAGCTGGCTGGTGGTATAGAGGATATCTCGAATCCTAATCTTTCCCCAGTCCGGCCAACACTATGCGAACCCCCTTAGGGGTGCCCACCGCATAGCGCCCATTCCGTGCGGGCGGCCAGTGGCTAAAATCCACTAGAGCCCAGTGACTGGTTCACCTGTCCAGTGGCCTGGCCAGCAGCATGCCTTCTTGCGGGGAGGTAGGTCTGCTCCGGGTGGCTATCCGCTGCACCCAATGGATTGGTGAGTGAACCCCTCTTCCGCCCTAGAGGCATGGAGAGTGGGCACCCGGGCAGCTCTGTGGTGGTGAGCCGGTGGGGGTCTGTTAGAGGCCTTCCCCCCACTCCCCCTCCCCCCTCAATCCCCCGCAGGCACCTTTGCACTAACCATTCGAATCTGCACTGACCGTCCGGAGCAATGTGTTAGGTGGGTCGTTGCCATTGGATTTTGGAGCACCGCTCGTTCGTGGCCGACTGCACGTGTGTAATGGCAGCGTCCATTGTTTGAGAACCATGTGGTTTCCAGCCTGCTCTCTGGCGGCCTCCAGTGGCCGATTGGGAGAACTGCAGTCCTTGTGCAGGAAGTCCTTAAAAATGGGTGTGGGCTTCCGGCTTTTGCTTGGACAGCATGGCTGACACACAGTAACAAGCTCCTGACGTGCAGCAGTTAGTGGGCATTGCTCTTCGGTTGGAGTGCTGAGGCATCAAACAGCGAGTATAGCTGGCGCTTCCTGGGTGCCGGTAGCGGTGGGTGTAATCCGCCTGGGTCTCCCTGGCTGATTTGTGGGGTAGAGATGGTGGTTACACAGCGGGAGTGCCGGGCTGAGATGTCAGAGGCCGGCAATTCTATGGCAGGTATACCTGCAGATCTACAGTCCACCCCAGGATCATTAGTGTCCTTGGAACAGCTGAGGGCGGTGTTTGGGGAGTTCTTTCCCCGGGCAGGGGTGACCGTTCCGAGGGGCCCCCAGAAGCGCCCACCCCCTCCTCTTTCCTCAGGGGAGGATTCAGATCTAGATAGCGCCTAAGTGGTCACACCTGTGGATCTTTCAGAGGGTGAGCCGCCCTCAGAGGGCCAAGAGGATCAGGAGGCTCCTAGTTCGCGGGATAAAGCGATAGTGGAAGTACTGATCACTGATATTCGCTACTCTATGCGACTGGACCAAACAGGGGAGTCGCATGAGTCCGCATATGTTTGTGGACCGCTTAGACCCCCTAGGTCCCCTAGGGCTTACCCTTATGATCAGGTGTTTGAACAGGCAGTGTTCAAGGAATGGCGGAAGCCACCAAGTTCCTTGGCTTTGCCTAAAAGCTTTGCTGTTCGCTACCCCTTTGAGGAAAGCTTTACTAAGAGATGGGCTTCCCCGGTGGTGGACCCTGCCGTGTGAATAAGGCAAGCACCATCCCCTTGGAGGGGTCTCAATCCTTTAAAGAGGCGGCCGATCGCCGCACAGAGACAGTGTCTAAAGCACTATTCTTGTTGGCTGGGTCAGCCATGCGGCCGGCGCTAGCAACTGCTATGGCGGCACAGTCTCTTCGCGAGCACGCTGCCGCACTGCGCACTAGTTTGTCTAGTGAATGTGCACAGGCTGAGGTACAGCGGATGCAACATTTAGAAGAAGGTCTCTGCTACATATGCCATGCGGCTTTGGATCTTCTCCCCATATTGTCAAAAATGTCTGTTTTTTCAATTGTCATCAGGCGGGTGCTGTGGCTCCGCTCTTGGCCGGACGACCAGGCTTCAAAGAAAGCTCTGGCAGACCTGCCTTTTCAGCGAGGGCGTCTGTTTGGCCCACAGTTGGATAAGATTATTAAGGATTTCACAGGAGGGAAGCGACGAGATCGTCGTCGTAGGAAGGGTCCTGTCTCTTCTGGTCAGAAGAAGTTTTTTCGGGCACTCGGCCCAGCGGGTAAGGCCGGGAAGGCGTTCACAGGCCACAGAAAAAGGCCCTGGCAGCGTAAGCCCAAAAAAGCGGAGGACAAGCCTGCCTCCGCATGATGGGTGGCCCCCACCCGCCTCACGGGTGGGGGGCCGGTTTCTGGGGGTTGCAAGCAGCTCTCTGCCCCCAGAAAAGTCCTTCCCCTCAAACGTGAGGCTTCCGCAGAAGCGTCAGGAGGCGCCTCTAGGCGCCAGTCAGGCGCTCAGCAGACAGAAGTCATCTTGAACGCCGGCTTGCCGGCTGGAGTACCTGGGTCTGATTCCGGACACAGTACAGGCTGGGGTGTTCCTAACACCGAACAACGCTCTAATGCTTTAGGCAGGGCGAACACTGTGATCGCGCCAGTGGTTCTCCTTACGGTTCTGTATACGGGTGTTGGGTCTCAGGAGGTCGACTTGCGAAGCTATATCTTACGCCCAGAACACTCGGCTCCTGCGGAAGGCAATTTAGTCGCGGTGGGACAAATCTCCTCTATCCCTGGACAGGCCAATCAGGTCGGAGTGTCAGTCCCGGGAACCCTTGGTTTGGGGGATTCGGGTTCCGGCCCTAAAGGGGGGGAGAAGTTTTCTTCCCCTCAATTGGTCGATGTAGGTACCGGAACTGAATGCGATCAAGCTCTGCCTGTCCCGTGGGACAGTAGGGCTGTGCCGCCCGGTTCTGGTTCAGTCGGTCAATGCCACGGAGGTGGCGTACGTAGACCATCAGGGCGGAACAAGAAGCGCAGCAACAGCCGCGGAGGCGGCTCTGATCCTTCGGGAGGCAGTGTTTCTCAGGCCTCGAGGGCAGTATCGGCTGCTGTGCATTTTTCCTCCTCTAAAGGCTCTACCGCGGGTCGTACGCGGGGTAGAGGCGGAGGAAATCCCGACAATCCGGGTAGCTCTGGCTTGGCCCCGGCGCCCTTGGTACACCGACGTAGTACGGATGGTGGCAGAGGTTCCGTGGCGGCTTCCGCTACACAGGGACCTGCTGTCGCAGGGGCCCATCTTGCACCCTGCTTTACCCTCGCTGGTTTTGACGGCTTGGCTATTGAGTCCCAGGTATTGAGGGATAGGGGTGTCTCAGACTCCGTAATCCCGACTATGATAAAAGCGCGTAAGAGTTCCTCACGTAAGATTTATCATAGGACCTGGAAGGCCTACATTACCTGGTGCGAGGCAGGGGGTTGGAACCCCCGCTCTTATAGAGTATCCAGAGTACTGCCATTTTTACAGCAAGGTCTGGACAAGAACCTGGCGTTAAGTACGCTTAAGGGGCAGATTTCGGCCCTGACGGTTCTTTTTCAACGGCCCTTGGCGTCTCATTCATTGATCCGTACATTTGTACAGGGGGTACGTCATGTGGCTCCTCGGATACGGTCGCCTTTGGCACCGGGGATTTGAATCTGGTGCTTTCTGTGTTGCAGAAACCGCCATATGAAAGGATTAGGGACATTCCCTTACAGTTGTCGCAGAAGGTGGCCTTTCTTGTAGCTATCACATCCGCCAGGCGGGTGTCGCAGTTAGCAGCATTATCCTGCAAGTCACCTTACTTGGTCCTCCATAAGGACAAGGCAGTTTTGCAACCTTCCCCTTCGTTTCTTCCGAAGGTGGTTTCTTCCTTTCATTTAAATGAGGATATTGTTCTCCCCTCTTTGTGCTCGCACCCATCACATCCCAAAGAAGTTGAGCTGCATTCTTTGGATGTGGTGAGGGCCTTGCGGGTGTATTTAAGTTCTACAGCTTCCCTTTGGAAGTCTGATTCTTTTTTTTTGCTGACGGAAGGGTCGAGCAAAGGTATGGCGGCCTCGTCAGCTACCGTGTCTCGCTGGATACCGAAGACCGTGACTCATGCATATGAGATTCGGGGTAAGGTTCCCCCGTTTCCAGTCACGGCTCATTCCACCAGGGCAGTTAGTATGTCCTGGGCGTTTAGACACCAAGCCTCGGTGTCTCAGGTGTGCAAGGCAGCTACTTGGGCCTCAGTGCACAGGTTTACTAAGTTTTACAAAGTTGATGTTGCAGCATCCTTGGATGATGCTTTTGGCCGCAAGGTATTACAAGCAGCAGTATAGGCGCGGTTAGCGCCGCCTGAGAGGGCGTTTTTTCTGTTGGGTACAGTTGTTATGATTTTGCCCACCCCTCTTGATTGGCACAGCTTTGGGACGTCCCCGTGTGTCATAAGAATGCTGTGTCTGTCAGTGAACGGAAGAGAAAAAGGGATTTTTTGTATAACTTACCGTAAAATCCTTTTCTCTGAGTTCACTGACAGACACAGCACCCACCCCTCTGCGTTGGTTTTGTACGGCTTGTTACGAACTGATGTGCTGTACAGAGCAGGGGGATTATATGCTAAGGTGAGGATGGCCTCCTGGGAGGGGCCAACCTACACTTTTGTTTGTTTTGCCTAGGCTACTCCTAGTAGGATGAGCATAACCCCATGTGTCATAAGAATACTGTGTCTGTCAGTGAACTCAGAGAAAAGGATTTTACGGTAAGTTATACAAAAAATCCCTTTTTTTCTTTTTCTTTTTTTTTTTCTGATCATGTACTTTTTTTTTTTGCTTTGACCAATTTTCTATGTAAAATCAATAGATTAAAAGTTCCGCTCTCTTGCGGAGTTCAGTCTGGAGTTGCACAGTGACCTTGGTGCAGCTCAGTACAGTAATGCTAAACCTGGTGGTACCACAAACTCAGCGTTAGTGCATGTTCATCGTCACTGAGCACAACGCTGCCGGTCACTGCTACCGCCTGTGTAGCAGGCACAGTGGCCACAATGGAAACTCTGCTCAGTGATGCTGAACCTGCATTTTTAACAGGCTTAACGTCGCTGAGCTTGACTCCATGCATGTGTGTGTGGGTACGCAGGTCATTGTATTTGTATGTATTTGCCAGCACACCACAGTTCATTAATTGTCGTCTGAAAGTTCTGTTGAAGAATGATCACATCACAAAGGACAAAGTGCAACATTTCGAGCCGTGCAGGTCCTCTTCGTCAGGCATGCGTGTGTGCACACACAGGCAGTACTACCGCTCAAGATGGACATCTGTGGCAAAGGAAGGTGACGAAATACTGACTGCCTTGTTCGGCATCCGGCCATTGTATGGCAGTGGGCGAAATCCTCTTCTGCTTGCATATGTTGCTCCCCCTGCTGGTAATTTACATCTCGCTGCATGTTTGGCAGTGAGGGAGTAATACCCCTTTGATCCAACCAGCGTAGGAGCAACGCATACATGTAGCTGTGTGTTCTTGCCTATCGCAAGTGTGACATGGGTTTTAGAGTGTGATCAGCAATGACAAAGCACAAATAAAAGCAGCCAGAGCTTTAAATCCCAACTCTGGGCACAACAAAAAAAAGTGGCTGTAGAATAAAGAGGCTGCATTCCTTATCTGACTCCCCACTTCAAGGCTGTTCTCTTCTCCCCAGCACTGTGGGTGGAGCCTCAGCGTCTTTGGGTACAATGCAGGGCCATTAACCCTGTATTGTATATGGTGGAGGCAGGAGTGTGACTACGACCAAGAGCAGCTTACAGAGGAGGCTAAGATGGACTGGTCGCAAGAATCGACCCTGCTGTAGTGAGGAGAAGCTAAGTATTACAGCCTTTTCTGCAACCTCTGGACCTTAAAGACAATTCAACTCTTGCAGTGTGGGGAAGTAGCCCTGCTACAAGGGTTTTTTTTTTTTTTTTTTTGTTAAACCCAGATTTGGGCTTTAAAGCAAAAAAAAAAAAAAATAGAACAAGGGACATTACACACCTTCCTCCATTCATAGAAGCCGTACTACAGATTCTAAACAGGGAGGATGGGCAGATGATTGAAAGGTCCGCCTCTTCCATTCATAGATCATGTTTCATTTATAGAAGCTGTATTATGGCTTCTATGAATAGAGAAGGGGGCGGAGAGGGGGTGGGGGCACAGTTGGCCACTCTGAGTGCTTGCCACAGCTCCCTCATTTCTTTTAACCCCCGCCACACTTGGGGGTTAGTTGCAGGGATGGGTGGAATCAATGGAGCAGGCTTTTAGCTAAAAAGGAGACAGCAGCACAAGGGACACATCCCACTGACTGTAAGTAATGTCCCTTGTGCTTATTTATGTTTCTTTTTTATAATGACTACACTTAGGCTTTAAAGAGGATGTAAACTATTTAAAAAAAATACCTGTAAAAATACCTGTAAGACAAAGTCATAATGAACTAGTATGCATCGCATACTAGCTCATAATGAAATACTTACCTTAGAACGAAGTCTTCCAGCAGCGTCCGCACACCACTGAGACGGCTGACATTTTCCCTGGAGTCTCTTCTGGGTTCGCATGCTCGTGAGAGCCACTGTTCACAGCACAGGGCTCTGAGGGAAAGGCACCCGTGGCCGTTCATTCAGAGCGCATGCGCCAGTGATTTCACTGGTGGCATGTAATGTCAGTATCTCCTAAATGGTAACCAAACCTTATTATAGACTTACCTATAGGTAAATGTCTGCAGAGGTTTACTTTCTCTTTAAGACCGGTACGCATCAGTATCATTCATTGTATAAAATTGGTAGTCTTATTAGATTTCATTAACAACCCATCCCGTGCTTTTTTTTTTTTTTACATGCATGACGTTTAGTTTTCCTGTCATTCCCTTTGCTCTAAGTTATAATCTATCCCTGTGCAAACAAATTACATTAATAATCTATATTTTTGCTGTTTGACCTTTATCTTCGGTCTGCTGTACAAAAACAACCTTGCAGAAGTGCAGTCCAAGGTTTGTGTACATTGGGGTGCTATCGATTCTTTTATTACTTTATTCCCTATAGTGCTAAACCGCTAAAATGTGGTTACCAAGTATGACTCAGTGCCCGGGACACAAATGTTTGTTTGCTGGGAAGCAATTGTCATTTAATTCCTGGATTACTTCTTGTATTGGATGGCATAGAGTAGATGAGGAAATATAGCATTTGCATCAGGATGTTGTATTCACTAATGACTGTGTGTGAAACAGAGTGCTTAATAGAGCATGATGTGTGTACTATGTATTATGGTATGTACTTATAAAGTAGGCCATAAATTATGTGATTTTATTTCCTGCAACCACAGGCATTGTTGATGGGGGAATCCCTCCCGCCGAGCTATTGTGTTCTCCCAGCAGGGGGGTTTGAGATCCATCCCTGCTGAGAGAACACGATTACTGCTAGCAGCTATAGCCACTGGTATTAATCGCAGACGTTCCAAAACGCGTCCCGTCCTTTTACATCACTTCCGGTCCACGCTGGTTTTGGTCCCCTTCCGCTGAGGTCACTTCCAGGGCCTGAATTCCATGTTCATCCCGGCAGCGCGGCTGATCCTTTTGGCGCTTCCTTCTGCTGGGCGGCTAGGATTCCCTGCTGCACATCGGACCACCTCCACAATCTCCATAACTTGAGACCACCCCGATGCTGGACCACCATCCCAACCAACTTACCAAGATGAGCCTATTTTCATCTAATGTCTTCTAAGTGTTTTTAATCCTTTTGGGCTTTGAAAGTCTTTTATTGCTTAACTTAGAGGCGCCTTTTTTGTTTCTTTATCCTTGGATGCAATCAGCCTGCCCATAGATGGATCGAATCTCAACCGGTCCCTACTGAACCGGCCGAGAGTCGATCCATCTATGGCTGACTTAAGACAGATTAGTCTGCCCCTTGTATAAACATTAATTTCTCCTATCGTTCACTGACAGACGCAGCTCATCATGACGTGTGGGGTTTATGCTTGCCCCACTAGGAGTTAACTAGGCAGGGAAAAGAAACAGCTGGCCCCTCCCATGGGGGCCGTCCTCTCTTCCTACATAAACCCCCTCATAGCATAGCTCTCCAGTTCTTATGCCTAGTTTGCAAGGAGTTGACCTGGCTTCCCTTTAGGGGAATTTGTGGTCCTGTTTGTGACCATTTTTTTATTTTTTTTTTATTTTAAGTTTTCTTTTATTTGACTTCTATCAAGACATTGATCTGCTATCAAGAAGCCGGTCGGGGCATAGAGGGTCCTTGGGCCCTGTACTTTCCCCGACCTGGCCAACCGATGCGAGCCAGTCCCGACGTATGGGGACCCGCCGCATCGTGCCCGTTCCGTGCGGGCGGCCTGGGGTGACCCCCCCCCTTGCGCCCAGCCCCGGATGCGATTCAGCAAGGGCGATTTTCTGGCCTGCAGCATACCGCCCAAGAGGGGGCGGAAGGTCTGCGACTGGGTGGCTACCCACGGCGCTCGTCAGAGTGGTGAGTGAGAGTTCCTGCCTTTCCCCCCTTTTTAGGGGGCGGAAAGGGGGACCGACGGCCGCACAAAAAAAAAATTCCTTGCTGGGTAGCCGCTGGTGGGACGCGTGGAGCTCCCGTTCACCCACTGCAACCCCCTCCCCCCCCCCCCGCACCGATCGTCTAGGCCGTTTGTTTCGTTTTTCGCTGCCATGCGGCGATCGGCCGCCATTTTGCGGCGGACCGCCGCCATTTTGCCGTAGCCGCGAACATTTTGGACCTATGGGGCATTCCCTCTAGCGATCAGAGCGGCCTGTGGTACTGCACGTTCCCTGAAGGTGTCTTTTGGCCTAGTGTTTAACGGCGGCCATTTTGACTGCATACCTCTGTAATATACGTGTCTGCAGTGTTTTTTCCTTCTCTGTGGAACGGTGATCTGGCGGCGTGGCTCTTCTGACGATACATCCAGAAGTTACAGGCAGTGGAACAGCAAGTATAGCTGGGCTCCCTGTGGGTGCTGGTGGCGGTGGGTGCAGTCCTCCTGGTTTTCTTGGTGCACTGTGGGCGGTGGTGTGCGGCAGTGTGGGGGTGCCTTATTCTCCTTAGTCCCCTGTGTGTCACTAAGAGTGTTTTTCTGGGGGAAGACGATGGCAGATTACACTGCTGACCCTGCTGAGGAGGCATCAGCGGCGGCGCAATGTGCGCAAGGGGCTTTTTGGACCAGCTGCGGGCAGTCTTTAGCAAATTTCTCCCCCGGGCGGAGGTCGCCCAACAGGCCCCCAAGAAGCGTCCCCCTCCTCCTCTTTTACATCAGGAGAGGATTCTGAGCCGGAAGTGGCCTCAGAGACCCCAGTGGACCTATCCGAGGGGGAACTGGACCCATTGGACGGCGAAGGGGATCAGGGGGCGGCGGCTGCGCGCGAGAAAGCGTTGGTTGCTACCATTATCGCTGGCATTCGCACTAAGCTGCGACTGGGTCAGGATGGTGAATCGCAGGCCCCCTAGGGCCCCCAAGGCTTATCCCTACAATGACTTTTTTGATCATTTTCTTTATCGTGAATGGCAGCGTCCACAGCACTCTTCTTCGCTGTCAAAACGGTTCGCTGTTCGCGATCCCTTTCCCTTTGAGGAAAGCTTTTTGAAAAAATGTGAATCGCCTGTGGTGGACCCACTGATAGCATGCCTTAGTAAGGCGACGACCATCCCTCTGGAAGGGACTCCTCCTTTTAAGGATCCCGCTGATAGAAAAACAGAGGCGCTTTTAAAGTCGCTGTTCCTGGTGGCAGGTTCCGCTGTGCGACCAGCCTTGGCGTCCGCCATGGCGGCGCAACATCTGTCCGAGTGTATGGAAGAGCTCCTGAAGGACCTGGAAGGCGGTCGCCTGATGGATGCGCCGCAGAAGGCTGAGTTTTTGTTCCAAGGTTTCAAGTACCTTTGTGATGCGGCCGTTGATTTACTGCCGATGTTATCCAGAATAACGATATTTGCCGCCATACTCAGACGGATACTTTTACTACCGTGCAAGTCTCCCTACTTAGTCATACATAAGGATAAGGCGGTCTTGCAACCTTCTCCTTCCTTCCTTCCGAAGGTGGTTTCTTCCTTTCACATTAATGAAGATATTGTTCTTCCTTCATTGTGCCCTCGTCCATCGCACCCAAAGGACGTAGTGAGGGCCTTACGAGTGTACTTGGCTGCTACAGCTTCTTTTCGACAAGCTGATGCTTTGTGTTGCCAGAAGGCCCGCGCAAAGGGTTGGCAGCCTCGTCGGCTACGATTTCTCGTTGGATCAGACAGACCATGACCCATGCGTATACTGTTTGGGGCAAGGTTCCCCCTTTTCCGGTCACGGCTCATTCTACCCGGGCTGTTAGCACTTCCTGGGCTTTCAGACACCAGGCCTCGGTGTCACAGGTGTGCAAGGCGGCCACTTGGGCCTCGGTTCACACTTTCACTAAGTTTTATAAAGTTGACGTGTTTGCATCTTCGGATGCTGCTTTTGGCCGCAAAGTTTTGCAGGCGGCAGTGTAGGCGCGTCTGGCGCCTCCTTAGAGGTTCAGTTGGGTACTGTTGTTAGCGTTTACCCACCCCTCTTTTTGACACAGCTTGGGGACGTCCCCACACGTCATGATGAGCTGCGTCTGTCAGTGAACGATAGGAGAAAAAGGGATTTTATTAAAACTTACCGTAAAATCCTTTTCTCCGAGTTCACTGGCAGACGCAGCACTCACCCCTCTGTGCTCTGTTCTTGTACGGCTTGTGCACGAACTGAAGAGCTATGCTATGAGGGGGTTTATGTAGGAAGAGAGGACAGCCCCCATGGGAGGGGCCAGCTGTTTCTTTTGCCTGCCTAGTTAACTCCTAGTGGGAAAAGCATAAACCCCACACGTCATGATGAGCTGCGTCTGTCAGTGAACTCGGAGAAAAGGATTTTACGGTAAGTTTTAATAAAACCCCTTTATTTATTTATAAATTCTGCATGCCTGTGAAAAGATTGATTTGATTCTGTATGCCAAGCAAAAAACTTGTTTTCTAATTTTGGCTAGAATGGGGAAAGATTATAAGGATTATAACCCCTATCAGATTTTAGAGTGTTTTTAGACCTTATTCACATGGGCTTACTATTGCATTCGCTAATGCAAGGGCTGTGTTTGACCAGGGATGCACCGGTGATCGGTGCATCCCTGTGCAGGCAGAGTCCCATTCATTTTAATTGGAACACAGCCACTGCTTCCAATTTGACAGCAGCGTGTATGTGGGTACACGGCCCTGATTGCACAATGTATGCATTCGGGGCCGTGCATTTTCACGGCTGTCAAATTGGAAGCAGCGACTGTGTCTGTGCAGATGCTCCATCCCAATTAAAATGAATGGGACTGTCTGTGAATCCCTGTGTGGCCAAGCACAGCCCCTCTGCACAGCATATGGGATCTAACCCTTTTTCATTTTATCATAAAATATTAAAAAGTTTTAGCTTACACTTTAAAGTGGCTCTAAAGGCAGAAGGTTTTTTATCTTAATGTATTCTATGCCTGTACCCCTAACGCCTACCTGAGCACGATCCAGCAATGTTGCACGGGAGTCTCGACTGCCGGGACTCTCCCTCTTCATTGGCTGAGACAGCAGTGGGGCGCCATTGGTTCCTGCTGCTGTCAATCGAATTCAGTGAGTCAGTGAGGAGAGAGGAGGCGGTACGGTGTCTGAATGGACACCAGGGGCGGCGACTCGGCTCAAGTGCCTCCATAGCAAGCTGCTTGCTGTGGGGGCACTCAGCAGGAGGGAGGGGCCAGGAACGATGGATCAGAAAAGAGGAGGACCTGGGCTGCTCTGTGAAAAAGCTACTGCATAGAGCAGGTAAGTATGACATGTTTGTTATTTTTTAGAGGACAGCCATCATCATCTAGCTCTTTTCTGCCCCACTCTGCTGTCCCAGGCTCGCCCTTATTGGCTTTCAGTTTTTTCAGTCATGGTGGCTCAGAATCACAGGTGGGCCTTACCTAGGGCCACCTGCATGCAAATCCCACTCCTCCAGACTGACACCCGCCCATCAAGGCATTTTAATATTTCCCTTACTGCATTAAAGAACCAGTCCACTGCTTGAATCAGAGCTGAGGGCTCTTGAGAGGAGCACTGAGTACTGCCAGCCCCTCTCACCGTCCATGATCTGCCTGCATTGCATAGAGAAGCACAGAGACCTGGGATGATGTCACTGGGTCCAAAATAATGTATGTGTTTTACATTGAAAGTTTTTATTTTGATGAGGGAGGAAAGGAGGAGCCAGTGGAGGCAGAATATAAGCAGAATATACTGCAGCTCTGGGAAAAATATTTTTACAGTTGGATCTTTTAGATTTCAAATTCTATAGCTGGCATGTGGAGACTAGAAACTGACCGTAGATTTTTTCTTTTCTTTGTTTATTGAACAGAAAATGAGCTGTGTGCTAGAAAATATTACTATTCCACTTTCACGTATATTATATAGACAAACCCTAATGGGCTCCTCAATCTTTCAGCTAGTTTATCAATGAATATTCAAACAAACAAAAACTTTTACATACATTTTTACTTGGTGTATTTGTACTTTTAAAGTGTATGTCGGGCCAAAAGCTTTTGATCCTTTTTTTTTTTTTTTTCATAATTCCTAACCTTTTAATCTTTTAAAGTAGACTAGGGAATGGTTTAGATTTTGAGCCAGGATTTCTTTTTTTTTTCTTCTTAGAAGATTTCCCCCTTCTTCAAGATTTCCTTTCACTTCCTGTTCCTTGCAACAGGTCAAACATTTTGATTACCGCTTTTTTGAGACCGTTCTTACCAGGAACGTGATGATGAATCTCTCCAGCATAGGCATGGAAAGCAGTTAAAGCCTAACATGGGTTCTAACACCGTATACTATCAAGTACTACACTGCATAAATCGTGGTTATGCATATTCATGGGACATAACTTTGCTAATTTGCACATCAAGCTGGATTGTATGATTGATTCATTATCATTTTATATATAAATAATTTTTGATTTGTTGCACAGGACGTTAAGTATCATATTGCGCAATTTGTTGTCATGCACGTTAAGATTGAAGTATCCTGACCCCTAGGGGCCAGTCCTATCCATGCACCTAATGTACATATATATATATTTTGATATAGGCACTTTAGTGTATGAAATGCAAAGTGTTGTTATCCTACCCTAGTGGTTAGGCTAAAGAGCGCGGTTAACATAAATTTTAACATCCTTTTGGGGAAAAACCCATTTACACCAGCAGCTCTGTCAAAATAAGTTTTTTGCGCTGGCCAAGGAAAGAATTTTTTCCCTCATTTATCCATTGTATCATAATCGACTTTTTAATTAATATCTTGAATTTAAATTAATATGAATTTATTTTCGGCCATTAGTAGCGCAAGAAAAGCTCAAGAAAAACGCATCCCTTTAATTTCTATATCTTCACACTGCTCCCTTGTGTTTCTGTTGTGGTGGTAAAAATCTTGCTTGCGGCATTTTTGGTCAGTTAAAAAAAAAACCGCACCTCCCCATTTAAATGCATTGAAAACGCAGCAAGAACCCATGAATAATGCACCCGTGTTACGTCTTTGATGCAGTTTTTGAGTTACATGACCTATGAAAAACACACCATAAGCACAGTAAAATCGTGGCAAAATCCCGTGCGTTTTTGGCACAATTATCGGAATCTTTTTCTCTGTCGGCAAAATGCTGATATCCCCATTTTCGTTTCATAGTTTTCAAAATTTGTATGCATTTCTAGTACTAACCGTACGCTACTCCATCTAAAACAAATAAAAAGTGTTTGCTAGAGTTCCACTTTAACTCTTGATTAAAAAACTTTTGAAGCGTGCGGTCATTGTGTCTTTTAGGAATGTGATAGTCCATGGATTCGCTCTGTCTGAAACGGGAGACAAAATGTCTAAATCCATTGGAAATGTGGTGGACCCAGATGTCATCATAAATGGGGGGCAGGTGAGATTGGTACTGTGGTATCTTTATCAATAAAAATTATTATGGTTACTCAAACATCTTTTGTGGAAATATGGGAACCCTGTAATAAAAATATCTATATTACACAATAGAATTGTTTTTTTTACTATACCTCCTTATTGCTACCCCTAGGATTGCACCTATACCGAGTTTTTTCACGAATACTCGTGAAAATGCTCCGATACCCGCGACCAATACCTTTGCGGTGCGATTTGAGCCCATACAAAATGAATGGGCTCAAAACACACTGCAACGAATTGCATGTGATTTAAACAGGTTTGAAATGCATGTGATTTCCCTCGCCACTCCTATGTGAACCCAGGTTTGACATAGTAATTTTAGTCTGGGTTCACACAGGAGCGGTGCAGAAAATTGTGTGCGATTCGAACAGGAGTCGCACCGCATTCCTGTTCAAATCACATGCGATTAATTGCATTGTGCGGTATCGGTACTCGGTATCGGCAAGTAATTGATCGAACGTATCGGTACTCGTACTTACCGGTAAAAAAACGGTATCGGTGCATCCCTAGCTACAACCCCACCATCTTAATACAATATTGACTTCTGTACAATTAGCACAAATGGTTATCGATTTGCTAAGTGTTTGCCACACTTAGCCCTGGTTCACAGTGGTGCGGCTTTGAAATCTCACTAAAAGCATGATTTTAACCTCACAAAGCAGTGCGATTTGCACTGCCGATTTCATTGTGGCTTGCAACCTCATTTAACAGAAGTCTGTGCAAGTTGCAATGAAATTGGAAAAAAGTAGTGCGGGAACCTTCCTCATAAATACTGAGACATTAATCGCTACAATATAAACGGTTCTGTTACCGGCAATGGGTTGCGATTTTTTTTTATGCAATTTGGAACTGTCAAATTGCATGACAAATCGCACCAGTGTGAATGAGGGCTTAGAGGTCTATTTATAACAAAAATTGCTGTGCCAATGGCTCAGTTTCCACACAAAAATCACGAATAATAACCATATTGTTTTTAATATATTTGAAATGTAATTTTCCATTTGTTGCCTTTTGCAGGGCGAATGTAAGATTTCCTAAAATTTGATCCCAAGAAAAAATTGTCTTAAAGGAGAAGTAGGGCCAAAGCTCTTTTTAATAGATGCTCACAGCTGAGGAACAATTTTTTTCCAAAAAGTAGCAGCCGAGGGTCAGCTTGTATCTCAAGGGATTTGCACGGAGAATAGTCTCTATTGTGTAAAATTCAGTTTTGGTGGAATTCTTCTACCATAAAAAGCTAATGTGTAATGGGGCACAGAGGGTCCCTATTCATCAGATCTTGGTGCAGCTGAGAGACACATGTGCTAGACTAGTGGAAATGGAAGGATCCTGCAGGAAAATAAAACCGAAAAGATTGATTCAGACATGGGTTAAACAGAGATGAGCTTAGGATGTATTCCGAACTCATCTCCATCCAAATCCAAACATCAAAATCGTGTTTTTAACTGCAATTAACTGTAGACTGGGTCATTACCCGCACTGCAGCACACTTAAAGTGGTTGTTAACCCATGCAAACAACTTTGCAACAATCCCCTCTGCTATGGTTAATAATGTCCCCAGTGCATTTGTTTTTTAAAAATACCGCTGTGTACCTGATTTTATAGCGCAGATCAGCGCCTCTCCTCTCCCTAGCGGGCAAGGCTGGGAAACCCCTGCTGGCATCAGCCAGGAGGAGGAGAGTAGGAGAAATGCAACCGGTCACGTGAGCGCTGATTGGTGCTATGAAATGGGTACACTGCGGTATTTTTTTACAAAAACAAATGCACTGGGAACAATGTTTAATATAGCAGTGGGGATTGTTGGAAGCTTGTTTTATTATGAGAGCAGCAGGAGGGGAAGATCATGGAGTGGACAGAGCTGACTGGCAGGGAGGGGAGGGGAGAGAAGACAGAGCAGGGCTGCGGATGGCAGAGACACATAAACTGACCACGGTGTCAGGGCTCAGCAGCCATGATATATACCGTGGTCAGTTTACGGGGGGGAGGATAAAAACTGGCAGGATCAGCCAGGTATTTCAGGTGTTACAGGGGGCCAAATGACACAGCACATGCACTGTGCTGTATAACAGGGAACAGGATCCAATTTTTTTTTTAGGTGAACAAGCGCTTTAAGGGGCGGGATGCTAATGACATTGGAGCCCTGTTTATGTGTGTGTGTCGGGGGGGGGGGGGGGGTGGACCGGCCTCTCCTGTCTGTTCAGTGTTGACTGGACAGACTAGATGGATTCTGATTGGTCAGCGCCATCCATGTGACGGTGCTGACCAATTATAATCCGTCTGGTCCATACTAGCAGCACAGGACAGAGAGGAGAGAAAGCAGCGGGGATTTCTAATCCCGGACCGGTTGAGCGACCTTTGGGAGCTCTGACAGCTCAGGGTTGCAGAAGGTAAGCACAGTGGGACTGGGAGGGGTGGGGAGATGGTGTTAGGTCAACATTACAGATTTTCTGTAAAGCTGAAGTAACACTTAAAATGCCGATTCACACTAGTGCGATGCAAGACATTGCATGTTTTTCGCACTGCATTGCTGTGCAGATCACATGCGATACGATTTCAGCCATACAAACGGTTTGGCTGAAATCGCATTGCATTCACACCAAAATTGTGCAAGACCCTTTTTTTGGTCCGCACTGGAATCAGATGGCATGGATGTTCACACCTACGCTATCCGATTCTTGCACCATTTGACAGTTCGCACTGTGATCTGCAAACCTATCTGTGGGTGTCATTAAAGTGGATGTAAATCCTCACATATACCCAGTGAAGGGAACAGCCTCAGATGATACACAGAGATTAAACAAATCTCCCTACATACGTTTTACATGTATATCTGCTGTCTTCAGCTTAGAAAGTGCATATCGTGTTAGGAGATTTTCTCTTACTGGTTAGCACTGCAGTGAAGCCTGGGCATACAGCCAAGACAGCTGATTGGAGGAAAGGCACACACGTTCAGAGCTGTACTAAACTGTTTATAGCAACCTCCCCAACACAAAACTCAGGCTGCTTTTATCATATGTGACACAGAACTTGTCAGAAGTTATCAGGCTGATAACAGAAGAACCGAGCAGGAGAAAGCCACAGGACTTATGTGCCCAGCTCAAATTTCATGAATCAGGTTTACATCCACTTTAACTTTACATTGACACCCCCAGCGGTTTGCAGATCTCAGTGTGAACCACTGTGCGATTCAGGTACGATGTGGGAACCTGCACTGAATAGCAGGGTTTCCTGCATTGCACCAGTGTGAACCGAGCTTTAATCTGGATTCTGGCATTGCCGCCAGTCTCGCACAGTTGTATAGGCCCTTCTCCTGTACTGGAATTGATTTCACTGCACACTGTAAGCTTCTCCCAGTGTGCATGAGAACCTGCAGCAGTCAGATAGGGTTTGCCTCTTTTCCTGGCTGGAGGACATGCAGCCCTTTCCTTCCCAGCCTTACTGTCCCTGGTTTGCCCCTTCATTCATTGGTTTTCAGTTATGGAGGCTCAGCGTTCGATGTGAGTGTTACCTAGGGCAGTCTACTTGCAAATACAGCCTTCCTAGGAACTCCCATTCCTTCAGACTAACATTCGTTCACCAAGGCATTTTGATATTTGCATAACTCCTCCCAAGAGCCAGCACACTGCTTGCATCATGGCTAGGGGCTCTTGAGAGAGATACTGCAGCAGGGTGCTGTGATGTTTTAATGAAGCTATGTACAGCTCCCACCAGCCATTATCTGCCTTCATTGCATAGAGAATCACAGAGACCTAGGGATTACCCCGGCTCTAAAATAAAGTATGTAAACAAAGTAGAACAGTTTATTTGAAAATGTCATTATCTTGTTGATGAGGGAAGAGTGGAGGAACCATGGAATGCAAAATAGAAGCAGATCAAAATTCAGCTTTAATCAAACCTATTACTTGGGATTATTTATGATTTTGTAAATACATATATTCATGTGTCAGTAAAGAGTGATAATGCTTTCTTGACCTCAGGACAAAACAAAAGAGCCGGCCTATGGAGCTGATGTCTTACGCTGGTGGGTGGCTGAGTCCAATGTCTTTACTGAAGTTCTCATTGGGCCTACAGTACTAAATTCAGCACGGGAGGATATCAGTAAGGTAAGCCTGGATGTGTATGTAATGGTTTGAGAGATGTTGTATGTAGAGTTCTTGCTTTACAGCTGCAATGATTCTATGGGAAAAAAAAGCTTAGAACTCTTAGACCCCTTTCACTCCGAGGCAGTTTTCAGGCACTTTAGTGCTAGAAATAGTGCCTGTAAAGCACCTGAAAACTGCCTCCCCTGCAGCCCCAGGCTTTCACACTGGGGCAGTGGGCTTGCAGGATGGGAAAAAAAGTCCTGCAAGCAACATCTCTGGGGCTGTGTGGGAGCGGTGTATACCCTGCTAAGGAAGCGCAGCACCACAGGTGTTTTTAACCCCTTCTTGGGGGTTAAAATGCCCCACTAGCGGCCAAAAAGCGCCACTATAACAGCAGTAAAGCACTGCTAAAACTAGTGGCGCTTTACTGCTACCATCCACACCGCACCAGTGTGAAAGGGCTCTTAAAGTGGTTTTATGCGATGCATTGAGATAAAAAGCCTTCTGTGTGCAGCAGCCCTCCTAACACTTCACACTGAGCCCCATCTCTATCCAGCAATGTCCACAAGTGTCTTGGCCGTTTGGGACTCTCACTCCTGATTGGCTGACACAGAGCAGCGGCGTCATTGGCGGTGCTGTCAATCAAAGTCAGCCAATCAGAGAGAGTGGGCGGGGCTGAACCTAATCTCCATGTCTGAATGGACACGCGGAGCTGCAGCTCGGCTTGGATGCCCGCATAGCAAGCTGCTTGCTGTGGGGGCACTCAACAGAAGGGAGGGGCCAGGTGCTCCGGTGAGAGACCTGATAGGAGGATCCGGGCTGTTCTGTGCAAAATCAACTGCACAGAGGAGGTAAGTATAACATGTTTATTTTAATAGAAAAAAAAAAACTAGACTTTACAATCACTTTAAAGTAGATGTAAACTGTGAATAAATGATAGTTTGCTTGAGCTCGGTAACCTGGCCATTTTTAAAAAAAAAATCAAATACTGTTTTCACCATATTTTTTTCTATTTTTTATACGGTTTCATCTCAGTTCTGCGGATCTTCAACTGCCTATTTGCAGCCATTTGTCTAGGGGTGAATGACATATTACAGGGTGGGTTTTGTGAGGGTGACAACCGTGAAGCATGCTTGCATAATGTGTTGAAACAGACGTTTGTAGTTTCCATTGAAAGCCCATGTGACAGGGTGACAACGCAGGATAACAATTGAGAGACGGGTTTAGTGCGTTATCATCATATAAAAGGAACTGATAAAACAAGGATCTACATGGTAGGATTACCATGTAATATTTAAATAAATGCTTCAGATGTCAAAAGTTTGAATTTACTTATAAGAGTTAACATGGGTCATGCCAGATTATATATGATTTTTAGAGATTGGGTTTACATCTGCTTTAAAGTAGGGTTGTACCAATACTGTTTTTCTTATCGGCAAATACAAGTACCGATACTTTGCGGTGCAATTTACGTCAATACAAAAAAAAATGGAGCAAATCGCACTGCAAAGAATTGCATGCGATTTGTAAACGAATGTGGTGCGATACCTGTCCTAATTGCTTGCAATTTCTCCCACTGCGTGTGTGTGTGTGTGTAGAAAAGGAAAATCGCCATCTAATGGGCAGCTTAAAAAAAATGTTAGAACTCACAGTAGCAGCAGTAGTAGTCACGGTAGCAATTAGGGTTGGAGGAGAAGTTTCGGGACCCTGTGGGTATAGGGCGGAAGTGATGTTAGCTTGGGGGCAGACCGTCCTCTGCATCTCCTGCCCTGTGAGCACCTCCAGTGGCCGTGATTTGCTATCATCGGCGGACCGGGACACCTATGTAGATTATTTTGCATGTGGCCAGATATGTACTGTGCGTTCCAACATTATTTAACCAGTTGCCGACCAGCCGCCACAGTTGTACTGCGGCAGGTTGGCTTGGCTGCGCGAACCACTGTCATTGTACATCGGCAGTGCATGCGCGATTAGCGGGCGAGTGCATGCCGCCCACTGCGTGCTCTGTGAGAGTGCCCGCGTGTCGGGCAGACTCGATGTCCACCGCCGACACGCGATTGCCTTCTACATAGGCAGAACGGAAATCCGCCGATGTAAACACGGCGGATCCCCATTCTGTCAGGGGACATGATACAGATCTACTGTTCCCAGTAATCGGGAACAGTTAGATCTATCATGCCTCGGCCAGCCCAGCCCCCACACAGTTAAAACAGTGAGGGAACACGGTTAACCTCTTGATTGCCCCCTACAGTTTAACCCCTGCCAGTGAAATTTATACAGTAATTAGTGGCTATTTAAAGCTCTGATTGCTGTATAAATGTAATTGGTCCCAAAAAAGTGTCCGATCTGTCCGCTGCAATGTCGCATAAAAATCACAGATCGCCATCATCGCTAGTAAAATAAACATAATAGTAAAAATGCCATAAATCTATTTCCATAGTTTGTAGACGCGATAACTTTTGCGCAACTCAATCAATATACGTTGATTGTGATTTTTTTTTTGTTTACCAAAAATATGTAGTAGAATATATATCGGCCTAAATTGATGAATAAATTAGTTTTTTTTATATTTTTTTGGGATATGTATTAGAGCAAAAAGTAAAATATTTTTTTTTTTTCAAAATTGTTGCTCTTTGTTTATAGAGCAAAAAAAAACAAAACAAAAAACATAGAGGTGATCAAATACCACCAAAAGAAAGCTCTATTTGTGAGATAAAAAGGATGTCAATTTTGTTTGGGTACAACGTCGCACGACTGCACAATTTTGCATTAACACAAATCACACGGCAAAGTATCGGTTTCAGTATCAGGAGCATTTGGGCGAGTACCGATATTCATGCAAAAGCTTAGTATCAGCATCCCTACTTTAAAGTAAACATTATATCTGTTTAGGTTCACCTTTATCCAAGTCCTAGTAGCTAGTAGTTGTTGGCATTCACCTGGCTTTGTTCTGTAATATTGAAGATGTTTCGGCGTTCCTTCAGTAGTTTTCTCAGTTGATATATTTTCTGTGCTTTGTCCAACCAGGGAAAATCAACAAATTTGGTTTAATGCTCCCTCTCCAGCCACACATACTCACCTTTACTTTGCTACCTTGTTTTGTTCAAATGCCTGAAATGAAACCCTGTGCAAGCTCCATGTTATAGTGTAGAGCTTCCTCAGGGCTCAACCCATAACCATGCAGTAATGCTGGGCCAAGCATCAGTGCGGTCATATAACTCCACTCCAGAGCAGCTGTATGAAAGTATCGAAAAAAAATCAAGACAGTATTTTTTGGTACTCTAGAGTGGTAGTAAAGGGTATTTTTTTATTGAAATAAAAAATATGGTATACTTGCCTGCTCTGTGCAATGGTATTGCAGAGAGCAGCCCAGAACCTCCTCTTCTGGGGTCTCTTTCCTGTGCTCTTGGCTCCCCCCTTACTGTGTGCCACCATAGGAAGCCACTTCATATGGTGGCACATTTGCAGGATCACTCCCGAGCTGGGCTCTGTGCATCTATATACATACATACTCAGCCCCTCTGCTCCCTCCTCACAGGATTTGAATGCCAGCAGTAGGTGCCAATGACTGAATGTGGTCAGCTTTTAATAGGAAAGCAGAGGGACTGCCAGGAACACCAGGGATTTCACACAAAGGAAGAAATACAAAGAGAACAGGATACTTTCTCATACAAGTACATGGTACAGCAGACACCTAGCAGGAATATGAAATGTTGGGGTAACAAACGCTTTAAGTGATTTTTTTTTTTTTTTTTTGGAGACCCAAAAGCAGTGTGTGTGTGTGTGTGTGTGTGTGTGTGTGTGTGTGTGTGTGTGTGTGTGTGTGTGTATATATAAATATATCAAATTCCAATTGTCTACATTGCACTCTTAACCTGCCTAATTGTTGGAGAGCCAAGGGCATCCTCTAGCTTCACAGCCTGTGTATCTCTTTTCAGCTGCGGAATACTCTGCGATTCATGCTGGGTAACCTGTCTGGGTTCAGCCCAGAAACGGACTCCGTACCCGGCACAGAGATGTACATCATAGATCAGTACATGCTGCATATGCTACAGGACTATGCCAGCAAGGTAATGATGGTGAAGAGCAGCGGTGGGCAGGGAGTTATGGAACTTGCAGACCTCAGAGGCTGAAGTGCTACTTATTACGTTAAATAAGCACAATGATTGGTTTTATTAAAGTGACCCTATTAAGGGGGTCAACAAAATGATAGAGGCACCAACCTGAAAGGGGTATTGTCCGTACTCCTCCGTCAGTCTATTTACCAAAACCTTACTCCCAGTTCCAGTCTGATTTGATTGTGCAGGCTGGTTGAATATTGGGTCCCCTTGCTGGCTGCTGGGGTTCCTCTGGCTGACCCCTAGGACAGATTGGTGAAGTTACAGATGGACTGACCAATGGGCTGTGTACAATACCACTTTCTTCACAACTTAGTGTGTTTTATTTTGTTGACCCTTGGAGAGGGTCACATTAAGGCCTCATGCACACAGGACGTTTTTTGACTGTTTTTCAGCAGCTGTTTTCAGCTGCAGACGGTTTTTTCTACAGTCAATAAACCCTCCATCATGTTATCCTATGTGTTCATGCACACATAGGCTGTTATCAGCTGTTTTTAGCAGTGACGTTTTTGAGCTGTAAAAAAAAAACAAGAGCTGAGGGTTATTTTGGACGTTTTTCAGCTGTAAAAACATTCAAAGGCTTAAAAACGTCCAAAAACACTCAAAAAACGTCAATCCCCAACATTTTTGGACATTTAGACCAATTGGGGAAAAAAAGAAAGCGCTGGCCCATTAAAAACACGAAAAAACGATGGTAAAATAACGCTGATGAAAACTGAAAACATCCCTGATAAGCTACTGACGTATTTTGGCTGTTTTTTTAAAGTCCTGTGTGCATGAAGCCTAAAGGAAATACGTAATGACAAAAATACATAGGCTGCCATTGCTGACCTGCTACAACTATTAGTCACCTAGGTGTCATGGAATTTAGATTAGCTGATCTGCTTACTATTTTCAGTCTGCAGTTTAGAAAGCACAGAAGCCAGATGCTCAGTATACAACGGGGCAGCTGTCATTTTTAGTAGTGGGTAAGCAGTGGCAGCCATTTTTGCCATGACAGGTTTTCTTTTTTATGTTGACATATATTGATGCATTGTTTGCAATGTGTTTAATATACTGTATATCTCCAGGTAACAGAGGCCTATAAGAATTACGAGTTTGGAAAAGTTATCCGTCTGCTGGAGGCCCTGATCACCAGAGACCTGTCGAGCTTCTACTTCAGTATAATAAAAGACAGGTAAATCTATGTGTCCTGCCTGGCTGTGTGTATAATATATATTATTTCTGCATTGATGAGCCCTGACATGGTGTCCAGATCAACTGATGGACAGGCATAACTGATACGTTTATGTGCAGGTTGTGGCAGCAGGCTGGGCAAATTAATGACATGCAGCAAGACAAACCTCACTAGACTATTCAGCATGTGACAAGAAAAGACAGAAACCAGCAAGCCATTCAGAATAATGGCAATAAACCAACATTGGGGTGGCATGCATTCAGTGTTTGATGACTCCACAGTAACAAAATTGGAAATTCTTTTATCACCTTAAAGGAGAAGTACAACCAAAGCTCATTTGGCTGTACTTCTCCTATGGATCACAGGAGTGCAATTAGTTTTGCACTCCTGTGACCCGTTTGCAGCAGAGAGCAGGCTGAAGTCTGCTCTCTGCTGATGTCACCATTGTCAGTCCAGGCACCACATCATCCCGACTACAGATTCTGGATCCGCCAGGTGCCGGGACGGACACCCGTCTCAGCGAGCCACTGAGAGCCTGAGACGGCCACTCTCCGCCCCTCCACAGCTTGGCACTCCAGTGAGCGAGGAGGGAGCAGAGCAGACAGCGGTGACTGACAGTCTACAGCTCTCTGCTCACAGTGCTCTGAAAACCGAGTGATCTGCAGTGTTCGACCACTCGATTCTCAGTGTAGAGGAGCCAGGGGACAGATGCCGCATTGGACTGATACTGCATCCACCTAGCTAAGTATTAATCAGAAAAAAAAATTCCTTTTTCTCTATCGTTCATTGATGGACACAGCACTTCCTGATATTGACCTTCGGGTTATATCGCCACCTTCAGGAGTAGGACTAGGCAGAGAAAAAACAAGCACCGCACCGCCCAGGGAAAGTCCTCACTGGTAGTAATCCTCCACCCTGCAACAGTTTTTTCTGCCTAGTCTAGGAATAAGGACCTGGCTTACTGCTGGGACCTGTAGTTCCTTAGTTTTTTTTCTTTGGCTGCATGAGAGTCTTCAACTGCTGGGCTGGGTGACAGGCTGGGTAATATAGATCCTGGTAGTCTCCCTAGGCCGGCCACCGAACGCGTGCAGACCTTAGCTCCATGCTGGGTGGGCCACGACGTGCCCCATCCTGGAAGGGGCGGCCAGCAGGTTGAACGTCCTGCAGGTACACATATGACCGGGCATTGGCAGCCTGTGTCACAGTGCTACCCATTTTTGGGTAGCCTGGATGAGCCTGTCTGATTCCAGTGTGTGCGGGGACAGAGCGTCACGCGGAAGTCGGGCTGAGTGCGGCTTCCTCGTGGCGAGTGGGACAAGCACAGCTCCAGGGATCAACAGGTAGTGAGTCCTCCTGCGGTATCTCTCCACCACGGCGCAGATAGCTGGGGTGATCTCCCCCCTTTGTATTGCCAGGGACCTGTCCCAAGGGTGTCCATAGTGTGGGCCAGAATGGCATCTGAGGCAAGTGGCTCTCCCCCGGACCCCCCTGTGGTGGTGGCAAGCTATTCAGGGGTGGCGGTCCCCCTGGGCGCTTTGTCGGCGGTTCTGGAGTCCTTCGTCCCCGGATAGAGGTGACGTGCGGGAGTAAGGCGGGTAAAAATCGCCCGTTACCCCTCCCAACTCGGGGGATGATTCAGATCCTAAACAGGGCGCCCTCATTTCGACCGGACCCCCCCTCCCCCGGAGGGGTCGGAGGGCGTAGGCCCCGACTCCTCAGATAGCGATGAGGAATCTTCTGCGGCGGCGTAGGAATAGGCACTGGTGACTGCGCTCATTATGGCGGTGCGCGATACTCTGAAGCTGGAGGATTCAGCGGGGGTTTCGCAAGAGGTGTCGGTGCCCTTTGGATCACACAAGTTAACAAGGGCAACTAAGGTATTCCCTTACCTCGCCTACTTTGATAAATTCATCTACAAGGAATGGACAGACCAGAGTGCTTTTTCCATTCTGCGACTGTTCTCGCTGCGTTACCCCTTCAAGGAGACTCTCCTGAAGAAGTGGACATCTCCTCCTGTCGTTGATCCTCCCTCCCATATCGCGGTTGCACAAGGCTACCGCGATACTGGTGCAGGGGACGCCGTCCTTTAAGGACCTGGCCGACAGAAAGGCCGAGGCACTTACTCGGACCGTGTTCATCTTGGCGGGCTTGGCTCTGCACCCGGTGTTAGCCACTGCTTTGGTGTCACAAACGCTCACTGAGTGGGCTAGGTTGCTGCGCCGGAAATTGGGTAACGAACAGACGTCTCTGGTCTGCGTGGAGCTGGCAGACCAATTTGTACACAGACTCAAGTATGTCTGTGATGCGGTTTTGGATACGGCTCCCTTGTTGTCAAGGTTTTCGGTATCCTCCGTGGTCAATTGACGATTGCTCTGGCTTAAGTGCTGGTCGGCCGACCAAACATCTAAGAAGGCTCTGGCGCACCTACCTTTTCAGGGTGAGTGCCTTTTCGGGGGCTACCCTAGATGACATTATCAAGAACCTTACTGGGGGATAGAGCACCTTCCTCCCTGAGGCCAAGAGAGGCAAGAAGCCCCATCGCAGACAGGGTCCCTCCTTTTCTGCTCATAAGCGACTTTTTCGCTCGCCCCGCACTGCGGGAAAAGGTTCCCAGCCACCCGTGGGTGGGCCGAAGTGGCCTTAGCAGAGAAAGCAGGAGAAGTCGACGGACAAGTCCTCCTCCTCATGAAGGTTTGCCCCCGCCCGCTTCTCGGGTGGGGGGTCGCCTTCGCTGGTTCGCAGATCGGTGGACCTCCCGACTGTCCGACCTCCTGGGTCCATGAGCTGATTTAATCAGGGTACAAAAACGAGTTTCGTACCTATCCCCCCCCAAACAAGTTCTTTTCCTTCAAATCTGTGTCTCTTCGACGCCCAACCCCCCCCCATGTTGGCGGGCCTTGCTGA
>BLSH010238340.1:739667-753499 GCA_018402905.1 Glandirana rugosa
CTCTAGCAGATCCATGGGGTGGTGGCGCTAGGGGGATACAGAGTTGTCCCGGTCATAGCCCCGGTTGTCGAACCACTTTTGGGTTCCCGTCTACGGTCCGGCTTGCCGTCACGGTGTTTTACGTTGCGTTCTTCGCAACCACGGCAAGGGTCTACCCCTGTACGTTCATGCGTAGGAACTACAGCTCCCTTCGTTCCTTTAGGGGGGGCTACTTCACGTCGGTGGTGACTGGCTTGTCTAAGGTAGGCCTTAGACGCGTGAGTGTGTTTGACCAACTCGCGGAACTCCAGGTTTTAGCCGCCTTGGGGAAGGAAAAAACCCTGGTGCTTGTCTTAGCTCTGATTTAATCAGGGTACAAAAACGAGTTTCGTACCTATCCCCCCCCCCCCCCTCAAATCTGTCTCTCTTCCGGAGAGGTTTCAGGGGTTTTACTCGATTCTGTTCGTGGTCCCAAAAAAGGAAGGGGTTCCGCCGATTTTGGACCTCAAGGCGCTCAACCAGTTTGTGTGAGTGCGCAGATTCCGGATGGAATCTGTTCGGTCAGTGGTGGCTGCACTTCATCGGGGGGGATTTCCTTGCTTCCCTCGACATCAAGGATGCGTACTTGCATGTCCCCATCTGGGAACGGCACCAACGCTTCTTGCGTTGCATTTTGTGGCACTGCCGTTCGGCCTGGCATCTGCCCTTGGGTTTTCACCAAGCTGTTGGCCCCGATACTGGCCCTGTTGAGACATAGGGGGATCGCGGTGGTGGGGTACCTAGACGATCTCCTCCTGCTTGCGGAGTCTGCCTCGGCTCTGAGGGACAATGTGGCTATCACCATGCAAATGTCTGGCGTTCCTGCAGTGTGGGGTGGATCAGAAGTTGTCGTTAAGCACGATCAAGGGTCAGATCTCTGCGCTTGCAATGTTTTTTCAATGACCATTGGCTACTCACTCGTTAGTTTGTACCTTTGTTCAGGGGGTTCGTCATGTGGCTCCCCAGGTACGCTCGCCTCTGGCGCCATGGGATCTTAATCTGGTCCTTTCGGTGCTTCAAAAACCACAGTTTGAGAAGATTAGAGAGGTTCCGCTGCTCACGCTGTCTCAAAAGGTTGCCTTTTTGGTAGCCATCACCTCCGCCTGGCAAGTCTCGGAAATGTCGGCTTTGTCATGCAGGTCCCCCTATTTAGTTCTGCACACAAGACAAGATGGTCCTGAGTCCGCAGCCTTCGTTTCTTCCAAAGGTGGTTTCGGACCTTCATATTAATGAGGACATTGTTCTGCCTTCCTTATGTCCGCAACCGTCTCACACTAAGGAGTATGCTCTACATTCGTTGGACATGGTTCGGGCCCTGCAGGTGTTTCTAGCGACCACGGCGGCCTTTCGCAAGACGGATACGCTGTACGTCATGGTGGATGGTCCACGCAAGGGTTTGGCGGCCTCTTCGGCCACTATTTCTCGGCGGATCTAACGGTGATCCAGGTTTATGCCGTGCGGGGTCTAGTACCTCCTTTTCCTGTCACGGCTCACTCTACCAGGGCGATTGGTGCCTCCTGGGCTTTATGATATCATTTCTCTGTTTCCCATGTGTGTAAGGCGGCTACCTGGCTGTCTGTACACACCTTCACCAAATTTTACAGGGTTTGACGTTTTGGCATCCTCGGATGCTTCCTTTGGCCGCAAGGTTTTGCAGGCGGCTGTCAGAAGTTTGTTCCCCACAGAGGGTATCTGTTGGGTGGAGTTGCTCGTTGGCACTTGTTGCTGGTTTCTTCCTTTCCCACCCCTCGTTGTGATACTGCTTTGGGACGTCCCGAAGGTCAAGATCAGGAAGTGCTGTGTACATCAATGAACGATAGAGAAAAAGGGATTCTTTTTTACTTACCGTAAAATCCCTTTCTCTGAGTTCATTGACAGACACAGCACCCACCCTTCCTGTATTGTGTTTGAAGTTTATACTGCTGGTTACGAATTGAGCTTTCTGTTGCAGGGTGGAGGGTTACTACCAGCGAGGACTGCCCCTGGGAGGTGCTGTGCTTGTTCTTTTTTTCTGCCTAGTCCTACTCCTGAATGTGGCGATATAACCCGAAGGTCAATATCAGGAAGTGCTGTGTCCGTCAATGAACTCAGAGAAAGGGATTTTACGGTAAGTAGAAAAAAAATCCCGTTACTTCTCTTTTAACCGCTTGCCGACGGCTGATCGGCAATTGACGGCGACAGAGTGGCTCTGTAACGCGAATCGCCGTCATACGACGGCGGCCGCGATACAGAGCCACTGTGAGGCGCGCGTGCTCACTGTGTTCGGGGGGGGGGGGGGCCAGGGAGCGGGTGCGGCGGCTTCGATTGCCGCCGGCCACCCCGCGATGCCCCCCCCGGAGTGAATGAACGGAGGTCCGTGTATGTAAACACGGACCTCCGCTCTGTGTGAGGGGGAAGGGCTGTGATCACAGCCTTCCTGTACGTGAAGGCTGTGACCACTTCCCTTCCCCAGCTAGGCAAGCCCCCACACAGAACACGCCCAGGGAACATAGTTAACCCTTAGCGCGCCCCCTGCAGGTTAACCCCTTCACTGCCAATGACATTTACACAGTAATCAGTGCATTTTTATAGCACTGATCGCTGTATAAATGCCAATGGTCCCAAAAAAGTGTCAAAACGTTCCGACATGTCCGCCCCAATATCGCAGTACCGCAAAAAATCGCAGATCGCCGCCATTTTTAGTAAAAAATAAAAAACCCCAAAAATGAATTCTCATCATCCGTAAACGCGACCACTTTTGCGCAAACCAATCAATAAACGCCGATTGCGATTTTTTTTTATCGCAAATATGAGGAAGAATATAAATCGGCCAAAAACGGTGAAAAAAAATGTGTTTTTATATTTTTTTTTTGGATTTGTATTTTAGGAAAAAGTAAGAAATTTGGGTTTTTTTGCAAAATTGTCACTCTTCTTTTGTTTATAGCGGCGATCAGAAATGACGCAGCGGTGATCAAATACCACCAAAAGAAAGCTCTATTTGTGGGAAAAAAAGGACGCAAATTTCGTTTGGGTACAACGTCGCATGACCGCGCAATTGTCAGTTAAAGCGACGCAGCGCCGAATCGCAAAAAGGGCTCCGGTCCTAAAGCTGGAAATCCTTCCGGGGCTGAAGTGGTTAAAGTGATGGTAAACATAATTTTAAGAAAAATTGCTGACAGGCAGGGACCCTATTGGTCTCTTCTATCCTACATTCTTCCTCCTGGCTGTCAGCCATCATGTACACTGAGCCGTGCATGCAAACATTTACGGCCCCAGATCTGTGCCCCGGCGATGTGACTCCCGTGTGCATCGCCTTTCGAAAGGCTGAAGGCACGGAACCCGGAAGGAAGGCCGGGTGAAAATGAAAGTCCCATCGCCCGCCGGATCGATCACTCCACAGCACTGGAGGGCACTGTGTCAGCAGGAAGTGGAGAAACAACATTACACTGATCTTTCCAGTGATTATCTGTGCAGGGGGCATGTCAGCGCAAGTCTGAAAACTGGAGTACAGGCAGGCTGTGCTTCCAAGCAAAATGCAAAGAAAAAAACAAATAAATGGAAAATCAATCAGCGCAAGGAAAAATTAAATAAAATAAATACTAAACTATCAGCTAGTAGTGCACCAAATGGAAATTTTGGTGCCGAAACTGAAAATTCAATAAGCCAAAAGCCGGAAACCGAAAATGACAGTTTTTAAAAAATATTTATATACAATTGTCATATGCAGCCTACCTGTGCCTGGGCACTGACAGGTGGCAGTAATTGGTACTGATTAGCACTGCCGGGTGGCATTGGTTTGCACTGACAGGTGACACGGATTGGCACTGACAGGTGGCTCTGATTGGCACTGACAGAAGCGATGAGGTGGCACTGAGAAAAGATGAAGTGGCACTGGTTGGCACTGATAGAGGGGATACTGGACGGCACTGGCAGGTGGCACTGGACGGTACTGATAGAAGAGATGAGAAGATTAACATTGCACAGATCGCGCGGCTTGTAAGAGCCGCTTTGTGCATGACAAACTGTCATGTATTTACACTGCATGCAGAGAGAGAGAGACACAAGCTGTTAGATCCCGGCCCTGATCTCGGTGGTGGGCAGGACCAAACAGCTAACACCTGCCCAGCCCCTATCCCATTAGTTGGTGTTTGCTAGCTTTTCAGTCCCGCCCACCCCCGACATCAGGGTTGAGATCTGACAGCTTGTCTTTCTCTCTGCATGCAGTGTAATTACATGATAGTTTCAAACACAGAGCCGCTTGCATAACACACCAGTCCTGCATAACACACCAGACTCCCCCCGCAATGGGCGGTACCCTTTCAGTATCGCGCTTTTTTTCCCCCTTTCGGCCGATACCGAAGACACCGTTTTTGGCCGAAAATGACGATAATTATCAGCGGCCGAAATATATTCCAAATCCTAGTGCCAGTATATACAAGAAATAATAGTGCAGCACTTACTAAAAGCTTAAATTAATAAATTAAGTAAAATAGTCCATAGTCCATGATTCAGAGAGATAAATTGCAGGACAGGGATCCACCACAGGGTCCCCACAGTAGATGTCAATGGAATGGATTCAAGACCAAGTGAAAAAACCTCCACCATAAATCACACAGTCCGCTCACCTCCTTGCATGGACCCCTGGGTGAAACCGGTCATTCAAGCCCTTTCCACAACTGGGAGAGAGATAGATAGCTCTTATGTGCTGATCCTCCTGATCCTAGGTTCCTCAGTCCAGCATAAAAACGTCATAAAGCCATAGATATTCTGATATATGCAAAGTAAAAAGAAATCTAGTGCTCTCTGTACAAGTTTACAATTTATTAGTATAAAAATAAATGCACTCACATGCAAAGGCACTTAGACCCAGTGCCAAGTTTCCAAACATGTATACTCCGCGATGTGTGTTGTGACATTCAGCTATAGGTGGCTGCTGCTGGCATGACGTACACCTCCCGGTTTCCCCAGATCCTTGCCACCTCATGTGAATGAGTAGGGGGTACTTAAAATAAGAATACAGACAGTTTTTGACAACTTTATTAACAAAAACAATGTCCGCCATTGTAGATTCATTGTCAATCATCATGAACGCTGCCGCTGACCCAAAAAAGGGAAAGAAGAGATCTGGGCCTATTGCTAGCTCCTGCTGTCTGCCAGCCCAGCCATCTGACAGTTCCCAATAGCTAAGGGGCAGGGCCACCAGGCAACTTCACCGGGTGGCACCGCCCCCTTGTGACTTCATCGACCAGTGCATCTTGGATCAGTGCACGCTGTATTTACTTTGGGATATGGATTGGGAGGGACCCTGGAGTCTGTGAGTTTCTACTACGGGGACTGTGGATTGTAAACCTCTCTATATGTACAGTATATCTATCTCTATCGTGTTTGTGACACTTTCAGGCTTTACTGCGAGGAGGAGAAAGATCCCAAGCGCCGCTCCTGTCAGACAGTCTTGGCCGCAGCTTTAGATATTGTGGTACGCTCATTTGCACCTATCCTTCCACACCTAGCAGAAGAAGTGTTCCAGCACGTGCCTTATAACAAAGGTATCTGATGTTCTTTTTGATTTTTGTAACCCAGAGACCTCATTGGTTCGCTGAAACTGTACAGTTGATGGGTGCTCTTCAGTAATGGAATCTTTTTCTTTCTGCCCTTTGCCCCGATGGAGCAGAAAACCAAAGTGTTTTCCATGGAGGCTGGATAGTGCCCAACTCTGTGTGGAGGAAACCTGGTCTAGTTGAAGCTGTGGAGGCCGCTTGTTCCATTAGAGACGTCTTTCTGGGTGCCATTCCGGGAAAGAATACCGCTGAGTATGAACTCACAGTTGTCATTGAGCCTGGACTGTTGTTTGAGTTGATGGAGGTGAGAATGGACACGGTTCTGCTTATGTGCAGGCTTTATAAAGTACTAACACTCCCATTCATAGAGTGTCCTTTCTCTGAGCACATAGTTTGATACACATTGTAGCAGTGTATAGATTAAATTATTTTTGTTTTTATTACTTTCACATTTTATAAGCTTGATGTGTGCTTTCATTTTGTGTTATGTAGTACATCAAGAAATGTTATGCACAAGTTCATGATTGCATAAGATGCTGTAAAGTGATCCAGGTTGCTGTATAGCTGCCCCCCTCTCTTTTACAGTGTGGGGGATGTGGTTCCTGTACTCTCAATGCTCTTCCCGGGACCACATCAAAGGGCTTCAGGATGGTGTGTATGAGAATAGACTGGAGAACATCCATTCCTCGATTTCCTCTGCAGTGAATGAGCCGGAAACGCTCAGCTCAAGCGATT
This sequence comes from Glandirana rugosa, assembly GCA_018402905.1. Classification (NCBI taxonomy): domain Eukaryota; kingdom Metazoa; phylum Chordata; class Amphibia; order Anura; family Ranidae; genus Glandirana; species Glandirana rugosa. Next base: position 745,958 of record BLSH010238340.1, read on the forward strand.
TAAGCTTGGTTAGCTGCTTTGGAAGGCAGGAGAGACATTGGGGTCTAATAGACCCTCATTGTCTCCATAAAGAGTACCTGTTACTTGCCCAAATCGATTACATGGGGTTTTGGTCACATGGCTCCAGAGATTCAGATTCACTCTGAGACAGCCCTGCACAGCTGCAGCAGCCTACTGAACAGATGCCAGGCACAGCAAGTATTGGCACATTTTGCCACACAGGTATTCTTGCTTGGCCCTACACTTCCCTCAGCTGGGTGGCCTCTCCCTTACAGGGTAATACAGGCCTATTAACTAACCAAGACATGGCTTAATGTGGGACTATGGAGTGGGCTCCAAAACTCCTCTGCCAGCTAGGGACAGCCCCATGCAGTTTGCCCAGTAATGGCATCCTTTCGGATTAGCACTGAATCCGCTGTCACAGGAGCACAATCCTCCAGTTCCTTTGTGTCTGGGAGGAATTTTCTGCAGCCATTTCTGGTTTGTGGGACCAGCTCTCAGAGATTCTCACTAGGTTGGAATACCTGGGATACAAGTGTGGGTGCTTTCCTTGCTCTCCTTTTGTGGGAGGATGAGGTACCAGGGAAACACCCTTAAGCAGAGCAAGCTGTCGAGGATTGGGAATCTTCTGTAGATGAATCCTTCCAGAACACAGTGGGGTCCTTGGTGTGCCCTTACTTGAAGTTACCCCTTCCAGAATACTCTTCTCCAAAAATCATTGGGTTTGGGATATGGCAACCACTAAAACATCCCAAATCCTTTCCAGCGCATCCTCACTTGCAAGAAGTGAAGTATGTCCATTGGACTCACCTCGACAAGATGTTTTCACCCTCAAATCGATTCACTAAGCAGTATCCCATGGAGGAGAATTTATACAAGAAATGGGGTTCTCTGGCTGCTGACTCACCTACTTAAAGAAGGCCCTGGCTGTCCCAGTGGATAAGGTCTTTAAAGAAGCCACAGATAAGAGTTTAGAGGCCCTATTTAAGGTGTCGTCCTGTGGTGGGAGTGACTCTGCAGGCTGTGGAGGGAGTTTGCCAAACCCTGTAAGTTTAGTTCCAGAGAATCGGACAATTTTCTGAGAGCTTTGAGCCTCTCAATGAATGCCTTTGAAGATCCCATGACAGCCTTCACAGGGGACACTGTCTGTCTTCATGAAACAGTGGTTATTAAGCCTAAACATTTTTTACCTTAATGTATTCCTTGTATTAAGTTAAAAAGTGTAAAAATATAAAGTGTACATGTTTAGCCATCTGTTTCCCCACTTACCTACCTTTTACTTACCTGAGTCCTCATTCAACCCAGCGCTGTGCACGTCTGCAGCTATTCTCTCCCCTCACTTCCGGGCCTCGTTGGCTTTGCTGAAGCAGCGAGAGCCATTGGCACCCACTGCTGTCAATCAATGCCAGGGGGCAGGGCCAAGTCCTACTGTCTGTGTCAATAGGCTCAGGAGTGAGCCTGCACAAGGTGCCCCTATAGAAGGCGGCTTTCTATGGGGGCACCTGGCAGAGGAGGGAGCCAGGAGCACCAGCGGAGAACCTGAGCAGGAGAGGTTCAGGGCCAGTCTGTGGAATTCCATTGTACAGAGCAGGTAAGTATAAACCTGTTTGTTATTAAAAAGAAAAATAAATCTAAGCATGTATAATCACTTTAAGGTGTAGGAACTTCTTTACATGAAGCAAATTGAGAGGCTTACCTTGGAGGGCCTTCATCTGTGACTGTGGGTAAAAACACGCTCTTCTATCAGCCTTTATGGCCGCTTGGGCTCAGGAAGTCACAGATGAGTTAATCTGCAGCGGGGTACAATTTTTCGATATACATGTTCTACATTATCAAATTGTAGATGAAGTTATAATTATACATAAATATCGAGCACGCATGAGTTTTTGTCCATCTTGAACTTCTCTTGTACACCCATGACTAAAATGCTGTGGATCCTCTAGATATGTCATTGACAGATTGCTTCATACTCTTTTGTCTCTCAGACGCTGCAGATTGAGGAGACATCCAGCATATCACAGCTCAATGAACTATTAATGGTGTCTCAGACCAGCCTCGTGACAGAGTTACCGCTGGATCTACAAGCAGAGGCCATTGTGCTCAATGGATCGTTCCTTATCAACTTAGAAGGTAGGAAAACCTGGCTTTCTGGTTTCATTAACAGCACCTGCAAAGCCTCATCATGTTAACCAAATCACCAGATATCTAGCCATTCACACAAACCATTATTTTCCCAGGTGGGGACATCTGTGAGAACGAGTCGTATAAAGTTGTGATTCAGCAAAGTACCAAAGAGCGCTGCCCCAGGTGCAGGAAATACATCACCACCTCTGCGCTGACGCCTTGTCCACGGTGCCTGGAAGCCATCGCCGGGAAATGGAGCCAGTGATACAGAGGAATATAATTTATATGTCTTCAAACTAGGGAATGGTAATATGGGCCTCTCTTCTTGTCCATGTTCTCTTATCTGGAAACAGCTGGACAGTACCCAAGGACTGCAGTAGCTGCAAAGGAAACACCTGCAGAAGCACTAATGGCCTCTAGAGGGCAGAACAGTCACTGAAAGGCATCACTTGGTTATTAGGGCTGTGAGCACCTTTGTTTCAGGCTGGCAATGCATGATGGGATATGAAACCCCCAAAGAAGTGCAAAGCCATTATTTACCAAGTCTGGTAATACATATGCCAAGCATCTCTTAAGTTATTGAAAAGGAAATAGCATGAAATTGAAGCATCTAATTTCTAGGCTGGACATATTCATTCAGCTGGCTATATACTAAATACATTTAGCCTGTAAAACATCTGCTTTCATATCTGTGTTGGTTGTTAGGCCTCCAGCACACTTGTGCTCAAAAAAATTGCATTTACAGGCGTTTCACCTATTTCTGTTTCTGCCAGATGCGCCTAACTGCTAGCGGCGTTTAGCGCTTCAGCATTTTTCATTTCAATGGCCAAAATAAATAAATATTCGGGCCAATGAAAAAAAAAATGCCTAAGCACTTGACGCTCCTAAACACTTTTGCAAAAGCACGTCTTTACAGCTGCTCCCACCACAAAACGCTTAAAGCCCCAGTGTGCATGAGGCCAAAGAGTTTCCTAATCAATGTTTTAAGTCCTCTGGATTGAACAGTGACAACCCGTGTACCTGAACAAAGACACTTTGGGGTTGGCAGTTACCATTTTGTTTTGAATATTTTGATATAATTTACTTTATCGGGACAGTGTGATCAGGTAATGATGAGTCATAGTGGATGACCAGAGCAGGGTGTGCTGTGTAAAATTTCTCCTCCTCTGTTGAATGTTTTTTATACAATCTATAGAATGTGCAGATCTATTTTTGTTTAATATGGTATTAAACACTGATATGACTATTAGGCCATATCTCTTTTTTTTCTTTTGAAATAATAAATATGTTAATATCTAACAGTCTGTTTTTATAATTGACAGCATGGATGCTCGCTGGACCACTTGGCGTCTACAGCTAAACTCCTGTTTAATGCTGAAGTATGGCCAAAAATGATTTTTGGCTATTTGCACAGTAAAAATAAGTTAAAGCTCAACTCCACTTTTGTTGAGAAAAACATTCAATAGATTCCTACCTTTTGTTATTCTGAAGAAATCCCTGCTTGTTCCTCTTTGCTGAGTGATTCTAATGGGAATTGTTTCATAATTATCAATCAGCTGCAGGGCACTAATGAGGAAATGTGCTGGGCCTGCATTCCTTTAGATGTGTTCCTATTGGGAGCATCTTCCAAAAAATGACATTTTTGTTGCAGGGGATGCCTGAAATCTGACTTGTATCTTAGTGCAGACTTCTGGGAAAATTGGTGAGCCAATAACACAAGCAGGAAATTATGTTTCTGGAGCATGTTCAGTAGTACGCATTGTACAGAACAACTCCAGGTAGCCATATTGCTTTGCATTTTCAGAAAATTACAGTGGCTGCAGATTGAAAAGAAAAGGTACTTTTTAATAACATTTAAGTACAATATGACTTGTGTCACAATAGTATACGCTATATTATTTTTTCTTTGCTTGCTATTTTTTTTTCCCCCCACAAAAGTGGAGTCACTCTTTACCTCTAATGATGTATGTCCCTTCGCTGGCTGCTGCACCGTCTGTTACAAATCTTACTTACTCAGGCAGCAGTCTCCCATAGCATCAAAACATCCAGCGCTGGCTGCAGACAGGGCCGGCTCTACCATTAGACGGAGTAGGCGGCCGCCTAGGGCGCCACTACCACAAGGGGCGCCCATCCGCTGTTGATCCGTCACTGCTCTGCATCAATCACTCATGTCACTGGAGAGCCGCGGCTGGCAGCACCCCAGGGCGGTAAAATGAGGCTGATCCAGGGGCACAGGTGCGGGCTCATCTACCACGGCTAAAGAAATGGGTAGAGAGGCTCTGCAAAAAATCTCTACCTCCGCCACCTCCATCGTATAAATTGGCAGGGCAAAGGGGCTGGAGTCAGGGGCAGAGCCAAAGGGGGGGGCGGCAAAATTAGGTTTCGCCTAGGGTGTCAAAAATCCTTGCACCAGCCCTGGCTGCAGAACACTTATCACTGTGAGTTACTTTCACCCCCTCCAGTCAAAAACAAGTCTTGCATTTGTTTCAATGAATGCAGAATGCTCTGTGATTGGAGAAGATTGTGACATTTATCTGCACCTCCTATCTCACAGCAACTGCATTCATTGCAAAAAATACAAGTTTTTTAAATGAATGGAGGAGGTGCAGAGCAGTCACTGGAGCCAGCCACGTGTGCCCCCTCTCCAGCCTGGCACTCCAGTGAACGCTGAAAGACCAGAGTGGGATGCAGTCAATGTTCCCTGCTGCCAACAGACAGAGCTGACTGATCAGCGGTCAGAAGATCACTCTGCTTTCAGTCCTAGAGCCGATGTGGGCAGCTGAAGTGTGACAAGGAAGCTGTAACATGGAGATGAGTAGTTAGGTTTCCTTCCTAATTGTACATCATAGGACACAGATGAATGGGCTGCAAATCGCACTGGAACACAGAAAAAGTAGTGCATGCACTACTTTTAAAAACTGCGGTACCATGCAAGCTGGTGTCTTCAAACACTGCATTTGCAATCTGCGTTTGGAGTGCCATTAACAATACATTGGCACTCGCATTCATGGCAAGGGCAGTGCAATTACCTACAGTGCGGAAACAACTTTCCTGCACCACGTTCTGATGTGAACTGGCCCTAGTACCCAACCCTTTTTTTTTTTTTTAAATTGTGCTGCCCTGAAAACACACTGCATTTGCTAATGCATGGGGGGGGGGGGGGGTACCATTAGGAATTAAAGCGGTAATAAAGCCCGCTTGGTGATTTTTTACCTACACGTAAGCCTATAATAAAGCTTACTTGTAGGTAAAATGAATAGTTCCTAAACGGTCCACGTTTAGGAGATATTCACCCAGGATGCAGCCAGTTGTGTCACCGGCGCATGCACTCTGAAGGTCCAGCAGGGAGGGCTTCATGCCGGAACTGAGGTCTCCCGAGTGACATCATGGCTGCTCTGGATAATCACATAGCCGGAGTGTGCAAACCCGGAAGAAAGACTGGAGGAAGATGTCAGCCCTCTCAGCGGTGACAGCACAGCACTGGAGGGCTTCATTGCAAGGTAAGCGGTTCATAGTGTGGTAGTATGTGATGCATACTAGCACATTATGCAATTGCCTTACAGGTGTTTTTTTTATTTTTAAACAGCCGTGGTTTACTACCGCTTTAATGACACCCCAGTGCATCTGCTAAAGAGCAGTATGAGTGCGTGCCAGGAATGCATGTGATTGTGCGTGCATTTCCTGACATGCAGTAATGTGAACCAAGCCTTAACTGGGGTGCCTCAAGACTGAAAATAATTTTCAAGGGCACCCTGACTGGAAAAAGGTTGTGAAACATTGTCTTACTGAATTGACTTTTACATTGATTTTATGATAAAATATATATACATTTCCCCATGTTTTATCCCTATAAAAGACACTGCAAGTACAGAAAAATACCTGCTGATCTACCAGAAATATAGTGCGCTCCTTACGTCCTGTTTGAGCTGACAACACAATGCCTCTGCTACACAGAAATTCCAAGCAATGTTGTCAGCCTACCCCAGGATCTTCCCTGTTGCATTCTGGAACTTGTCCCCCTCTTCTCATCTACATAACTTAAGGGGAGGTGTTTTTAGTCTAGCAGTGGGAACTTGGCAGGGCAGACAATAATAATTTTTAGTGCAGGAAGTTGTACTCTCATTGGCTGTCAGCCCTGCCTATTTCTCCCTTCTGGATTATAGAACAACCCCCCCCCCCCCTTCATTTCCATACCACAAAAAGGAGAGGTGTGCTGTAGTCCCACAGGGAGAACCCACCATCAGGGCTGATGGCCAAGCAACACAGGAAAATGGTTTTGCCCCTGAGCACTGATTTTACCTGCTGGTCTCTATATCATTACTGTGTCCTGTAGCAACATAGTGCCTGGCAAGTGAAACCCCAGCACCCATTATCTGACACACCTGGTAGTATCAGATAGCAGTGGTATCTCTGCCTCTGCAAGAGAGTGACGATTGGACTGGGGTATTTTTTTTTTCTCCTCAGCAGTTGAAATAAATGTGTGGGCTGTTTTGTCTGCTAAAAGGGGGTGTACTCTTGTGCAGATCAGTGGTCTCTATAGAGGACCAACACCCCCTGCTAAATCAAGCTGGCGCTCTCCAATCAGTAGGGAGCATGGACTATGTGATTGTAGAACCAAAGGGCTGACTCAATAGGGGATTAGTTGTACCTATGCAGAGAGACCACTGCTTCCACACAGAGAGCAAAGCTTCTTTGCTGTAGCATGCTGGCAAGGGACAAGCTTTTCTATAGAGAACAAACTGTAAGCCTTTGCACACTTCAGAGGACATTTCTTAATAAAGTCACAGTTGTGTCTGCATATCTGTTTTAATGTGTTTCCAATCCTTTGCACCCTTTGTTTTGTCTGAATGTGCCAATTTTTGCTGAATTATCACAGAACTGCACCAGATGTGCTACGCATCGCAATTTTCCTAAAATCAGTCCTCTGAACCGGTTTATGAAGTGGTCTGTATCACTTCTTAACTTAAAGATTAGTGTCTTTAACCACTTCAGCCCCGGAAGGATTTCCAGCTTTAGGACCGGAGCCCTTTTTGCGATTCGGCACTGCGTCGCTTTAACTGAAAATTGCGCGGTCGTGCGACATTGTACCCAAACGAAATTTGCGTCCTTTTTTTCCCACAAATAGAGCTTTCTTTTGGTGGTATTTGATCACCTCTGCGTCATTTCTGATCGCCGCTATAAACAAAAGAAGAGCGACAATTTTGCAAAAAAACCCAAATTTCTTACTTTTTGCTAGAATACAAATCCAAAAAAAAAATATAAAAAAACATTTTTTTTCACCGTTTTTGGCCGATTTATATTCTTCCTCATATTTGCGATAAAAAAAATCGCAATCGGCGTTTATTGATTGGTTTGCGCAAAAGTGGTCGCGTTTACGGATGGTGAGAATTAATTTCTGGGGTTTTTATTTTTTTTTTA
>BLSH010238340.1:753746-764609 GCA_018402905.1 Glandirana rugosa
ACCGCGGGTGGTTAGTCTTGGACGTATCGGGGAGGACAATCGTACCTTTTTCTTCTCTCTTTCGGGGCTTGGCCATTTCACAGGTATGCTACGTACTCACGTCCCCTAGCGGCCCGAGGTACAGTCGCCCTGGCCCACGCTACTCCTCCCCCAGGCCACATTCAAGTCGAATCTCTAAAAGACATTTCCACTTGAATGTGAAATTGGTGAACGGCTGGCGGCTAGCCGTAGACTGCCGCTGTTTCACCAAGCAATAGCGTTTTGCGGCAGTATGCTGCCGCCGACGCTATTGCGCGTGACACTCGCGCGCGCGCGGCGGCCTCCGCGCGAGCCGCCGTCGTATGACGGCGTTTTGCGATAACGAACCACTTTGTCGCCGTCAGATGCCGATCGGCGGTCGGCAAGTGGTTAAAGTGTAAGTTCACCTTTACAGAAAATCTCTAAGCTGAACTTACACCGGACCCCCTCCTCATCGCACCCGGTCCCGCTGACATGGAGCCCGGCGATCCCCTGCACTCATGCATCGTATGGACACTTTACCGGTTCGGGGCTTTCTCTCTTCTTTTTCCATGCTAACAGGAGGGGCTATGCAGGTTCTGATTGGTGGGCGCCACCCATGTGACAGCGCCGACCAATTAGAATGCTTTCTATACGTACCGCTGCGAGTTACTTTTAGGAGATTAAGCCGAGGGGATTTCTAAGCCCAGGACTGGTAAAGCGCCTATACGATGTCTCCTAGCGGGTGATTGCCAGACTCCAGGTCAGCAGGACCGGGGGGATGAGGAGGGGGTCCAGTTTAAGTTCACCTTGCAGAATTTTTTGTAAAAGGTAAACCACCTACCCTTTACGTATATCCCAGAATACTACTTTAAGTATTTTTTAATTTAAATTTTTACCTACAGGTAAGCTTTATATTAAAATAAATATCTCCTAAATGTGCACCATTTAGGAGGTATTCCAGCAAGCAGCAATTTGTGACATCATCCAAGCATGCGCTTTGAAGGAATAGTATACCCATACTGTCCCTTCAGAGCTCTGCGCCCTGCCAGGCGCTCCTGTGTGCATGTGCAGCAGTGATGTCATCACGGCTCGGCCAGTCAGATGGCTGGATGTCCTGTCAATGGTGAAAGTGTGACGCTGGAGGGATTTGTTGTAAGGTAAGTATTTCATAATGTGCTAGTACGAAACTTATTTTTTTACTACTGCTTTTAACTAATGTTAAAACTGTTCCCTCCCCTGTCCTAACACCTACATTAACCAACCTGTGGAAGAAAGAGCGGTATACTTACCTATTTTAAGCCTGCTCTGGTTCGGTCATATTATTGGCTCCCCTCCGTCAGGTAGCAGTTGCTTATAGGGAGAGGAGGGAGCACCAACAATGGATGGGCCATAGTAAGCCTATGAGTGATGTCACAGCTCAGGCATTCCAGCCATTGTTGGAGACACTCTCCTCTCCCCAGCCAGGGCTGGTTGACACAGGGAAGATCACATTACTGACTGGAGCAGCCTAGAAATAGGTAAGTACACAGATCTTTCTTCCACAGGTTAGTTAATGTAGGCTTTAAGAAGGGGGAGGGAGCGGTTTTAAGATTAGTTAGCTATATTTAGGAATTCTACTTTAATTCTAAAACTAGTTCCAGTTCTCTCCCTAAATTGCACAAGCAAGAAAACATTTGCAAATTTGTGGCAGAGTTGGCACATAGATTCACAAAATCATAAGTGGTTTGCCACTTGCAGAAGTTCAGCCACAACAGCAGGATTATGTATGGGGAATGTTGTGTATACACTCCAATACTATGAAAACATGCAACTGTGTTCAGAAATTTCCCCCATTTACTTTTGTTTTACATGAAATGTATTAAAGTAAGAAAGATGATGTTTGATATTTGTAAATCTTTTTTATGTAGGTTTGGTTAAAGGAATGTGGAACAGAAATCATCAGGTCTGCAGATACCTGGGACACTGAGATGGTGCTCCAGGCTGGTCTATTTTTGAAAGTAGTTACAAAGATACAATGTCACATAATTTTTTTAATACTATAATCTTATACATTTATAGCAGACAATGCAATCTGACTTTAAATAAAAGTTACCCCGTTCCCACATTGGTTGGGCTGAGACATGGCTATATAATGCTCGCTTCAATCCATGGTGTATCTGCAGCTTTTGAGAATGCCGGTGGCTAGTAAGAGCACTTTGATTCCAAGAGTTAATATGGAAATCAGCGAAGGCAGTGTCTGTGTTCTGATATACAGTGAAAGGACCTGCCCACCTTTCACTTGCTTTACAGTAAGCCATGGCAATTTCCTTCCATCAATAGACAGGGATCGGTTCTCTTTGATCATGGGTATTTGCATATTATTTTATGGTGGAACATTCTTTACAAGGATGAAGATGATCTTTCAGTTTTGCACACTTGCTGGTTTCTGATCAGGACCCCAGTAGAAGAAATTTCATCCAGAATTTCGAGCTCCATTAGATGGCAACATCTATTTGATGGCGTTACTCTCCCCTGACGGATTCTCCGTAACGCAAAACTAATAACAGATGAGTCCAACTGGAGACCTCTTCCTTGTGTGAGGGGCAAGGGCACAAGCTGTTGGGATCCCTCCCTACTGGAGCCTCCAAGAGATACAAGAAGCTGGACGGTGATCCATCCCACTCGTGACTGAAATATCAGTGGTGGAAGGAGAACGATTGTTTGGTATTATTAGTAATGGATTTTGGATTTAGACAGGATGGTTGGTTTAGTCTTCATATAGAACGTAGTCCAGACCTGTGCACTGTCACAATGCAGACATGGCTTCCACAGCTTCTATGAGGTTCAGGGCCAGGCTGTATTGACCATTGTTTTCTGGGAGAAGTTCCACAACTTTGTCTACCATTTTGGCGGTGGTGGGGATTGGCACATCTGTGTTCTGGAGATCCTGTGGATCCTAAAAGAAGAACAAAGATTTAGTAGACTGCTCCTGTGTGGCCTCTTTTAAAGTGTCTGAAATGAGCACCATGCAGCAACCAGATTCCAGTCTCTGTTCCTCAGTCATAATACCTGCTATCCCCAGAGGACATAGAAATAGGTGATATGTGGCTTGATAGTAAGGCCTGTGGCAAGTTCTGATTACCACAGTTGGCTAACCATGGCTCAAATTTCAGATGCTTCATCAGGAGAAAATTTGAGCCATTGGTGGCCCTGTTGGCACCCTTCTGCTCGATGTCTTTCAATCTGAAAATTAAAAGAGCTGGATGGAAACAGTCAGCTGGACAATGACTGCACCAATCAGATACAGCCCCTGTTCATGTGTTCTGAGAGGCGCAGGGAGAGTCCTCCATCCACACTGTTTAGCATGTGTGGGGAAAACAATCAATTTCTCTCATTCAGCCTCAAGGTTAGACCATTGGAACAGAGGAAAGTGCCATTTTATCTTTAGCATTGCAAAACATGCTATTTTTTTATGGCCTTGCAAAACTTTTTATTTCCTGTGATTTATTTTGAGGGTTAAATGAGCAATATAGTGGATATTTAAAGTTCACATAAATGTAAACCTCCGTTAACTTCTTGTTGCTGCATTTGGCCCATTAACACTACTGGGACAGCTCTGATTGGCTCAGAACTTGCTGAGTCACATGCTCCTTCACAGCTGAAAGTAATAGTTATTTCCTTTGGCGTCTGACTTTAACTTCTACTTATAATAATAAATGTGATTCCCTACCATGTTCTGATTGTTGCTAAAAAAAAAAAAAAAACACCTGTCTGGAAACTTCCCTTGAGATGACCCATAAGGTCCCCATAGACAGGCGATGACACATTGCTGACCAATGCCAGAAACAAGGAAGTCGTGGTCCTGGGTGGTTTTAGCCAATTGCTACTGTTTACACTAGGATGGTGCTGGCTGTATCTTCCCATTTTTCCTCCATAACTATCCAATGTGTTTAGAGAAGCATCCTTAAAAAGAAAAGGTTTTTAACAGTTGCATACCATCTCCCCTTCACCCTCTAATGGTCGTGCCAAGCTACAGAATCAGTGAAGTGCAGTCACTTAGCAGCACTATTAAGTAGGAAGAAGAAACGGATATGGGTGCCCCATATTCATATAGAATTACAGAAAAAAAGCATTTCAAATGTAATACACTTTAAGAATATTTATTGTAGTGAAATGAATCAAATTATCCAGTGAATATATGACTTGGCTAAAGTATGTAGTATTCTTAAGTAGTAAATAAGCTTTAAAACAAAACCACTTTAACCTCTGATTGTTGAATTACAAAATAAATTGAAAACAAAAAGTAGAACTAATTGACAGTAAAACTGGTCTTGGAGGACCAGACTGCCATAAACTATACCCCACCCCCCCATGCAATAATGATTCCCACCCAGCATTAACCAATTTTACAGTGTGGCTCTCCAGTTCTGGGAGAACATCCTCCCACAGGCGTGCTCTGTAACCGCTGTGTGCCTAGGACACAGCAGATCACAAATCAGGGTAAAGGGCCAATCACAGCAGCCCTTTACCATGTGATCAGCTGTGTCTAATCACAGATGTAAACAGACTAAATTTCTTTGCTAGGTTATCAGCTCTCCTTTCCTCAAACAGACAGGGTGTGAGGAAAGGAGAGCCAATCTGTTAGGGGCACAGTGAGTACATTACTTACACTGACACACAGTGCCCTGATCATCGCCACCCATCAGTGAAGAAATATTACCTATTTGCAAAATTTTATAACAGAAACTAAGAAAAAAAATGTTTTCAACATTTTTGGTCTTTTTTCTTTTATTTATCAAAAAATAGAAATCAAGGCGGTGATTAAATACCACCAAAAAAAAGCTCTATCTGTCTCAAAAAAAAAAAAAAAAGCTCACCCTGCCACCCACTCCTTCTGCTCCATCCAGTCTCTGGCCCTGTGCTTTCTGCACCTCTCTTCCCCCATAGTGATTCACAGGCCACATGCAGAAAACAGAGTCCAGCAAGCGCTTACCATTGCTTTGATCCAGGTACAGAGGGTTGGTGGCAGTTTGGCCAGCAGCTCCATTCCTTCCTTTGTCTGTGTGTGCAGCAGTGCATGTGCCAGTCTCTGTCCACACAAAACCAGTAGTTGGGATGCCAGCACCTCCTTATCCAGCACTTGTAGAATGGCCTAACAGAAATATTCATTATACACAAAGCAGTAATGTCATGACACAAATATCTAAACATGAGAAGGAGGAGGAGTCAGTGGTTTCAGTATCCTAATTCTGATGACTTCAGGAGGGAACTCCAGCAAAAACTCAGATTAAAAAAAATAGCTGCTTAAAAGATCAAATAAAACGAGCACTGCAATTTTCACTTTTAGAAAGAGATTTCCCCCTGCAGTACTTTATTTTCTCCACTAGATGTCCTCAGTCTGATGTTCACCATCATTCAACCCATTTCCTCTGAGCCCAGGTTGTCCTGCACCTGCCCCAGACTGTAACTGGACAGTGAAAGGAGAAGCAGCACAGTGATGAGTTCACCTCTCTGTCACTCTGCTCTCTCCTCCTATCAACATGATTCTTGTTAGCACATGTAGTAATTGGTTCCTTGTGCTGCTTTTTCCTCTCACTTCCGCCCTACTGTACACAGACTGCAAGAGGCTGATATCAGGTCTCTAAATCTGCATTCTTGTTGCAGGCCAGGGACTGAATTGGGAAGATTTACAGAATTAATTGTGTGAATATTTACTTCAATTATCCAATCATGTGCAGACAAAATTAAGAAAAAAGGAATTTGCTTTTTGAATTATTGGATGATAGAAGTAGATAGTCACACAATTTATTCTGTGAAAATTCTGAACACCTTTTAGTAAATCAGCATCAAATATAATTGCTAAAAATAGCCAGCAACTAGCATTTTTTTACAGCAGTACAAGCTTCCTTTAAACCTGTCATGCGTTTGAGCCTCCAGCAGATGGTGCTAAATCTCCATTATATGCTTTTACTGATAGTATATTCTCGTAGAACTTACCTCTTCTGCCAGGTGGTCAAAACCGTAGTTGTAGAGCTCACACACATAGTGGCGTCGCAGTGTGTCTTCAGTCACCTGAAGATGTGATGCCAGCTCCACGGCAAGTGCCGGCCAGTCCACCGGATTACCCGGCACATCTGCCATCGCTTCTTCTGATTTCACTGTAATTTGTGATTGAAACTGAGCCTGGACAGCAGCACTGATCACCTTCATTAGGAACTGAAGAGACAGCAGAGGAATGGCACAGGTCAGAGCCAATAAGGAAAACTGTGCACACAATTTACAAGCAGTGCCACCTAATGGTAAAAGCTGAAGTTACTTGAATTATTTTACCTCATTATCATTTTGATTTTTTTATCCATGTGTATAATTTTACTTTAACATGAAAATGTTCAGTTCACAAAGAAAGATTACAGAGCACTTCAAGCAGTATGAAGAACCTTAGTGGCAAGGTCCACTTATTCAAAGTGCCCCCTCTCTAAAACACATGAAAGTGCAAAACTAACCTGTGAGGGTAAAAATATATCATTTACTTACCTTTCCACTAGCACCTAGGTGACAGCGACATCATCCTCCTGCCCATGAGATCTTGAGTATTGAATAACCCAAATCTTGCAAGGCAATGAGACTGCACTGCACTGTGAGGTCTTTCCGCATGAGAGTTTCCTTCCTATAGACCTTTTTTTTTCACTTTGATGCAGTGTTTAACCACTTTAAGACTGAGCCTCTTTTTGGAGTTCGGTGGTTATCAGTTAAAACCAGTTTTTTTTGCTATAAAATTACTTAGAACCCCCAAACATTATATATATTTTTTTTCTAACACCCTAGAGAATAAAATGGCGGCCATTGCAAAACTTTGTCACACCGTATTTGCGCAGCGCTCTTACAAGCACGATTTTTTAAAAAAAAATTCAGTTTTTTTAGTTAAAAAATAAGAAAACAGTAAAGATAGGTCAATTGTTTTCCATATTGTGAAAGATAATGTTACGCCGAGTAAAATGATACCCAACATGTTATGCTTCAAAATTGCGTCCGCTCGCGGAATGGCGACAAACTTTGCAACATAAAAATCTCCATTGGCGACGTTTAAAAAATTCTACAGGTTAGCATTTTTGAGTTACAGAGGAGGTCCAGGGCTAGAATTATTGCTCTCACGTTAACGATCGCGGCGATACCTCACATGTGTGGTTTGCACACCGTTTTCATATGTGGGCGGGACTTACGTATGCGTTCGCTTCTACGCGCGAGCTCGCAAGGACGGTGCGCTTTAAATTTTTTTTTTTTTTTAATTATTTATTTTACACCTTTCTTTTTTTTAAAAAAAAAAAATTGTCATCACTTTTTTTCCTATTACAAGAAATGTAAACATTCCTTGTAATAGAAAAAAGCATGCCAGGACCTCCAAAATATGAGATCCGGGGTCAAAAAGACCTCAGATCTCATTTTTACACTGAAATGCATAAAAAAAATAAATAAACAAAAACATTTTGAAAAAAATGGCAAGGGAAAAATAAAAATGTCCGCATTGGGCGGAAGCGACTTGTGACGTAGCTTTCGCCCAGCCATGTTATGGAGCCGGGTGAATGGCTCACGGACACTGGGGGGGACGGACGCGATCATCTCCGCCGCTGCCGGGCGCTACCTCTCCCGCCGCTGATAAAAGTGATCTTGCTGCGAATCCACCACTAAGACCACTTTTATCTTGCAGGGAATCGCCTGCTGAAAAAATAGATACCGGGGGTTATGGTAGCTATCTGCTACCATAACAACGGTATTCCACTTCAAACTTCCGCCGTCAAACGACGTACGGCGGTCCGGAAGTGGTTAAGGCAGCCTTTCTCAACCTTTTCAACAGAGAGGAACCTTTGAAATAACTTTCTGGTCTCGGGGAACCCCTGCTAAAAATGACTATATCTACAACTCATGATACATTAGTGTGATGGTCAGTGGGAAGATTGCTCCTTACATTTGTGGTCATTGGGAAGAATTCCCCCCTTACAGATAGCTAAAAAAGATCAATGGTGTCAGTGGGAACTTCTCTGAGTGGTGAAAATTGCTCAAGGAACCCCTAGCAACCTCTGGAGGAACCCTAAGGTTCCATGGAACCCTGGTTTAAGGAATGGGCCAGAGGACCACATTGAATAAGCAGACCTTACCTGATGTGTGCTTTAACCTAATAACTACATTATCGCTTAAAGTGGTTGTCAACTCGTGACAACTACTTTAACCTACAGGTAAGCTATGATAAGGCTTACCTGTAGGTTCCCTGCATATCTCCCAAACCTGCACGGTTTAGGAAATATACAGTGTACTAGATGTGCCAACGTCATTTTGGCACATGCGCAGTGAGATTGTGCCGTGACTGGCGGCTCCCGTGTGTGAGTTACGTCACACGACTCCGACCAGTCACAAAGCCAGAGTCACGGCCCCGGAAGGAAGAGGGGCTGAAGATGGACGCGGCCTGCACAGGGGACATTGCAGGCTTTGTTTGGAAGTAAGTGACACATTATGTTTCTACTTTGCAGGGGAATATAGAGGAAGTAAACCCTATCAGGGTTTACTTCCTCTTTAAAGTGGAGCTAAACTCGAATATTAAAACCACTGTGACCAGGCAGGCTCTTTATTGCATAAGAGACATGCAATGTCTCTTTTGGAATAAAATAAACCTACCTGTCTGCTCAGTCAGTAAAATTTACACTGAGCTGCACCTGCACAGCTCAACTTACATTCCGGCACAGTGCCTGTGTGCTGGAATGACTGCGCAGAGTAATGTCATCTATTGCCGCCCAATCAAGATGGCCGAAGACACCCGGAAGAATCCGGGGAGAAGATGCCCATGCCAGTGGAAGAACTTGTGGTGTGGGTGTTAGAACATTGAAGCAAAGGTAAGTATCAAGTTTAGTTCTGCTTTAACTTCTCCCAAAAGTTAACCCTTGACTTTGCCTTGACACCTAACCTAGCACTTAGAATTAAATCATCATCAGGTAAATCCTATCCCTAACTCTTAAAGCGGTAGTAAACCCCCCACTACTGTTTTTACCTACAGGTAAGCCTATAATAAGATGCATACTAACATATTATGCTATTGTCTTTCAGGATTTTTTTTTTTTTTTTCCAGGCGGGTTTACTACCGCTTTTAAAAAAGACCTAAACTATGGAAGCCATAGGCAAAAAAATGCAAGCAGCATGCAAATGAATAGTTGTCAGTATTGACTGTGGTGGCCTTGCACTGCAGGTCCTCGGGTGCAGCTCCCTCTCCAGTGAGGAGAACAGTGAGCAGCACAGTAGAGACATCACCAAATCTCACTCCAAATCAGGTGAAACTAGCAGTCAGAGACAACATTTACTTACAGATATTCAGCTATGAGGTGCAATGACCAGGCAGTACACTGCTATTCTTCAGAAGATTTTCAATACAAAATATAAATCTTTCAGGGTACAACTTTGGCATAGTTAACATTTCTGGATGCACCCTTTAAGGCACATAATCTTTCAGGCCCACTTTTATTTTAACCACTACCCACTAAGCTTAAAGTAAGTTAACTTTCAAATCCATTCTTATCTTGTCCCTGCCAAAGCTACTGAACTACCCTGATCAGAAGATTCCAGTCCCTGTGCTATAAAGAAGCTGCACCCAGATAGAAGTAACAAAATCAAATGACTGATATTATACAACAGCAATAGATTACTTAAAGCGGAGTTCCACCCAAAAGTGGAACTTCCACTTTAAAGGAAGGTGACCCCCTGACATGCCACAATTGGCATGTCATTTTTTTTTTTGGGGGGGGGGGGTGGACTGAGGACCCAGGGTCCCAGGTCCACTTTCTCTCCTAGAGCCAGGCATCCAGAAACCCCCTACCCCCTGCCCCCCACCTCTCGGTGTCTCAGCTATCTTCTGTGACACATCACAGGTCCAGAATATAAGCTGGCCATTCACAAGGCGCAGCAGCGACTCGCACATGCGCAGTACGCGTCCAGCTTTGAATCGAAAGCCAGGTGCCCACACTTTTGATGCCGGCACCGCTGAGGGGAGGGGGAGAAGAGCGAGCCCTCAGACGACCATATAGCTGGAGCGTGGTACAGGTGAGTGTCCGATTGTTAAGTCAGCAGGTACACTTTTTGTAGCTGCTGACTTAACTGGGTGGAACTCCGCTTTAAGAAAAAAAAAAAATATCTTAATTTAGATACCTGTTGTCGGAGGCTCACTATGCTGGGGTCCATGTCTCCACTCGGCAGCAGCTGAATTGAAGTGAGGTCTTTAAAGAAGGCATTTTTGCCCTGAATAAAATAAAGAAATGTAAACATTACAACAGCAGTAATATCTCCCAAGATGTTCAAAGTACTTGTCTTTGCTTTGATTCTTTTTCCTGCCTCTTGGGTAACTTGGTGTTTTTCAGTGTTATTGTAAAATTTACTTGGAAGAAGCTTTTTGACCTTTTGTGAACAAAGTGATATGTTACACATTAACATTCACTAAAATCAATATAGCAAAAAAAGCAGCGCTAAAATCCACACAATGATCTATATTGCAGATATTAAAATCTGTGTGTGACTTAGTGCAAAAAACTGCAAACAAAAGTGCCAGTGCAAACTTGATGTGCAATAACAAATCTCTTAGTTGTGCAGTAATAAACTGAGTGTTCATAAAAAGTGTCCATCAACATATATCCGTGAGTGCATCCTCTTCCAATAAAGTGCAGCTTAATCCTCCTGGTTTGTTTCCATCACCATTAAACTCATGCAGGTGGTTACACGCTCACTAGAGGCTTACCAGACATCTGCTCAAAAACCGCCTTTTGTTTTATATAGAGACCCCAGCTCTGTCTCCTTCATCAGCGATCCACACTTCCAGGAATCACCCGGTATTCACATGTGTATAATCATATA
>BLSH010238340.1:778936-791433 GCA_018402905.1 Glandirana rugosa
TAAAAATGATCATTACCGCCACTAGTAGCTAAAAATCACCCTAACGCTGTAACGTCCCCTGTCTAACCTGTGGACTGTGAAAAAACCCTTGGTCACTGTAATGATGTCATTAGTCACGATTTTTATACGTGACAATGACATGATTACTGTGACCGTCCCTTCTCCAATTGTGGTCCCCGCTAGTTACCCAATTCACACAGGGATCCCTCCACGAACGATTGACACACCCCCTACCTGAGTGATCTACTTGTGTCTCTAGACACAAGGACTACTCGTCTTTGTTTTCTAGAGATAAAAGGAGACTGTCTTGCCGCAAGAATAGCCAGCGGGGGTGTGCACGTGCCAATTGGCCAGAGGGGGAGCCAATCAGATGGTCCGGCGGACATTGTGATTGCTCCCCAAAGAGATAGAACGCCGTTCTGTCAGAGGAAAATAGAGATCTTTTGTTTCTGCTCATCAGGAACACAGATCTCTGTGTTCATCTAGTGAGTCCATCCCCCACACAGTTAGCAAGCACCTCCCTAGGGACACACTTAACCCATTGATCGCCCCTGGTGTTAACCTCTTCCCTGCCAGTGTCATTAGTACAGTAACAGTGCATATTTTTAGCACTGATTACTGTAGTAATGTCACTGGTTCCCAAAAAAGTGTCAGGTGTCCAATCTGTCCCCTGCAATGTCGCAATCCCACTAAAAATCGATGATCACCGCCATTACTAGTAAAAATAAATAAATAAAAAGTCCCTATATCTATCCCATAGTTTGTAGATGCTATAACTTTTGCGAAAACCAATCAATATACGCTTATTGGGATTTTTTTACCAAAAATATTTAGCAGAATACAAATTGACCTAAATTGATGAAGAAATTAGATTTTTTAATTTTTTTATTGGGTATGTGTTATAGCAGAACGTAAGAAATATTGTTTATTTTTCAAAATTGTTGCTCTTTTTTTGTTTCTAGCGCAAAAAATATAAACCGCAGAGGTGATCAAATACCACCAAAAGAAAGAACTATGTGTGGGAAAAAAGGACACCAATCATATTTGGGTACAGCATCGCACGACCGCGCAATTGTCAGTTAAACTAACGCAGTGCCTTATTGCAAAAAATAGCCTGGTCATGAAGGAGGTAAAACTTTCTGGGGCTGAAGTGGTTAAACAGGTAGTAAGCACTGCTTGTTGATTTGTACTTATAAATAAGCTTATAATAAAGCTTACCTCTAGGTACAAGGATTATTTTCTAAACATGCACCATTTAGGAGATATTAACTATTTCTGCAGCCGGTGAGTATGCCATTCAGAGCGCTGTGCCATGGCCATGACTCCTTTGCCCATGCGCATGAGTGACATCATTGCGGCTCGGCCATTCAAACGGCCGGAGCCCGCAAACCTGGAAGGAAAACCAGGTAAAGATATAAGTCCTGTCAGCAGTGACAGCGTGCTACTGGAGGGCCTTGTTTTAAGGTACGTCTTTCATAATGTGCTAGTATGCAATGCATACTAGCACATTATGCCCTTAACTTGCAGGGGGGATTTTTTCTTTCTCAGACTTTACTATTACTTTTTTTTTTTTTTTTAACTCTTTATTGCAAGAGATGTATACACAACATTACAAGGTAAAGTACTAGGCAGAAGCAGTTACAAAGTATTCTGTATTGCATTGTGCTGTAACTCTTGTCTCGCAACATTCGAGACCAAACAAGCAGTAAATGGATCAGACATGTGAACTGCAACTTTACTATTACTTTAAGACAGAAAATGGACAGGACTACAGAAAGCTTCCCCAATCCTATCATCCATAACAGAGAAGAGGGGTTTTGTAGTCCACAGGTATACCTGGGAACAATGTAACTGATAACAGTCAACACAGGTAGAGAGCTCAGGAAGTCAGTTCACATTTTCTGGCAATATCAGCAGGCATTTTATTGCACTTGTAACAAAAAAACACTTCCAACATTTTTTTTCACAGACTAAAAAGGACCAAGTAGGATAAGTTCATTGTTAGGGTTTACACTCCAGTGTTATTTGTATTAATAAACGCTGAAATAACTATTCAGTCATTTTTTTCAAGACCATTGTGCAGTGCTCAACCTTTTGAAGAGCGAGGGGCCACTTAAGAGATTTGGTAACTGGTCATGAGCCACTATTAAATTAAATGGGTTTAGAATTTAGAATTTTTTATTTTGAATTGCATAATGAACATTTTTTCCTGCAGCTGCTGAATGCTGGCAGGAGAGAGAGGAGGAGAAGCCGACTTTCAGTGGCTGCAGGAGGAAAATGGAAAGGGTTGGTTCCTGTATATGATGCCCCTCCTGTCCAAGTGTAAAACTTGGACAGGATGTGAAAGGGAGGCCGCACGGGCCCCCTGGAGCATGGGGCGGGATCACCATTGCGACACCTGATGCTACACCAGTGGTTGGGGGGTGTTTGGTAAAAACATGTCTCAACTATGGGGTCTGCCCCCAAACTACAAATGTAAATGAGCCCTTACTGACCTATTACAACTTGTGGATGTGGTTCCCTTTCAGAAAGCATACCAAACCTGCAAGATAAAATAGAAGTGTGCTTCCCTGGTTTGAGGTCAAGGACCACATCAAAGGGCTCTGAGGGCCACATATAGCCCACATGCCACAGGTTGAGCACCCCTGGTCTAGGTAGTCATTTGCCAAATCTATTTCATGACTTCTATCATTTCTGCCTAACCAAGGGCTTTTCTGTATTTACATACCAAACTGCACATGTGCATTGCCGATTCTCTTCAAATGTTCCACAGACTGAAGTAGAAACTGAGCTTCCTGCAGAGAAAGAACACATCAATAAAACACAAAGGGGGTCATCTGCACCCTGACCAAAGACCTTGTACTATACATTGCTTCCTCCTAACACTTCCTACCCACACTCCATTTAAGCTGAAAGAATTAGTATTTCTGTCCATCCAGTCCTGTGATTTACCCAACTCCCCTTTACCTAACCATTCTAGTGTTTGCATAACTCCCCCCTCTCCTCCCAAGTGCCAGCCCGCTGCCTGTATCAGGACTGGGGTCTCATGAGGGGAGGACTGAGGCAGGGTGCAGTGTACAGCCTCCTGCCGGCCCCGATCCTGATATAAAGCGGAGTTCCACCCAAAAGTAGAACTTCCGCTTTATGTGCTAGTGACCCCGTGACATGTCATTTTTTTTTGGGGGGGGGGGGCAGATAGCTTGTTTTCACAGGTACCCAGCTCCCACTTCCGCCCCTGGCACCGCAGCGCCAGATGGAAGTTCACCTCTCCCCCCTCCCACCCTGCAATCTTCTGGGACACATCACAAGTCCCAGAAGATTGTCCGGCCATACAGAACGCACAGTGTGGCTCTCACATGCGCAGTGCGCGCCCGGCTGTGAAGCCACACACAGTTGTAATGATGGCGCCGCGGAGGGGTAGAGGAGCGAGGCTTTGGGCGGCCGCATCGCTGGACCAGGGGACAGGTGAGTGTTTGTTTATTAAAAGTCAGCAGCTACACTTTTGTAGCTGCTGACTTTTAAATGGGTGGAACTCCAATTTAAGCAACAGGCTGGCACTTATGACGACAGAGACCCAGTGATGACATCATTGGGGCTAAGGCTGAAATAAGATATGTAATAAAAATGAAAAAGTTTTATTTAAACATGACATTAGTATGTTGATTGGGGGAGGGGGAGCAGGGAAGGCGAAACATAAGCAGATTAACCTTCAACTACCTAAATATATACATGAGCGTTAAGGACTATTAATTCTTGTAAACCATTCTTACAATCCAGTCAACACAGTCAAGTTGCTGATCTCAATTTTAACCATTGTGGATGAACCATAAAGTTTAGTCAAGGGCTCATCCCTTGTCTGTTGATTGGCCAATTAAGAAACAGAAGGACACTGTTGAAGTCATCACTCTATACCTTCCTGTCACAAGACTGACAGCACAGTTGAATGCAGTAAAACTGGATTGGCTCTCCCTGTGGGAAGTCCCTGCTGGAAGAACAGTGCAACCATCGAATGACCTTCATCTCTCCTCCACAGCAATGTTACATGTACAGCCCATGTAGTGGGCATTACTAAGAGGGTGCAGCATGTTTTCTCACGTGCCTCCCACAAATCTGTGCTTGTGATATTACTCTGCAGTCAGAATGATTGTCAAGAGCCAATTCTTATTTAAAAATTTTTTAAAAAAGCACTGCATGTCCATCTGCAATTAAATTGTACTTTCTAGTTTAGCTTTAAATTGTGTTTCTTAATATGTGCGTGGAGTTCAGATTTATATAATATCACAGTATCTCCCAAAAGTGAGTACACCCCTCACATTTTTGTAAATATTTTATGATATCTTTTAGGCTCCATGCACACTGAAGTTGATAAATGACCGTTTATGGTCGTTTGGGTGTTTTTTTACAGCCCATAAATGCCCCTTTATGTTATCTTATGTGTCCATGTACACATAGACATTTATTGTAATTTAACAGCAGTGGCGTTTATGGGCTGTTATCTGAACGCCCTGAACTGGCATTCAGGAGTCGTTACTCTGACCACAAAAAACGATGGGTGCTGATAAACGATCATAAACGCTGCTAAACAACCGTTTTTTGGCGTACAGCGCTTTTTGTAGTCAATGGAAGCTAATAAAGTTAATAAAACCAACTCAAAAACGCCAACGCAGATAAACGCGCAAAATCGCGTATAAACACTGCTTACAAAAAGCTGCTAAATGCACGTTTTCTAAGCAGCATCTTCTGCCACATAATCCGATGCCCACACAGAGCATCCAGTGTGCATGGAGCCTTAATGTGACAACACTGAAGAAATTACACTTTGCTACAATGTAGTGTGTGTACAGCTTGTATAACAGTGTGAAATTGCTGTCCCCTCAAAATAACTCAACACACAGCCATTTTTGTCTAACCCACTGGCAACAAAAGTGAGTACATCCCTAAGTGAAAATGTCCAAATTGGGCCCAAAGTGTCAATATTTTGTGCGGTCACCATTATTTTCCTGCATTGCCTTAACCGAGTTCACCAGAGCTTCACAGGTTGCCACTAGAGTCATCATGGAGCTGGTGGATGTTAGAGACTCTGCACTCCTCCACCTTCCGTTTGAGGATGCCCCACAGATGCTCTATAGGGTTTAGGTCTGGAGACATGCTTGGCCAGTCCACCACCTTTACACTCAGCTTCTTTAGCAAGGCAGTGGTCATTTTGGAGGTGTGTTTAAGGTCGTTATGTTGGAAAACTGCCCTGCAGCCCAGTTCCTGAAGGGAGGGGATCATGTTCTGCTTCAGTATGTCACAGTACATGTTGGCATTCATGGTTCCTTCATTGAACTGTAGCTCCCCAGTGCCGGCAGCACTCATGCAGCCCCAGACCATGACACTCCCACCACCATGCTTGACTGTAGGCAAGACACACTTGTCTTTGTACTCCTCACCTGGTTACCGCCACACACGCTTGACACCATCTCAATCAAATAAGTTTATCTTGGTCTCATCAGACCACAGGACATGGTTCCAGTAATCCATGTCCTTAGTCTGCTTCTCTTCAGCAAAATGTTTGTGGGCTTTCTAGTGCATCATCTTTAGAAGAGGCTTCCTTCTGGGACAACAGCCATGCAGACCAATTTGATGCAGTGTGCGGCGTATGGTCTGAGCACTGACAGGCTGACCCCCCACCCCTTTAACCTCTGCAGTAATACGTCTATGAGACAAACCTCAGGATATGAGGCTGAGCACAAGCACTCAACTTCTTTGGTCAACCATGGCGAGGCCTGTTCTGAGTGGAATCTGTCCTATTAAACTGCTGTATGGTCTTGGCCACCTTGCTGCAGCTCAGTTTCAGGGTCTTGGTAATCTTCTTATAGCCTAGGACATCTTTATGTACAGCAACAATTCTTTTTTTCAGATCCTCAGAGTTCTTTGCCATGAGGTGCCATGTTGAACTTCCAGTGACCAGTATGAGAGAGTGAGAGCGATAACACCAAATTTAACACACCTGCTCTCCATTCACACCTGAGACATTGTAACACTAACGAGCCACATGACACTGGGGAGGGAAAATGGCTAATTGGGCCCAATTTGGACATTTTCACTCAGTTTTGTTGCCAGACATTTAGACATTAATGGCTGTGTGTTGAGTTATTTTGAGGGGAAAGCAAATTTACACTGTTATACAAGCTGTGCACTCACTACTTTACATTGCAGCAAAGTTTTATTTCTTCAGTGTTGAATGAAAAGATAGAATAAAATATTTACAAAAATGTGAGAGGTGTACTCACTTTTGTGAGATACTGTATATGCTGTAACAATTAGTTATGTGTACAGATTTAACACACATTTGTTTGACTGTTATGTTGTTAAATATCATACTGTAGACCCTAGCCATTACTGTGCCATGGGTGCCTGTCCCTATCTGGTTAGGCCTCTGCCTGCAGACAATATGAGACAGCAGAGTACATGCATTCATTTATGGAGTGTCTTCTGTTAAAGTGTTACTAAACCCAGGACTCTGCATTTACTATATCTGGTCTCCCACAGTACACAGAACACGTAAATGCAATTATTTTAGTAAATATATACTTCTAAATATCTTTTTCAGCAGTATATAGCAGTCTTGTGACTTCTATCAGTGTCTGGTTAACCACTTGCCAACTGCGCTATTGCTGAATGACAGCGACAGCACGGCCGGCTAGTTCTGGGAGGCCGGCTAGTTCTAGGAGGCCATCATATGATGGCTTCCCATGCTCGTGCTTCTTGTGCGCCCCCTGGGGCGTGCAGCTGGAAGCGTCCGTGATGGCTGGTTCAGCTCACGCTGCTGCAGGGTTTCTCTCTCCTCTCCTCACACGCTGTATCGGTGTGAGGAGAGAGAAACCCCGTAGCAGTGCGGTGCCATCAGTGCGCAAAAAGTGCTCATCAATGCCCATACAATGCTCAAGCAGTGCTCATCAGTGCCTATAAATAGCCAACAGTGCTCATCAGTGCCCCTACAGTGCCACTACAATGCTATGTGTCCAGGCTGTGAAAAATTCTCACACATGTGATATTGCCATACTCGGGAGGTATAGCAGAGTTTTAGGGTGTAGCTGCAAGTATGCATATGCCATGTAAGAAAAATAACTTGTTACTATGACAATTTTGTGAATAAAAAAAAAAACAAAATCTTAATTTTGCAAAGAATTGTGGGAAAAAATGACAACTTCAAAAAACTCACCATGTCTCTTACTAAACACCTTGGAATGTCTACATTCCAAAAAGGGGTCATTTGGGGGGTATTTGTACTTTCCTGGCTTGTAAGTGTCTCAAGAAATGAGATAGGCCATCAGTGCATCAGGTGTGATCAATTTTTGGCACCATAGCTTATGGACGCTATAACTTTCACACAGACAAAAAAAATAATAAACTGGTTTGGGTTATTTTACCAAAGATATGTAGCAGTATAAATTTTGGTCAAAATGTATGAAGAAAAATTACTGCAAAATTTTGTAACAGAAATGAAGAAAATTCATTTTTTTTTACAAAATTTTTGGTCTTTTTTTATTTAGAGTGCAAAAAAATAAAAAAAACCCAGTGGTAGTTAAATAGGACCAAAATAAAGCTCTATTTGTGTGAAAAAAGGGCAAAAATTCCTATGGGTACAGTGTTGCATGATTGAGTAATTGTCATTCACAGTGTGAGAGCGCTGAAAGCTGCAAATTGGCCTGGGCAGGAAGGAGGTATAAGTGCTCAGTGGGCAAGTGGTTAAAGCTTGTAGGCGGAGTTTTCATTCTACTCCGATTGTCCTATCATGCGGCAGGACCCCTGAACCCTCTGACTGGACAGTGGCGATTGGCCCTGTTGTGATCACACGCACCCTACCCTCCCAAAACAAAAAAATACTCTCTAGCAATACACACCAAACTGAGCATGTGCAGAGTGACTCCAAAGGCTCTGTCTTATCAGGAGATGGATTGGGGACAGTAAAAGAAGGAGAGGATCAAAGAAGACAGGATCTAACCGCCTTTTTACAAAATGCAGAGGATTAACCCTTTAGGTTCCACAGTGAGTTTAACCAGCACACTCTAGCATATACAGACTGATTTTACTGTTGTGGGTTTAGTAACACTTTAAGTCCTCTCCCAAGCTGCAATACTCAATTACCAATACAGACAGCATGGATAACCAAACACAACAGTTTCCGAGACATATTTCCATGATTTGTACGTAACACACATTTTTTACCTCTGGATCCTTGTTCCATTGCACCACATATTCCCAGCAGCAGTGAGCATGTAACACGTCCAGATCAAGGCTACATGGAAAATGCTGGTAGACCAAACTCAGCAATTCTAACACTGAAACAAAAAGGTAACATAGATCGGTTTTAAAATCACTGTGTTCACAATAAGGGTTTGTTCACACTATGGGGGGTACCTGGGGTTTTCTGTGACCTGAGAAATGTATGTGTGCCGCTCAGGCTCGATAGGGAGGGGATATGTAGACAGTACACCCACAGCTGCTTCTAGATTGATGGCAGGGGATGGAGCCCATCCTGGCTCCTGCAATGATTCAAGGGAAGGAGGGTGGCCCCTGGAAGCCACACATCTATGGTGTCATGCAGAGATGAGTAGAGTGGCAACCTCAGCCTGGACTTCGACAACCCATGCATCCAAAGCACTTTGCTCCCTCCCCCTGGAGCTTAGTCATGGGGAAAACTGGGGTTTTCCGTACTGGATAAACACCAGTCATCCCAAGGGCACAAAGAAAACAATTGATTTCTATGTACCCTGTTCACACCACAACACTGGAGTGATGTGCGCCATGGTGTGGTGTAGTGCAGTGTGGGCATGCTTCATTTTTCTGCAACATAGTGGAATGGCACCGCATTTCACCACAATGAAGCACAATGCACTACACCAGTGTGTGAAGACATGGGTGGTGTCATTAAATCACACTTCAAATAAAACTAAAGAAAAAGAAGTAAACAGCGTGATGCACTGAAACGCACATTGCACCTCCCTCTGCCAGACCTCACACTGACAGCTGCCCTCATAGTAAAACTGCATCTTACTGTGCAGACTTATACAACCATACATGGGTGGAATACCAAACGATTTGTTGATCGAAAATCAAAAAATTCATGTGTTTTGTAATCTGATGATTCACCACCAAGGAGAAACCTGCTCCAGTTGAGCACATTAGCCATCCATGCACAGCATAGCCAGGGTTTAGGTGAAGGTGCTAGCACAGCTCTTCTGCAGATACACAAATGAAAGAAATCCGGAATTCAACACTTCACCTTTATTGATCCTTCATGCAAAAGACATCACAGACAGTGTGGGGTACAGTAAAAGTTGACCCGTTTCACGTAAATTTTTACTGTATCCCGCACAGTCTGCAATGTCTTTTGCATAGTCAACATATATTCCTTCCCTGCGCTCGAAGAGACAGCTTCTCCCACTGTATAACCAAAGTTATTACTTATTAACTTCAGACAATGTGCTGCCTTACTCCCACTGAAGAACTGGGGAAGTCCAAACACTATCGCAAAAACACAAGGAGACAGTGGCGCACTGGCCTAGCAATGGGCTACTATGGGCATATAGCATTGTGCCATGCATGAAATGCCACAATGCTATATGCCCATAGTAGCATATGCCGCTGGGATGATGTCTCACACAGTCTAGCTGAATCGTTTCAAGATGCGGACCTCTTCTTCAGAGCCAAAGAGTTTCGCTCTGAAGAAGAGGTTCGTACCTTGAAACGCGTCAGCCAAACTGTGTGAGACATCATCCCAGCGGCATATACTACTATGGGCATACAGCATTGTGCCATGCATGAAATGCCTGTTTTACAAGCTCATTTGTGAGTATGTTTTTAATCTTTTTAATAAATATACATCTGAGGATAACGCGCTAGGCCGGTGCCCCATTGTCTCCTTGTTATTTTTGCTATAATGTCATTTGCATGACGGATAAATAAAGGTAAAGTGTTCCGGATTTCTTTCAACTTTGTCATCTGATGGTGCTACCATCGATTGATTTGGCCAACAAAGCCTTCAAAAATTTGTGGTTTTCTTTCCAGGTCACAGCTCGTGCACATTAATTTTTCGCTTAGATTTCTCACATCTAATTAGAAATTTGTTTGTTTTTCAAAAAATTTCCAACATGCCCTATTACCTAAATTCAGCGGTCGTTGCTGCGGCCCCACTTATGGTCGAAACTCATACGATTATTCAAAGATGTGATTTTTGAAAGCATAAATTGTTCATATCTTGATACGTTTATGGCCAGCATTAGTGTGAATAAGGTCATAAATATTTTTGATCAGTTATTAAAAACAAATACTGCCATGTTCAGTGCCTGATATTCTACATTATTCAACCCACACCTATTCTTTGCAGCTGACTTGAAGGAGACTTTGTATTGAACCCCCACATACTTAAATGCCAAGTTTGCTTTACAACATTGCAATTTTTGAAAAAAAAAATTATAATTAAATAACATTAAATAAAGTGTTTTGTAGGATGCATTGAAAGCTTACTTATACGTAATAATAGAGCAAAAGGATGGGGAGAAGTCCACTGCCTTAGATGTAGTCCAAATCTTCAGGAGGATGGCAGATCACCTGTGGTTGGAACAAGGGCACCACCTACGTGTAGAGGGACCCTGTGACTGGGTGGTCATATGAGCCCCTTTCAACAAGAATCTCACAGGCTGCTCTGAATGGTGGAACCAAAGCAGTGGCAGCTGCACCTGCTGTGGCAAGGAACTGCATGTATAAATGGCCAACCTATAAAGACTACAAAGATCTATAGGCATCCAGATGGTAACCCAGCTGCCTGTCGGTTTAAGAAAATCACAAATGTTCATGGAAAAAAAAAACCTTCCAAAAGGGAAAAAAGGGGCCAGCAAGCAGGCACCAGCCCTAGACTGTTTTTTGTTTGTACCTAGCGCCCTACTTCTGCAGATGGCACTATAACCCAGTGGTCAAGATCTACAGATCTTCATTGTGTCCTTTAAAGATCAGAAAGCAGAGCAAGAATAGAAGCAGCTCTGTCTATTGTGACCCCACAGTCAGGCTGATTGTGTGGAAGAGCTGAACAACATTTGGTCACCTTGCCCATCACTGGCACTCTCTCCAGCAGTCTCCAGGATAGCCACCACTGGGCTCACTTCTCCCGACTCCTGTGCACTGTGCGAGTCTCTCTTCTCCCGGGCCACCTTCAGCAGATCAGGACTGATGTCCTGTTTAAAGACCCACTTAGCCACAGTGTCTGCAACACCACCTGGAACCGACAACAGCAAAGAGTTTACCTTTGCACATGTGGCATTTCAAAATTACCAGTATTTTCATTTTGGCACCTTTGGAGTAAGGAGAATGGGGCTGCTCTTTTTTTTATCTGTTTTGAAGTTCTTAAAGTGTAAATTCACCTTTATAGAAAATCTCTAAGGTGAACTTACACTGGACCCCCTTCCCCATCGCACCCGGCCCCGCTGACTTTGAGTGACGCAATCTCCCGCTCGGACATATCGTATAGCAGCTCTACTGGTCATGGGATATTAAATCCCCGCAGCTTTCTCTCCCGCTGACAGGATGGGCTACGCTGGCTCTGATTGGTCGGCGCTGTTAACAACTAGAATGCCTCCTATACGCACCTTTACGAGGTAAGTTTAGGAGATTAAGCCGCAGGGATAGTAAAGCAGCTATATGATGTGTCAGAGCGGGAGATTGCAGCACTTAAGGTCAGAGGGACGGGGGGGGGGGGGGGGGGAAGAGGGTCCAGTGTAAGAGAGTACACTGAGTTCCCAGCATAGGAGAACTGACCACAATGTGTTCTCCTGCTTAGTGTGGTCATTTTTTAATAGGAAAGTGGAGGGACTGGCAGGAACACCAAAGATTTCACATAAAGAAAGCAATACAAAGAGATCAGGAGACTTTCTCACACAAGTACATTATACAACAGGCACATATCAGGAATATGAAATTATGGAGTAACAAACGCTTTAAGAGTAGTGTGATAATGACTGAACCTGGCCACTTAAAATCTTGCTGCCATTTCACCCAAAGTGATATTTATCTTTACCTCTTCCCCTACCTCAGGGATCTTCAAACTACGGCCCTCCAGCTGTTGCTTCATGTCCCATGAAGCATTGTAAAACTCTGATACTCACAGACATGACTAGGCACTGTTGGGAATTGTAGTTCTTGAACAACTGGAGGGCCATAGTGTGAAGATCCCTGCCCTATCTGGAACTAGTATGCAAATAAGGATGTCTGACTTTACAGATATACATGCTTGTTCTGGTCAAAATAATTAAACCTTAACCACTTGCCGACCGCCGTCTGACAGCAACAGAGTGGCTCGATATCGCAAACCGCCCGTCACATGACGGCAGCTGCGATATCTCTCACTGTGAGCGCACGCTCGCGCGCTCACTGTGTTTGGGGGGGGGGGGGGGCGGGTAGGGTGGACTCGATCGCCGCCAGCTACCCACGATGCCCCCCCCCCCCGCAGTGAAAGA